>JARFJB010001532.1:2295000-2355713 GCA_036346205.1 Vesta saturnalis
AAGCGCGTACTACTACCACTTTGAAGTTAAAACATACATTTCGATACAACTCATCCAGTAATTCTTCACAAACTTCTTTAGTCTGGACGCAGTTTCAAAGGTTGTTCAGAAGCAAAGCAGCAACTTCTACAGGTCTGCCTGAAAGAATTTTTAGCGTACCTCACTGAGACACTTCATCTGTGAACTGAAAACGAATTAAGTGACCTAATTTGGACCTGGACATCGAGAAATGTGTGTAAAAAGATAGAAATATGTTAACTTAAAACACAAATGTTTTCATGCATCACAACCAACAGAAAAAGATCAACCTAGAAAAGCGTATTAAAATAATGAATTTTTGCAAAGATGCAGCCAAATATTTTTCATGAAATAAAAAATAACAAAAGTATGAAATTATTAATTATTTTCTATTATTTACCATACTACATAAGAATTTAAACATCAGGATACGTTTCCAGATTCAAAGTAAGATATAAGCTATTTTTGTATATCTGTGTATTAGCTAAAGAATGAAAGGGCTTGCTGCTTGATACGTTAGTAGTAGTGAGACACCATTTTGGATTTTTGTGACCTGGGGCACCTTGGCCGCCATTTTTTATGTTCCTACGTAGGGATCGTATTTTTCGCCCCTATGGCTTCTTTTCGGAGGCCATTTTTAACCCTTGATGGAATTTTCACCTAATTAGAGCCCTTTTGGTTGTCTTAACAACCTTTTTGTCAGTACACTCCTTTTTTTATGGCTTCATTTCGGAGGCATTTTCAACCTTTGATGGAATATTGCCCCTAATTAGAGCCCTATGGTTGTGTTAAGAACCTTTTTGTCAGTTCACTCCATCTTTATGGTTTCTTTTCGAGGGCCATTTTCAACCGTTGATGGAATTTTCACCCTAATTAGGACTCTTTTGGTTGAATTAAGAGCCCTTTTGGCAATTCAGCCCCTGGAAGGTAGGAAAATGCGTGCGCATACACTGTTCTGATTGGCGCTCCTAAGTACAGCCTCTTTTACCTGATTAGTTTCTGATTGGTTCTTAGCCCCAAAGCTTTTGAGTTCTGACTGAAGGTTTAAGGATCTGCAATGGTTGCGGTGGGAAATTTGAAAATGCTCTAATAAGGGGCACCAATGCTCTCATAAGACAGCTATAAGAACTTGTGTTAGGTCTGCGTCCTCTTATCGTGGTCCTTCTTGGCTGGAAATAGTATCATAATAAGAAGGCTCTAATGTTCCAATAAGGGGTCCTAATGCTGTCTCATAAGACAAATATAAGAACTTGTGTTATGTCTGCGCCCTCTTGTGGCCCCCTTGGCTGGAAATAGTATTATAATAAGGTGGCTCTAATGCTATCTCATAAAACAGCTATAAGAACTTGTGTCAGATCTGCGCCCTCTTGTCGTGACCCCTTGTTGGGAAACTTGAATTTGCTTGTTGGGTCATCTAGTGGTGTATGGGCTAATGAATATTTTTTCTGTAATAAAAGTAGCGTCACTTAGCGGTAGGACTAATTAGGGATTGTTGTGGCGCCATCTATGAGGAGAGATTTAAACTTGTATTATAACAAGGCGCCTAATGCTAACTTATAAGACAGACATAGGTCTTCGCAATTTGCTTTCGGATCTTAGCCCCTGGTACCTTAGCGGGAAATTTGAATTTGAATATGTATTTAAGTTGCATGTTATGTAACTTTAATTACTCATTTATATGTATAATGTTGAAGGTGACAATCTCGAGGTCGTTATTCAGATATTGAAAGAATCAGCGTTAGCTAAAAAATAAAATTGTCGCACGCATCGTTCGTTTTAAAATACTCCATTCACGACACGTGTCTAGTTTTCATTTTTGTTTTTTAGATAAAACTTAACAGCTTTTCTTAATTGTCCGATTCATTTACAGAAGTGTTATCCTACCCGATAAATATTTACGATATATCACCTGCACATGAAAAGTACAAGGACCCCTTTTAACAACCTTGCAGTTAATGCAAAGGTGATTAGAAACATACTTTAACAGTCGACCTTTCAATAGTTGATAACACTATTAAAACGAAACGTGAACGATTTGTATCTTTCTAACCATTAATATATATGCGCAACAATTCAATAGTGTTATCAACTATTGGAGGTCGACTGTAATTTTGTATGCAATACAAGGTGAAGGTTGTCTTAATCGCGTGTTGTCGTTATAAATTCGTATGTAGGTACAAGGTTACAAAATACACTGGAAATTGAAAGAAAATGTAATAACATTTTTAGGATAATTATGTGATTACTTTTATAATAAATCCTATTACGAAAAATCACATTGTAAAACAAAAAAAAGATATCTATATTAGAATTACGTTTCGTGTCAGGTAGAAATTAATTAATTAATACATGTTTAACCTCGGATATTGAAAAAAATTACAGCTAACGCTTAAATTGCATAGAAAATAATCGATATGTTTTAAGTTAAACTGGCACTAATAGATATTAATGGCAATAAACAATCCGTAGAAATCTACACAGTTCGTGGAAGTATGAAGAATGCTATTGCTAAACCAGGTCAAATTGTTGAAAATAGCAAAATAAGCATCTTAACCGATCTTATCCAATCTTACACGATTCTATCCGAACTTATCCAGTCTTATACGATCCTATCCGAAGCGGACAAGGTAATTACTCGTTTAATTATGTATAATGTTGAAGGTGATATTTTCTCAAAGTAAAATAGGTATGTTGTAAATAAAACAGGTCTTAAAGAAATGTAATAATAATTTTTAACAACAATTATGCATGCCTCTTCATAATAAACTATATTACGAAAACACATTGTAAAAACAGTTATCTATGCCAGAATTGCGTTTAAACTTCAAATAGAAATTAAATAATCATGTACGTAAAATATGTACAGTGTTTATTATTGTTTACATCCAGTCGCGAAACCGTGCATTCACTTTTGTATAACAAGTTAATTACCTTTATAGAATCGTTATAGAATTTAACAGCGTATTTAAATCAAAATGTATATGCTACCTTTATCTTGATTAGCTTCTTTTTTAATATCAAAAAATGATCCTGCCGGCTAACTAACAAAAAGGCTCTTAGTACAACCAAAATTAGGGGAAAATTCCATCAAGGTTGAAAATGGCCCACGAAAAGAAGCCGACAAAAAAGGTTCTTAACGCAACTAAAAGGGCTCTTATAAATAATAAACACAGATTAAATAACATCTTTATCTTATCTATTAAGGCAAGGCCAACTCCGTGGTCAACCACTAGACTAACTCCAAGGTGGATCTCAGGCTAAAAAAATACGGCCCATACGTGGGCATATAAAAATGGCGGCCAGGGTTTCCCAAGGTAAAAAAAATGAAAGTTAAAGTGTCCCAGAGGGGCGGGGCTTGTGTCGTAAAAAGTGAAAGTTAAAGTGTCCCGGTATTACTTACGGTTTCGGAATTAATCAGAACAAGCTCTACTAAAAAGGTGTTGTTTGTTGTATTTAGCTTAAAGCAAAAAGGTTTATTTCTCGGCTTTTTAATTTATTAAAATTTATATACAATATGTTGTGTTGGAATAAAAAAATATCCTGTGATTCTTTCCAATTAGAAGAATTAATCTAGACATAATTTATAAAACGCTGCACAGAAATTCTAGAAACCTATTTAAACATGTTTAGATTTACTTGTTCTACATGATTAGTTTTATAAATTTACCAATCGTTTATTTGAAAGTGCAATATTTACAATTTAAAATTTAATAGAAGGATATTTTCTAAAAAGCACATACTATTTATTTAAAGATTAGATGTTACTTAAATAGGTTTAAATAGTAATTATTTCTTAAGATTAAAATTATGTAGTTTTACTTATTGGCAAAATATGTAAAGCAATTCTTAACAACCTCTGTGGATTTCCTATGTAAGTTCTTGTGCTGAAAGGTTGTAGTGAATGGCGATAAATTTCTACTAAACATAATTGGTTGTCGTCTTGGTTTGAATAAACCGTGGTGTGTTACGTTATATATGCAGTGTATACATCTTTATGCAATTAACCTTCAGGGCGGTCAAAACGGTATTTTAATGTACCGATAAACAAAACAAATTTAGTTTACATATAAATTTCTAACTATCCTGGTAGAAGGACGTGTTAAATAGATATTTGTCCCAGTAAAGCAAAAAATCATAATTTAAATAGAAAATATCTGATACAAATGAACAGCAGCGTAAAACACGAAATGTTCAGAATAAAACGAGGTATGTGAAGAGAAGTAACGTACTTCACAGATTTTCTAATATTGTTTGTTCTATCACTTTCCTAAACGATGGGATGCTGAATTTTGACAACTTGTGTTATAATGTTGGATGATTTTCCTTGCTTGACTCGACAAGTGTACCTAAATAGTGCCGTACTATTCTTTTCCTCCTTCTAAGTGACATAAGGTAATATTTAAACGTGAATTATCCCTTATTTCGATGTATGGTGCTGGTTGTATGGTGTTGCCAGTCCTACTATCTCTTCGTGGTTTTGTTTTGTTGCCTAGCTGTATCCATACTTCTACACACAGTCTCCCATATACCACAATGTTTTCCTGTAAGCCCAATGTTCTTCGTATTCACCAATATTTGTTTAATTTGTTGGCCTGGCCTGCCTGTTGCTACGTACGAGTGAGCGTAATGCCGTACTATTCTTTTCCTCCTTCTAAGTGACATAAGGTAATATTTAAACGTGAATTATCCCTTATTTCGATGTATGGTGCTGGTTGTATGGTGTCGCCAGTCCTACTATCTCTTCGTGGTTTTGTTTTGTTGCCTAGCTGTATCCATACTTCTACACACGTCTCCATATACCACAATGTTTTCCTGTAAGCCAATGTTCTTCGTATTCACCAATATTTGTTTAATTTGTTGGCCTGGCCTGCCTGTTGCTACGTACGAGTGAGCGTAATGCCCTCCACTTTATCTCAAATCACTGTTTGGGTTTTCTTATGAATTCTAGTGATTCAACAGTTGCTCGATGCTGCCAGTGAATGAACATCAATATACGAAGTTGTTGGTACCCCAAAGCCTTTGACTCTTTTGGCAATTGACTATATAGCATATATATCAATGCCGATTTTAATAAAATTGCGTATATATTACTAAAATGGTGCATTATTTTATAATAGTGATATTACCAAACAGTTGGAAAACATGATAAATGCTAAATACAAATTTTACTTAATCAACCAAAGTAGTTTGTTGTTACTACTTTGCAACGTGATAGTAAACAAGTAGGATCGGTATTCCTTTCTCTAATAGATTGTCAACTTACCTTATACATCATTGGCTGACTGCACAAGCAAAAGAATGGTTACATACAACACCGCAGTGAACAAGATACTTCATAAAACAGATTAATCAGAACCTATGAAAACGACGCCTTAAAACGTGCCAACACATCCGGAACCTATCCCAATCGGAAGCTGAGGGGTTTAGAGAATTATTCTGATTAAAATGAAGTGGACAGTTAGACCTGTGTAGTGGATGGATCTAAAAGTCATATTTATGAAAAACCTGGACGAGATTGATAGATCCAATCCAACTCGTTTAGACCTGTCAGTCCAATGTCATTCCTCCAAAACCTACTTGATAAACTTGAACGACGATATGGCAAAATAAGGAAAAACATCCCACCGTGAGTGGATTGATACAAACCATTCTAATACAGAGGAACATTATAAAATCACTCAACGAGACTGTGACGATTCAAAATGGCATCGTATCGCCACTGCTGTGGTACCTGAATGACTTGCTGTGGTTAAGTGAGACAGGCCGTAGCACAGTGAGCAACACGGCGTAGTGATTGGAATGCGGGCAGATTTTAAACCTGGTTGAAAACTGAGAGACTGCTGATCAATCAAACCTCATTACCTTTACGTCCAGGGAAGTGCCACCGAACCTAAAGAATATAGTAATGTACGGCGAAGGACTACAAGCAATGGAAGAAGTCAAATACTTGAGCGTCATCTTAGACCAAGGTTGATTTTTAATCCACAACTAAAAAGGTTAACGAATAGCCAGCATACTAATCTTTGGGAGCAAATGGGGTCTCCAAGTATAGTCCACTGGATTTATACTATGATTATATAACCAATCTTCAGATATGAGTCACTGGTGTGGTGGCCTACACTCAGTCTAAGATACATAAACGGTAGGAGGGAAATCTTACCTAAAAGTTGCGGGGACAGTGGGAACAGCCTTCACGGCAACCGTGGAGGCCCTAGGAAATCTACAACCTCTAAATGTTGTAATTCTGATAAGGGCATAGATGCTGGTGGCTAATTCAGAAGAGAGTTCATCGAGAGTTGGCCAATTTAAGTTTAAATTCAATATCTATCTATTCTCAGTAATCGATATTTTGCAATAAGTAGAAATGCTTGTAATCCTGTACGTTTTACAATGACACTTAGCTAAGGTGGAAAAAACATCGCAAAGTTCTAGGATGGTGACAAATCATGCGTGAAACATCCTAAATCAAACTAATTAATGAACTTAACTCAGCTTGCCGGTAATACTCATATTTTAAGATATTTGAACTGTCATCGCGGTGGCCACCACTATCTGTACTCAAATTATAGCCTAGTCCTGTAAGTAAAACATCACAAGTGCCTGAGTACGGTCAATTGCTCTTGCAACTTTGCAGTGGTATTTGTGCGTAAGCTAACCCTACGTCCATCACAGTTATAATTGCTGTAACCGTACTTAGACGCAGATTGTAAGGCGGGCTATGTGCATCCCTTCCTATAAAACATTTTCCGACAACTGCCACACGGCACCTGCACGTAGTCTAAATCTGTGCGCATTCCCAAATTTCCTACTTAAAGTGCCGTCTGGGATCCAAGCGTTGGTTATTCCGACGCCCCATACCCATTCCTTAGAATTACCTTACGAATTATTTAAGACTCTTAGTTTTACGAGCGAATCCGTCGACCCAATCGTCTGTGCTCGAATGAAGCCCCAATCATCTGTGCTCGTATGAAGCCCGTGATCTGTTACCTTAAATTAATTCTATATGAATTACTTCGTGTTTCACATATTGGTAGGGGTGACTGAACGCAAGCATTACTTGCGTCGTAATTATTTATCTTTGTCCTTATTCTAATTCAGATTTCTTCTCTCAAGTTGGTGGAAAAGGGAGGATATCTGTATCGTTTGTGAAGCCTTTTCCTTCTCGAGTTTATTCTGGTCGGTCTTTGTTGGAACTGAGAAATAGAAGGCAGCGTGCATGCTATACGCCCGTGCTATCCCTTATGCTAACCAAGGCCCTGTCCCTTAGGTGGCAGGCGGTCGAAAAGAAAGCATCTGTACAACATTGAAGTCGTGCCCGTGCAGTACATCTTGAGATACCACCACTTCCGGAGAGCCTATTGCGTTTGTCGCCGCACTCACACTGGCAATGTATTGCTATTTATTTAAACTACGTTTTCCATTATAATATGGATTAATTGGCTGTACGCAAGTGAAGATTGCGTCCGTGCAAATTTACTTTAATACTAGCACCTTTTCATTCTTTGCAGGTTAGGCACTGTCACTTGTGGTCACAATTACAAGCACCAACACGGTTGCCCTAATCTCCCTAGCTGCCCCATAGTTATTAAACAGTACTCCTTCCCGTAATTTTTCAGGTATGCTATGAATAGACCTTATTTCGTAGTTTCATTACAGACCAGGTCCGATAGGCGCAGTATACTCTTAGCGACTTGAAATACCAACGTCCCATCAACGACATTAAAATACAACATTTTTACGGTAGTTATCGGATTCACGTCCCTTCCGGGCTCCAATGTGACATCACACTTGCGATCTGGTGGTCCTTAACCTAAATTGCGAAGGGTATCCGTATTACACTGCGTGCATTACGTTTGGTTTAAGTGTCTGCATCTGATTTGCGAATCTCGATAACCTCGTCCCCCATTTCCGAACTACGCCGACTATCCTCGCGCCTGCTAACCTTCGTACTTCTTGCCCAATTTCGCACTCAAATATAATTTGTCGGCTTGCACCGTTCTGCCTCGGTTTTCCTGAATCTTTTCAGGTACGATTCGATTTCGTATTGTACTCGGTACACGTGTTCTTCCGTAGCCCCTTACGAGCTACTCTACCTTGTTCTCCGGATTTCTGGCGTGAGTTTTCACCCAGTATAATTAGAAATCCACCACCGCCGCAACTGACGTAGTCTCTACTACGAATTCAGAAGACCTGATGCAATGCGGTTCGTCATGAGACACTTACAGAACGTTCCATAGGTGTACTATCACGTACCTAGCTACTTCGGTGATTGCGCCCTGGAAATTGCTGCCAGTCTCGCTCTACCACTCTCTAAATCCCTCTTTTGCTAGTAAATCATGTATGCCGCGCCCGTTTCCGCTTCCGTTGTCTACCTGTCTGTTTAGCACCAGACTTTGGCCGCTCTGTGTCCTCCTAGCCCGTACAGCGCTTGGGACTTCTGCGAACCGCTGCATAGTTTTGTTCGCTATGTAACACAAAATCTAACGGCATCACAACGAAAAGTAATGCGGTTTCCTTGTGCCTTTAGCAACGTCTCCCGAATGTCGTATCCACCCCCCCACCAACTTACATCCGCACCATCTAATAGTACCAGATGAATCGAGTATATGCTTTTAAATGCGAATCCCTTCATTCCCCACGTTAGTGTTGCAGTCGCAACTATCCTGTTGTGAATCGGTTTCCACCTTACACTCGCACACTTTACGTGTGCTTTGAAGTCACACCGGGTATCAAACAGCATGCCCACAGGACAGACTTACGATGGCGAAAGTGCGAAGGTTCTTAAAGCGAAGAGCGCTAAAAATTAACGGGGCGCGATGGGATTACTCCGGATGCGACGTTAAGAGAGCTGGATGCGACACAGGAAGCCTGCATGACGCTCTTTAGTAAGATACTCAATAGAGGTATTCCCCAAACGCACTAAAATACAAACAATGAAATTTGTACGGAAAGCGAGGAAAATCGATGTTGTTAATCGAAAAACGTACCGCTCAATAAGTTTTGTACCCGTAACAGGAAAGCTCTGGACATAATCATTACCACGCGCATCGAACGCATGTCCACTGGGAAGTTGCACTAGATCGCTGTAGTGGAAACCTTACAACCCGATATTTAAGGGAAGACTGCCGCCAGGATGTGATCGACACCCTCTCAATCTCAACGGCCTTCCAATATAAACGTCTAACGCAACCAACTAGCGAATTTAATGCTGGTAAGTCGGAAAGGGCATTTTACCGAAAGCTCGCTAAACAGGAAAAACCGTCATTCACTTTAAGAAACTGAAGAGTTCGCAGCAAGTGCACATGTACTGTGTGTAGGGGAGGATTTGGCACAGAACCGTTTTTAATGAAGTTTTTAAGAACAAACTCCTTAATCTGGTAACTGAAAGGATATACAGGTCTCGCTAACCTGTTTAGAACAAGGATCCCAAACTAATAATGGTAGAGGCGCGGAAGTCAGGCCATAGAATTTCTAAGTCTGAGCCAGAGCTATATGCCGTCACGTGGGTATTAAAAAAGAACTGTGCCCGAATGAACGCTATTATAGTTACTGTCAGTAAATAGGAATTGCAGCATTAAACTCTTTTATACTATCGTCGGGCTGGTTCCCGAATATGTACAAATCTTGAATATCATGTAACGCCTTAGCATGATGGCTGCGCAAGGTACCAGATTACCGATAAACTTTCAAAAGCTACAAACATACGACACAACTGACAAAGGGATGCAGGAAATGCTCAGAAAAGAACACAGTGGACACTGATCGGAAACCCTAATGCAGGTTCACTCCAAGATCTAGCTAGACAATCCACTACTAGAGAAGATATGAATAACCGGATTCGTAACGCAATACGTAACATGCCGAGAGCCGAAATTGAAGCTGCAGTTTTGTCTAGTCATGACAGGCTTCAGCAATGCATAGCTGCGAGATGGTCAGCATTTCGAGCATTTACGGGGGCATTAAAAACCTTCCTCCTTTAAATCGGTCCTTTTTAGGGCCACAACTTACATAATAGAAACAATTCCAAAAAATATAGTTAAAAAAAAATAAAAATTTAAGGGATTTTCGTATAAAGTTTTCTTTGGCCGATATTTTAGGTTAGGAACAAGATATCGAGATGCGGTTTTCGCGAGCTTGTTTAGGCATCATTTAGCTACTTGTTTATGAAAAAAGTCATACCAATGCATTTAATTTTTTTGCGAAAATTAACCGTTTCTGTCGGAATGTCGAACAAAGCCCTCTAGCGACGACATATGAAACTAACAAAACTTCAATTATTTTAACATTTGTAGCCCAAGAAAAGCTCTTTTCAACGCGCCCAAGTTTGTTAAAATTGGATTAGCCTTTGAATACCCCCACCACTTTATTTTTATAGATACGTCAAAAAGTGCCAAACAAAAAAAAGTTCAGATTATCCTCGACTTCAAACATCACTTTTTTAGATTCAAGATTGCAGTTACGCCTCCTAGCGGCCATTTTTTTTTATTGGTCGTTTTAGTAATAACTTTTTTTACGCAAGCCTCTACGATGGATAGTTTCCCAGATACAGTACCTCGCGTTCTTAGTTGGCCACCCTGTACAACTGCAAACGATTATCAGAACTGAGACCGGGTCAACAAAGTTTCGTTTCGGATCTGTTTTAAAAATTAGTTACATCAATAATTTTCAATAATAAACAAATTAACTCGCAGTAGGCAGTGCCCGAATATAGTGCGAAAAGTTTGGTTAATTGCGGAGGATCGTTTTTAGCCGACAGACCTCACTGCGTCAAAAGAGTCAAGAGTCGGTTATCGAAGCCACTTATAGATAATTGATTTTGTCATAAATAAATACACCGTATTGGATGTTAAAAATGAGATTTATTATTAGTTAATAATATAACCGATTTTAAAAATCTCAGTTTACAGTTTGTCAATATATATATATATATATATATATATATATATATATATATATATTGCTTTAAATTCAAATATTGGACATCTTATAATTAAAAGTCATCACCTTTACTTTCACTATCATCTTCACTCGACTCTCCGACATTGATTACTAGAGGTTTCACCATTTCCTCGGATCTTTTTTGAACGTCCCACCACTGGCTCATTTCCTTTTCAGCATGTAAAATACACTTTTGCCACAGTTCTCCAGTTACTTGGTTTAATGAATCCTTCCATAACGATAAAACATTCTCGTCCTTGAAGCCCTGTCTCCCAACGTTTTTTGTTGTAATACTGTTTACAATTTGCCCATATTAACTGGATATGGTTGAATTGGCAGTGATACGGAGGTAAACGTAAAATTTGATGTCCCCATTGATGAGCGATTTCATCAATTGCATATATTTTTGGAACTTTTAAATCCTTGGCAATTTGTAATAATTCCACATTCAGCATATCATTCGAATGAGGAATGTTGTGTTTTCTTAAAAATTGAAGATCTTCTTTCTTCCAACTACTTGAAGGTAATTTTTCTACTAATGCAGAATTATATCTGACATAGTCAAGAATTATCAAACTTGGTTTTTCTAAATTTGGTAAAACCTGTTGTTCAAACCATTTTTGATATAAATCAGCATTCATATTATCGTGGTAGTCTGCAGTCTTACTTTTATTGGAAAATACCAATGATGAATTAGGTATAAAGCCATCCTTGTTGCCAGCACTCAGTACGATAAAACTAAAATTTATTCGGTTAAAAATATTTTTAACAAATCGGACTATTTAGTTAACGTTTCCCTCCTCCTAGCGGTTTGTTTTTTGTGCTTTTCAAATCATTATCATGCCATGATTTTCAAACGTTTCCTCGACTAAAAATCTACGGCTCCTCAAAAAAGAAAATTTCACAACTTTTTTTACCAAATTATTTTCGCAAACATTTTGCTCGAGCACCAGCAATATGAACCTGCTCCATTGAGCGCCTTCTTCCATCGTCAACTTTGAATTCAAAACTAATTTTGTGTAACAATTGTTTCAAACTTGTTTTACTGCAGGTAAATATTTTATCTTCTTTAAGTTCAGTTTGGAGTTTTTCGATAGTAATATGTGAGCCTAAAATTAAACAGTGATTAACTCCATTTCGTCAATAATTTCTGAATTATTTACCAGTTGCATGCATAGTGTAAATTTTTTGTTTCAAAACGTCTTTCACGTATTCGTCGACATCCTCTGACTTCGACTTCAAACGCAGCCTATGTTTTTGCGGTGAATCCGGCGCCGATTTCCCAGATTCTAAAGCGAGAGCCATTCTTGCCTTTGTCCGAGTTACGGTTTTCTGAGAAATGCCGCATGCGAGAGCAGTTCGCTGCAACATAATATTAAACAAATATACATTTAAATAGTGAAACTTATTAGCGTTACCTGGATAATGGAAGTTAAAGAAACTTGGCTCCCCGTTATCGCGTTCCATCTCGAAATAATGCAGTACATTCATTAACATTACTTGCGCTTGGTTTTTCAAAGGTTTACCTTTTAATGACATTATTTGCTGCAAAATAAATAAATGCATTCAATCAATTGGAAATACATTTTGCATATAAACTTACCTCGTAATAGTGAATATTAATAATAATAGTTTTGAAAAAACTGTTGTTTACAAATGCAATGGAAACTAATAAATTATGAAGCGAAAGATAAATTATTATAACTACAAAACACGATGCGATTATACGATACGAAATACGAAGAATAATTTGAGGTTAAATAGCAAAGAAGACATCTGACCCCATCATGCGCTTTGACTTTCGAATCGACGGATGTTTTTAAGTCCTACATTTAAAATATATAGCAGACGTATAAATTATAACCCGTCTTTCTTTAAGTGGGAACTTCGCACTAAGATAAAGGGAAACAGATGCATTTCACAGTAATAATTATATCCCCATTCTCGAGTCCGCCATGAGACACCTCGTCCCTGCGCTACTATATTCGAAAACTATCGCTGCTGGCCTAGATTGTGATTCCGTCCAGCAATACCAACTTTTCAATACTCAGAATCCTACATAAACCCAATATTTCATCTCTAAGCCGCCAAAGCGTTAAAATTGGTTGTTTGGTACCACTGTTGGTTCGTACATGAACATTTGCAGACATTTGTCATTCATATTAGAGTCATTTTATACGTTGATGCTCAGTGCGGCCAAAATAACTTAAAATATAACGGTATCGCCAAAAAAAAATTAAATAATATTTTAAATAAATTAATAATGTTAACACAAATAATCGTGAACAACACAACTAGAAACTATTTTTGCTAGTATATCACTCAGCTAGCAACTCTTCTAGACATTCCGTCAATACCAACTTTTTTTAAGGCATTTCCTACTGAACGACTATAGTCCGAATTTAACCTTTGTGGGAAATGAAAAAAAACATTATAATATGGTCATTTTAGTCATTACAACTATCCCATTGAAAATTTGTCATCTTACGTTCAACTTGCAACTCACTAAATACTTCTTTTCCAACTTATGTTCTGATAGCATGTTAAAAAAATGACGTTTTCATGTTCTGGACAATGGCTGTTTCTGCAAAAAAAGTTAATGAAACAGAACAAAAACAAAGAATAGCAATGATATGCTCATATAACAAATTAACATAACTCTTATACACTGTTATACATCCAAATTCACTTAAATATTGACAGTCTAGTCTTCTGCACCACTGCTATTCTCCTCATTGTCGATTTCTACTTCATCGGGTTTCAGAACTAGTATCTGGTTGGAAAACGTTTCTTGGGTGTAGGTTTTCATAGTAACGCATGTTTTTAGTATTCTCCAGAGACTTAGCCATATTTCTGAGGAACCTTAGCTTCTAGTGTTTTATTCTGATTTGTTCTTGGTACTAAGGATATAGTGTCAGATTGCTACCCAGTTTCTTTCTATTTCGCACGTATACAGTGTCGCAAGGTCCTGTGTAGGAATGCTTAGATTGAATGTGGTCTAAATAAGCAGAAATTTTAATGACTCTCACTCCTTTTATTTTCATGGGTGGTTTTGGGTTTGGCATGAAATATGGCTTTAAGGCTTCAGAAAATTGAAGAGGTCTTGTTGATACAAATTGAAAGCAGGTTCTTTATAACTCCAGTCAGACTGAACTTCTGCCATATGTTTTCTTTTTTTGGCTTCTACCAAGCTCAAGTCGATAATCGAAAATGTCCTCGAATAGGAAACTAGTATGTTATGGTTTCAGAAAGTTTGGAAATGTGAACTAATGCATACAAAAACCTAACCATTAGGTAATTTTTGTTTTGGCCTGGGTTATCCGTCGTTAAACAATACCAGCTCTTCTTTGGTGATATCATTTTGACCTTTTTCCCAATCGTATACAGACATAGTCGCACCATTGCTAGCCAAATCATGCACGCCAAACACATAGTACCACAGCTAACTGGAGAAAAATACTTTTCTAGTTTGGATGTGAGGCAACGGTAAATTCTGCATGTAATCGAAAGTTAGGCACATGATAAGCACTTGCTGCGCCTCGCGTTTACACTGCCTTTTTATTTCACAAAACTTATCTGCTTTACGCAGATGGAGATACTTTTCTGCTTCAACAGGTCGGTGTTCTTGTGAGTCAGTACTCAAATTCATTGTTGATATATATCTATCGCAAATAGTAGAGGTATCAGACCCAATGTTATGTTGAATGATGTATTGAATACTGACCAATAACCTTTATGGGAAATGTTGATGGGGTATCTTTCCAGGAACATTTTGAACATTGCCTTGACACAAAGCATTTCAGGTAAGTATAAACGATCTGGATTTTTTTCGAGAATAATGCGACTGCGTACTTTGAATGAACAAATGTGAAATGCTAACAACTTCAGTACAGAGTCTGGAGTTTTGTTAAATGCATTGGTATGTCTACCTCTTTTATCATGAGACGATATGCCATTCGTTAAAAGATAGTACTGTATTCTTCTTATCCTAGATTTTTATACCAAAGATCTTTAAGAATGTTAATTGGGTTAGTCGGCCTATTTCCACAGTTTTGTTCTCTTTTAACGCGACGTTTCAGAAGCGGACTCTGGTTCCGTCATCAGGCTGTTTTTCCGCACTTGAGTCGGATTTTTCTCAAGCACTTGACTACTCTGATTCGAACTTGGTACCTTTGAGTTGTGAGTCTGACACCTTTACCGCTGAGCCACTGAGTAATCCAATATATATATTTAATATATATATATATATATATATATATATATATATATATATATATATATATATATATAAACTTTTTCGTGGTTGCGCAGTAGTTTATTGCGCATGCTGCGTCGTAACCTATTGCATCGATGTATTGCGCCTAAGTCTTCGCGTCTTTGTTCCAGATATGTTCGCTGATTCCTGGTGCCCTTGCGAATGTTGTTCTTATGCTCCTGAGTTCTCACTTTGAGTGGTCTGCTGCTCTCACTATGTATCCTCTGTCGCACTTGCATGAGGCAGAGGTTTTCTCTAGTGTTAGCTTGTATATAGATGTTTTAAGCTATTCTGAAAAGTTGTTATAATTCGGGGCCGTACCGAGTTACTAATTCTTTATTGTAAGTGTTTTTGTAACTGTGGTTTATATGTTAATTAGGTTAGTCGGCCTATTTCCACAGTTTTGTTCGCTTTTTAACGCGACGTTTCGGAAGCGGACTCTGCTTCCGTCATCTTTAAGAATGCCTTGAAACATACTGGGCATCCATTACTGTTTGTTCTAATCTTCTAAAAAGCACTGAATTATTGGATACTGGATTTGATTCATCATCACTTTCATTATGTATAGTAACCCTGGTCTACGACGGTCAAATCGATCAGATCGATTGAGTCGATCGAATCGATCAAATGTACTGGGAGAAAGGAATGATCGTGTTAATAGGTTGATAGAATTCTGCACCAGCAAAGAACTTATAATTGCAAATACACTTTAAACTTCATAAGCGTAGATTATATACTTGGAAATCTCCATCTGATAACAGTGATAAAATTGTTAGAAGCCAAATAGACTATATTAGTATCAGTAGAAGATACAGAAACACCGTTATGTAAGCCAAGACGTAACCCAGTTGCAGAGATGAGAATTAAAATGAAGAAAATCAGAAGATTTGCCGTAAAGAAAATCATACTTCCCAGAAGACTTAAAGAAAATAATACATATACAGAAACAACGCAAAATTAAGTGAAAGTTTGAGGAAGATTAGCGAAACTCCTACAGAAATAGTAAATATAGATATAATACGGGAGGACATACAGTACGTTATGGTCTCCATTGGCAAAGAAAAACTATAGCTACTTACAGAAAAGAGAAAACCCTGGATGACAACAGAAATAGTGGAACTTGTGGAAGAAGGAAGAAAGTATAAAGCAAGAGACAATAACAGGTATAGAGAAATTCATAGAAGCATCAGAAAAAATTAGAGAAGCGAAAGAAAGTTGACTCTGAGAAATGCCCAGAAATAGAGCACCTGGATAAAAGATATGATAGTTTTAACGTACATAAAAAGATAAGACAGATGATGGATTAATATTCTTAAAGACGGCCAGGGAAATGTGATTAGTGAAATAGAAGAGAAGCTAACACAATGGACCAAATACATTCGACAATTATTTAGGGATGAAAGAGGAGATAGTAGTACAAAAAATAAAAGATATAAGGCCACCAACATTTCGACAAGAAATACAAAATACCTACAGAATTAATGAAACTTATTTATGAGGGCCATTTAGATGTATTGGTAGAACTTTTCAATCAAGTATATCATTATCCCCAAACAGTGGCTTCAATCGACCTTTGTGGGGATCTCCAACAAACCTCACGCAATAACCTGTACAGACTACAGAACCATAGCTTTAATGAGCAACACACTTAAAGTGTTCTTGAAAATAATACATGGTAGAATTGGTAAAACTCTGGAAAGTGAGATAAGCTTCACAGAATTTGGCTTCACGAATGGTATGAGCACGAGGGTGGCCTTGTTTGGGTTAAATGTCCTGACTCAGAGATTCCTGACATGAATCATGACATATATTTGTGCTTCGTAGACTTCGAAAAGGCCTTCGATAAAGTCCAACATGACAAATTAATGGAGATTCTAAATAGAAAAAATATAGACAGCCGTAATATAGAAATTATTTCTCGCTTAGACTGGAATCAGTCAGCCAAGGTCAAAGTAGATGATCAATTTACTGAGAATATCGAAATTCAAAGAGGAGTCCGGTAGGGTTGCGTGCTGTCTTCCCTACTTTTTAACATCTCTAGTGTAGAAATATTTCAAAAAACTTTATCAGACTCCAAA
The DNA here is from genome assembly GCA_036346205.1 of Vesta saturnalis. Taxonomy (NCBI): domain Eukaryota; kingdom Metazoa; phylum Arthropoda; class Insecta; order Coleoptera; family Lampyridae; genus Vesta; species Vesta saturnalis. The sequence continues at coordinate 2,312,290 of JARFJB010001532.1, forward strand.
GAAGGCATATCTATAAATGGAGAAATTCTAAACAACCTGCGCTTCTCAGATGATACGGTAATAATGACGCACAATATCAAGGACCTCCAAAATGTAATGCAACGCCTCAATTCAAATTGCAATGAGTGTGGGCTCAAGAGCAACCTAAACAAGACTAGGTATATGCTTATTACGAAGTCAATAATTGAAAACACCCAACTGAAAGTCGAAAACACAGGCACAGAAAGAGTGAACGCATTCAATTATCTAGGAATGTGAATAACATCAAGTGTAGATCAAACCAAAAAGATCAGAACATGTATTGAGGTGGCATGAGCGTCACTTGCGATACTTATAAAATTATTAGATTGACGTGACATAAACATGACATTACCGTTAAGAATTCTTCGGTGTTATGTGTTTTCTACTCTCCCATATGGTTTGGAGGCTTGGACATTAAAACAAGTATATCTTAGTAAACCTGCTACCTTTGAGCTCTGGTGCTGCAGGAGAATCCTGTGAATACTGTGGACAGAGAGAGTGACGAATGTAGAGGTTACGAGAAGAATGAAAAGTGAACCGGAAATCCTGATAACCACAAAGAAAAGGAAACTGAAATATTTGGGACACGTAATCAGAGGACAAAAATAAGCATTACTACAATTGATAATATACAAGGTAGAATTCGAAGAAAACGAAATGTGGGCAGGCGTAGAGTATCCTGGCTTAGAAACTTAAGAGAGTGGTTTGAATGCACCAGCGCAGAATTGTTTGTGTTTTCCAAAGTGTGGGTCGCGACCCCCTGGAGGGGGATCAGAAAGCCTATGCAAGGAGGTCGCGGAAGGTTCCGCAGTCTAAGTAAAAAAAAAACAAAATTCAAAAAAATATTTTTATTCACTTCAACAAATTCAAGTACGTGAATTCAACATTAAAACAATGGCTTGCGATCGTCAAACAAATGCAGATTAGCACCATCGCCGGTCGGTCGCGTTGTTCGTGAGTGCCGCTCTGTACTCTCGCGAAAACACCGCAGTACTTGTTATGTGTCATTCAATCGTTCGACTCACATGCTCGCCGGCGGATTCGGTATTTATAATACAGGGTTTCTATAAAAGAACTCCGGGGTTTTGAGGCATAATATTTTAATGAAGAAAAAAACGTATATAACTGTTTTATACATTATTGGAAAGGTTGCATTTTCAAGTTTTTTTTACGTATTTAGTACAGTTCAATATGAGCTCCGTTAGTGGCGCGGCACACATCGTAACGGTATTCAATCTCTTCCCATGTCCTGGCCAGCATGTCTGGGGGGATGGTTGCCACGCAATTGATTATTCGTTCCCTGAGATGGCCAACATCACGGATTTTCTCCGCATACACAAGATTCTTGATATGCCCCCAGAAGAAAAAGTTCAACGGAGTCATGTCAGGGCTCCTTGGAGGCCATGGAATAGGTCCTTCTCTTCCAATCCATCTGTTGCCTAGTCGACCATCAAGTGCCTCACGCACACGCGTACTGAAGTGTGGCGGTGCCCCATCTTGTTGGAAGTGGACTAAACCCTTCTCCACCTCAATGTCATCTAACTGAGGAAAAACATAATCCTCTAACATGTCACAATAGACATCACCATTGATATTCCTTTCAACAAAAATGAAAGGACCTATGACTCTATCATGAATAAGGCCACACCAAACATTCACTTTGGGCGTACCACGTTCATACTCAATGAACTCATGGGGCGGCTGCGAACCCCATATTCTGCAATTATGTCTGTTTACAGTCCCGTTCACATGAAAAGTAGCTTCATTACTAAAAATAACAGTTTTTAAAAAATTATTATTTTTTTCAATTTTGTGTAGCATAGAAACAGCAAAGTCAAATCTCTTAATCTTGTCTGCCGGTTTAATGTGGTGTAACAGTTGGATCTTATAAGCAGTTAAACGAAGTCTTTTATGAATTACCTTATGAACCGTTGATCTCAGTAATCCCAACTCCAGACTGCGTGTTGTTAACGATTTCTTAGGGCTTCAAAAGCATGAAGCTCGGATTCTGTCTTCATTCACTTGTGACACACGCGGACTACCCGTTGACTTTTGTTTTAAAACACTTCCTGTTTCCTTGAAAGCACTTAACCATTGGCGAATTGTTTTGTCCGTAGGCGGATCAACACCGTAATTACGTCGAAAGTTTCTTTGTACAGTAACAACATAATTAGTTTCTATAAGCCAAATAACGCATTGAGCTTTTTGTTACGGCGTCGCCATAGCGCGGCAATCCAGACGGGACTGAGTCACTGATAGCCGCTACGTTGTTTCAAGATCAACGCTCCGCAGCGCTGCCAACTGTTGATTAAAACATTCCCAATTGGTATGAGTAAAACTTGATGAGCTAATCGTTTCGGAGATATTAATTCCATTTCTGCATCTTCTACCGTTATTAATATATGAATTTTTAAAACCCCCTAGTTCTTTTATAGAAACCCTGTATAATAAAATACACTTAATTCACTACACAGGTTAGGGGCAGCGGAGGGTAGGGAGTCGCACAATATTTTTACATGCTAAGGGGGTCGCGCCATGGAAAAGATTGATAATCCCTGGTTTAGAGCAGTAGTGAATAAAGTCTGAGTAGCCATGATGGTTTCCAACCTTCGATAAAAGAGGAACCAGAAGAAGAGGAATAGTCTCTTTATGGCTCGGGTATTTTCGCCCCAGGAGAAACGAATATAATTAATATATGTCTATAATGGAATTGTCTTTAAAACAAATCTACAATTCTGTAAAATTTTCCGTAAATATCTTTATTTGTGAATCGATTTTAACCAAAATCTAATAGAGGCAACATATTTATAAATATGGGGTTGTATGCTGTGGCTCCAGACACATAGACAGTATTTTGAAAATGCCTGTAAAGCCGACGAAAATTCGGCATTACCAATATAATACTGTTGTTCCGTGCATATGAAACTGAAAACGAACGCATTAGGTGCGGTGAAATTGTAACGAGAGTCATAAAAAACAAAAGTCACAGTCTTTTTTTTAGTTTTTCATCTTAGATATTTTTCTCCGAAAACATACAATTTCATTTTCAAAATTAGTGCTTTAAAATGAAAAATAGTAAACCTAATTTTCCCAGATTTAGCATATTTTTGCGTCCATTTTAGGATCTTATGAATATTTAGCTTTAAGACGTAACTTAAAACTAAAAAAAAAACATAAGATAGCTATAAAGATATATTTGTATATCCTTATACACTTATTTCTGTAATATTAACATTTTTATTGACAGAAGTGAAAAAAAAAAGTTCAAGACTAGACGCAGCGCAATAACAAAAAAAAAAGATGAAAAAAGTTAGGGCTAATATTTTTTAAAACTGTTACAAGTTACCAACAATTTAAAATTAAAAAAAAAGGATAAAAAACATCTGTATTCCTTATAAAAGCGAATGGGATTTGTGTTTGTATTTATAAATTGCAGTTTAGCGCTGTTGCAAAATTGTCTTAATCAATTTGATTGTATTAATTGGAGAGGTTATCTTGTGGTTTTCATTTCTATCTTTTTTTAAAGCGCGCCGTAGTTGAAATAAACCACATATTACTGACTCATTCAATTCATCATCATTCTTAAAACCGTTCAAGCTAATTTCCGGATCACGTATAGTCTATAAAAAGGAAACACTTCGACTTATTCGCCCTTTAACCTAACCACAAATTCACCAAATTCTCACATTCTTAGTAGAATACGGTAAGAAAGTCACAAAAAAACAATCCTTGGACAAACGTCAATATGTAACTGACACCTATTTCAGTTTAGTAGGCCTTGGGATGGGGCGTGTCAATAATGTGTAAGTGGGAGAAATGTAAACGGGCGTGGTTTAGCTTATAAGTGTATAATCTCTTCCGATGTGCAAGTAACCATACCTTATATTTTATAACTCGCCTTTGTAAAGTATAGCTTGGCGACATGAATTTGCACATTAAATGATGGTTAGTGGTTTGGTTATCGTTCAATCAAAACTTTTTATGCGTCTGGTATGTGTTTAATTCCAATCAACATATACTTGAAATTAACAAATATACACAGTGAATGCTGTAACCTTTTTTTGTGTTCACGCATTAGTTTTTCAAAATTTTAGTAATTAGTAACGTATTAATAAGCAATAGATATAAACTCGTTATTAAGCGTTTATTTTATAATCACTGCTAATGCTTTCATAAAATATGACTCAAGGCAGTTATATGGATAAAATAGAAGAATAATGTTTCTGTTAACAAACATACAATTTCATGTGTACACAGTCAACAGAAACTTTTTATAATGCGTAAAAAATTCTAGACAAAGAGTTGCTATTTTACTGTTTAACGTACGTCCAGGCATGGTTGATCATTAAAAAGTACCAAAGCTTGTAACACTAAAAAAATAAAGTTGCACAATTTATAAATCAGTTTTTTAGGATAGATGCCTATTGTGCAAAATTATACAAAATTTTGTATAAAAAAGTGTACACTTTCGCTATTACACACATAGATAGTTAAAATACTTGGATTTTTCTATTTATATTTTGTATAAATGTATACGTTTCGAAAACATTTACAGTTATCGTCCTCAGTAAATGGTACTACCGCATTTCATAAATTTGTGTATATTTTATAATTTTGTTCACTCATCGCAAGCAATTCTTATAGAAATTACCATTTACTGAGGACGATAACTGTATTGTTATCGAAACGTATGGATTTATACAAAATATAAACAGAAAAATTTTGTAGTCTACAACCAATCAATCGTACAAAAAGTAGGTATATTTCCTAAAACGATTCACTTATAAATTGGGTAAAATGTACAATGCCCCACTTAAACTGAGGCTTCAGAGCTTTCAGAGAAGAAGCGCGTAAATACTTGCGTAACACTATAACTGAGCAAGAAAGTGATAAAAGTTTCACACAAAAGTCATAGTGTTGTTAATATAAAGTTTAATGAAAAATTCTGAAAGATATCAATTTTGTTTTATAAAAAGGCACTTCTATTAGGAAAAACATAGTTAACACCGTATCATTAATTTTTTAAATAACACCTTTTTTTAATAAATTTTGTTCGTTAAGGTGGAATAAAAAATTATGTACTTTATAATTTTTTGGGTAAAACATCTAGTTAAGTTCAAAAATAGTAACAAGTATTTACATCAAAAACGGCGTCTTAAGCAAAACAGAAACTCATCAAGTCGCCGGCGATTATACAATTGGTATTCGTTACTTTTTTGTTTCAACAATTTAATATTAAGTGACAAGTTGTCGGACTGCTTAAATTTTTGGTATTTAAGTTTTTTATAAGATAATAGCAAATTTGGCAAAACGGGAATGAATAGATTTTTTTTGGATTTGGTCACGGATTTGAATACATTAAGAAACCTATATTTTACCAAATCAAGAGTATTGCCGATATACACCTAATTGAAGTACCTGCATTAAATAGAATGATGTAAAATTTAGCTTTAACCTCACCTTTCACATTTTGATCTTATTTGCATGTTAACTGCTTTTTAATGATTTCTTGGAGATCCCCGTAACGTGGTTAATCCCATATCATTATCCATATTGCTGCACTCAAATGTGTACACCAATGCCACGGTTTTAAAAATACATCATGCATGCTCATACATACGCGAGAGGTGAATTCATTAAAAAACTTCTCTTTCACGGTCGACAAACAAATATATTTCTCTATTAAATAAGGTACCACGATTATCCATTAATTTATAATTATAATAGTTAGTTTAGGCGGATTGTAAAATAAGAAAATATGCTAAATATATCCGGTGTGGAACTACACACGACCTTCCGACCCACAAAGTGGAAATTAAATGAATTGTAATAATTTTAATAATTACATGAGAATCAGGAAAATTCTGTATTACAAATATTTTGTAACTGTGGTTTCATATTAGTTGAGCTGATCGGCCTATTTCCACAGTTTTTGCTTTTTGAGCACGACGTTTCGGAAGCGGACTTTGCTTCCGTCATCAGGCTTAGTCCTAAGAAGGACTGTTTTCGCACTTGAGTCGAATTCATATGTTATGATTTTTCCCAAGCACTTGACTACTCTCAGATTCCAACTTGGTACCTTTCACTTACTAGTCTGACACCTTTGCCACTGAGTCACTGAGTAATCCAATATGTATTTTTTCATGGTGAGATATTTTACTGACGAGCTCATGTATATATTACTCTTTCTGATATAGTCAGTTGTCATAAAAATTTATTATAAAACTTTTGAGGATAAAGATGTTCTAAACTAGTAGCGCACTTCACCACTGCTCTGATTACTGAGGCGACCGAAACAATTAATCAAGTTTCAATGTTAAAAACAAAAATTAAAATCTTGGTAGCTTCACTTTTCATAGCTAGTCCGGAAAATTCAATTTTCCTTTCCCAGAATGTGTGAGTAATTGATCAAAACCGCAACCGTTCATAATGAAAATAGGCAACATGTTAAAAACAAAATAATAATTTATTTAGATGGACGTTTAAAACTTCATGTCAGATGCCAAATTGAAATAAAAATTCCAAAGCCGCCCGCTTTTATAAAAATATCGATAATACAGTTTAAACATTTTCAATCCTATTAACTACCTTTTGGATTTACTTGACTATACATTAAGAACTTTATAATAAAAAGATATTCAATGCGTTTACACATATTGAAAGAACTAACACTTACATTCTACCTTTAGAATATCTATGCATATGAATTACGCGTCGTATCAAAAATGGCATAGAACTTAGATAATCGATATGATTAAGCTCTATAAATGGGTTTACTTATATTTTTGAAATATGCAATTGTTTCAGAAATATTTGATGGAAAGTGGCCCGATTGAACCTCGCCTCAGCATTGCTAGATTTGTTCTAAATTCTAATCGAACCCATGAGAGATGAAACCGCACACACACACACACACACACACACACACACACACACACACACACACACACACACACACACACACACACACACACACACACACACACACACACACACACACACACACACACACACACACACACACAAACACACCGACATACAGATACACAGACACACAGACACACAGACACACAGACACACAGACACGCAGACACGCAGACACACAAACACACAGACACACAGACACTCAGACACAAACACACACACACACGCGCGCACACACACACACACACACACACACACACACACACACACACACACACACACACACACAACACACAGACACACAGACACACAGACACACAGACACACAGACTCACAGACGCACAGACACACAGACATACAGACACACAGACACATAGAAACACAGAAACACAGAAACACAGAAACACAGACACACAGACACACAGACACACAGACCCACAGACCCACAGACACACAGACACACAGACACACAGACACACATACACACAGACAGAAAGGCACACAGACACACAGACACAGACACACAGACACAGACACACAGACACACAGACACACAGACACACAGACACACAGACACACAGACACACAGACACACAGACACACAGACACACAGACACACAGACACACAGACACACAGACACACAGACACACAGACACACAGACACACAGACACACAGACACACAGACACACAGACACACAGACACACAGACACCAGACACAGACACAGACACACATACACACAGACACAGACACACAGACCACAGACACACAGACACACAGACACACAGACACACAGACACAGACACACAGACACACAGACACACAGACACACAGACACACAGACACAAAGACACACAGACACACAGACACACACATAGACTCATAGACACAGACACACAGACACACAAACACACTGACACAGGCACACAGACACAGACACACAGACACACAGACATACAGACACACAGACACACAGACACACAGACACACAGACACACAGACACACAGACACACAGACACACAGACACACAGACACACAGACACACAGACACACAGACACACAGACACACAGACACAGACACACAGACACATAGCACACCGGCACTCAGACACCACACACACACTCACACCACACACACACACACACGCACAGACACACAGACACACAGGCACACACAGCACACACACACACACACACACACACACCACACTCACAGACACACAGACACACGACACACAGCACACAGAACACAGAAACACAGACACACAGACACACAGACACACAGACACACAGACCACAGACACACAACACACAGACACACATACACACAGACACACAGACACACAGACACACAGACACACAGACACACAGACACACAGACACACAGACACACAGACATACAGACACATCGACACACAGACACACAGACACACAGACACACAGACACACAGACACACAGACACTTAGACACACAGACACACAGACACACAGACACACAGACACACAGACACACAGACACACAGACACACAGACACACAGACACACAGACACAGACACACAGACACACAGACACACAGACACACAGACACACAGACACACAGACACACAGACACACAGACACACACGACACACAGAACACAGACACACAGACACACAGACACACAGACACACAGACACACAGACACACAGACACACAGACACACAGACACACAGACACACAGACACACAGACACACAGACACACAGACAACAGACACACAGACACACAGACACACGACACAGACACACAGACACACAGACACACAGACACACAGACACACAGACACACAGCACAAGACACAGACACACAGACACACAGACACACAAGACACACAGACACACAGACACACAGACACAGAACACAACACACAGACACAAGACACAGACACACAGACACACACACAACACACGACACACGACAGACACACGAACACGCACAGACACACGACACGACAACACACGACACACAGCACACAGACACACGACACACAGACACACAGACAAGCACAGACACACAGACACACAGCACACAGACACACAGAACACAGACACACGACACACAGAACACAGACACACAGACACACAGACACACAGACACACAGACACACAGACACACAACCACAGACACACGACACACAGACACACAGACACACAGACACACAGACACACAGACACAACCACAGACACACACAGAACACACACAGACACACACAGACACACAGACACACACACACAGACACACAGCACACAGACACACAACGCACAGCACACGACACACGACACACAGACACACAGCAAAGACACACGACACACAACACACAACACACAACACACAACACACACACACAACACACAACACACAACACACAACACACAACACACAACACACAACACACAACACACAACACACAACACACAACACACGACACACGACACACGACACACGACACACGACACACGACACACACACGACACACAACACACAGACACACAGACACACAGCCCGCGAGTAATTTGCCAAGCTTATAAAATTAAGACAAAGTAAAGTAAGAAAGACAACTTTAATTGAAAAAAGAAAAAAATTGAAGAAAAGATGACCTGAACAAGAAACGAAAAGAAAAAAACAGAAACAACAAAAACTTTTAGCTTACAAAAGCAAGAACAAGAAAAGGAATAGAAAACGAAAGACACACGACACACGGATCACGACACACAGACACAGACACACGACACACAACACAGACACACAGACACAAACCACAGACACACAGACACACAGACACACAGACACAGCAGACACACGACACACAGACACACAGACACACAGACACACAGACACACAGACACACAGACACACAGACACACAGACACAAACACACAGACACACAGACACACAGACACACAGACACACAGACACACAGACACACAACACACAGAACACACAGACACACGACACACGACACACAGACACACAGACACACAGACACACAGACACACAGACACACAGACACACAGACGCACAGGCACACAGACACACAGACACACAGACACACAGACAACACAGCACACACAGACACACAGACACACAGCACACACAAGCACACAGACACACAGCACGACACAGACACACAGACACACAGACACACAGACACACAGACACACAGACACACAGACACACAGACACACAGACACACAGACACACAGACACACAGACACACAGACACACGACACACGACACACAGAGCACATCGGACACACAGACTTACACAGACATTCACAGACACACAGTACACAGTTTCAGATCATCACAGACACTTTTACATTGACACACAGACACACAGACATAATATTGACACACTAGACGACACAGAATGACACTAGACACACAGACACGACAGAACACATGACACAAGACATCACAGAAACTAGCTTACAAGACACACAGAACACACAGACACACAGACACACAGACACACAGACACACAGACACACAGACACACAGACACACAGACACACAGGGGGGGGGGGGAAAAAAAAAAAAAAAAAAAAAAAAAAAAAAAAAAAAAAAACACAGACACACAGACACACAGGCACACAGACACACAGAGACACAGACACACTGACACACAGATACACAGACACACAGACACACAGACACAGAAACACAGACACACAGACACACAGACACACAGACACACAGACTCACAGACACACTGACACACAGACACACAGACACACAGACACACAGACGCACAGACACAGACCCACAGACAGACACACAGACATACAGACACACAGACACACAGACACACAGACACACAGACACACAGACACACAGACACACAGACACACAGACACAGACACACAGACACAGACACACAGACACACGGACACACGGACACACAGACACACAGTCATAAAGACACACAGACACACAGACACACAGGCACACAGACACACAGACACACACACACACACACACACACACACACACACACACACACACACACACACACACACACACACACACACACACACACACACACACACACACACACACACACACACACACACTCATACACACACCCATACACATGCACACACACACACGCATTCACACACATGCACACACACATACACAAACACACGCGCGCGCCCGTGGAGGTAATTTTTGCCAAGCTTTATTAAATATTTTAAAGATCAATAGATTAGTTTAATGGTTTTAATGTATTAAGTGTTCAAGCTTTTTAAGTTTGTGAAAATAATGGAAAATAATTATGTTTGTGATGTTAGAAAATGTATTGGAATCCCTTGTGTAACAGAAAAAAGCGGATATGTAAAGAAAAAATTAAAACAGGATGTATTAGTTGCTGTAACGTAAGAAACGTTTTTTGTAGTCTTTTACATAAAAATGGCTATAAGAAACAAGAAAAATGTTGATTTAGAAAAAAATTACAAGAATTGAAATTAAATATTAGTTCTATCTGCAATGGCAGTAATAATGAGATATCACGTTTGTCCCAAAATTCAGCAACATATGCTGATATTCTTATTAAAACAAAATAATAAGACATACAAAGCTGTAATCTCATCAAAAAGTATTGATAATGCTGATATTATCAAGAAGACATTACAAACTTGTTCAAGCCCGGTGAAAATGGGGATTGGAATTAAATCACTTGAAACTGTTTCAAATAGTAGAGTTTTAAATGAAACTGAATCAGAACGGGAAATTAATATAATATGTAAGAATATTAATAAATATGAAAATAATATTGAAGCAAGAATTAGTAAAATACAAAATCCTCATTTGTCTATATTTTCTATACCTAGTTTATTACGATGGAGAACGCTGCAGACTCAATTATTTCCCAAAATTCCGAACTAAATATTATTGAAGATGATATACCAAAATTTATATATCGTAATTATAAAAAATAGAGCAAAAGATTGTTGGGGTTAAATTACTTGTCCATTATGTGCTAAAGATCATGATTTAAAGCACTGTAAAACAGAAAGAAAAGATTTTAAATGTGCTAACAGCATAAACTACAATAAATATACAAAACAAAATCGGAAATAGATGAAAATCACTCAACTTTAAATAAAAAGTGCTCATACAGCATTCAAAAGGAGCCACACAAAATCTATTACAAATTAGGATTGATTATGGTTAGATAAAGCAATAATAGAAGAACCTTATATAATTAAAAACAAAATAGTGGGAATATCTTCAAATTATATAGTATGTACTCGGGGAGAAAAAATAAAAAAAGAGCAGCTATATAAGGAGATTTTTAGAGCTACAGCCAAACAATATGGTTAAATGTGTTGATTTTTAAAAACTATAGGTTTTTTAATATTGTATTTTTTTCTTAATATAATTAGTAATTTAATCCGGAAAAGTACGAATTCGTAAATGTTATACTTTTTAAATTAATATCAGCACAAATTATAAAAGCTGTTAACTAAAAGTAAATCATGCAGAATAATTAATTATAGTTAATTAGATAAGAGTGTTACGTAGGCAATTGGCAAATCATAATTGGTGTTAGCAAATGTATAAGACATTATTGAACTCACATAATGTATAACTACACACAGCATGTAGTGTCTTGTATGATGCAGCATGCTAAAATGAAAATCTATTCACAAAAAATACACACACCCCCACATCCACATACCCACATATCCACACACCCACATACCCACATACCCACACACCCACACACCCACACACCCACACACCCACACACCCACACATCCACTAGCATGTACACACACACACACACACACACACACACACACACACACAACACACACACACGCACCACGCACACACTCACGCCCGCCCGCACGCACGCACGCACGCACGCACGCGCACACACACACACACACACACACACACACACACACACACACACACACACACACACACACACACACACACACACACACACACACACACACACACACACACACACACACACACACACACACACACACACACACACACACACACACACACACACACACACACACACACACACACACACACACACACACACTCACACCTGCACCTGCACACCCACACATAAACAAAAACACTTACACAGATCCACCCCCCAAACACACGTTGATTTTTCATTAGTAAAGAAATCTATTGCACAACTCTTATACCTATAATGGTATATGTACGCGGGGAAGTAAAAATAGCAGAGATGCTATAACAAGAAAAATGTTCAAATACATAAATTTACCAAACACTCGCCAAACACTCCTTGAGTGATTCAAATAGACGTATTTAAAATCCTAGATCCTAAACGGAAATAAGTATTATCCTAACTCTAAGAGTGTTTACACAAATAAATGGGCATTTATAATCGGCACATATAGTTAAAGTCAATAGTTTCCTTACAAATGTTTCATTCAGAAATATACACGATACTTACATTTAAAAATCGGGGAATCAATTCTCATGTTTCACCGTTTTTGAAATTTTACCTCAGGGCGATGAAAACGGATTTTAAAGGGGGATGAATTGTTTACACAAACGGAATATATCTTAAAAGCCGTTAAGCCCAGAAACATGAAAATTGATGTTCCATAACAAGTGAAGAAATACATGTTTTGACCTTTCCCCGAACTCATCTCCTAACGAGTAGTAACGGGAATGATGAACAAGGATCAAATTAAGTTGCTGAATATCACGAGGATGGAAAATAGTTCACAAAAATAAGAGAAAGGCAATTGTGCAGTTAATCATCATTCAAGGATAGTTTTATGGGTTCAAAGTTCAAAATATTAAATGTCATGTTGAATCAAACTAAACAGCGTTTTACAACCAAAATGAAGATCATTATGGAATTAGAAATTCAGCTTAAGTAAGTGCTAAGGGGGACGAAATTGTGCAAAATGAGTATTGTTAAGTCCCTTGAGACTTATAGGAAAAGCGTTTTTGAAATTCAAATTAAACATGGTTTCAGGAGTATGTTTAGAAGGCGTTAAAAAACCAATACCAGAGGGTGAGAAACAGGGGTGAAATTCATCCCGTTCCGAAGCACGGGTATTTTGCTAGTTGTATATAAAGACATGCATCTTTGTTAGGCTGTCATAACCAAAATTACTGATTTAGAATGTATTTAGGAACTAAAAAGTATATTGTCAATTAACTCAACTGAATTTACTTGAAAATAAAAATATAAAAGCAACTTTGCACTTGCAAGAAGGCACTTTAAATTTAAAACAACGGGTAGATCAACACATAAAATTCGGTTGATCTTAAGTCAGTTTGAGTAAAAGTAAGAATTAATTCAAGTCCTCCAATGAAACGTTCTCAACTAAAGCAAATTCCTTCGATTAAAACATTTCCAACTGGGATAATGTGCTCAACACATTTAAAGTAAATATTTATTGTAGCATAAAATACATTGAAGTAAGTTATGGTAAATAAAGCATCCAAGGTAGTTCATTTAGATATTGTTACAAAAAAAAGACAACCCTTACAAAATATAGGTTAGAAGTTAATAATCTCCGAGAAGGTGGTAGCAATACCTGTAACGAGGTTGCTTGAGTAATGAATATTGACAAATGGCACAAAATGAATGCACACCAAAAGATGACACTAAATGTAAAAATTGGAAGCAAAAACAATATTTTATGGCATACCTTCATCGATAACCCAACCTTAGAATACCATTAGTTTTTGAGCCCAATAATTGGGTAGCAAGACCAGAAGAGATATGAAATATTATTTCAAGTTCAAATTAGAATGAAAATGCGAATCAGCGCCCTAATAATAATTATCAGACGTTCATTTCTGTACACAGCATCCAACACTCGATGGTGACGGTTATAAAATGGTGGCTAATGATTCGAATCTTAAATGATTATGTTAGTTTTTGTGCGTATTTTTCTGTGTTTGGTACATTTCAAATACCGTATTTCATAAAAATAGATGAAGTAGGCTTTTTTCTCAAAAAGGATGCCCAAGTATATAAATGTTTATGCAACCAGATAATCTAAATTCATGAGAAAAATTTTGCCTTCGTTCTAACAAAATCATGATAACGTCATAACCAAAAAATTCAGACCTGATTTCCGCAGTGTGGTATTAAGGTGTTTTGCCGTACGGCTCTAATTTTACAAATCTACATGCCCAAACGGATGGATGCATAAAGCAAGAAAAAAATCAATAAAGGTAATTGAAAATGGAAATTTATCAACATGAAACTTATTCAGGGCCAACACATTGAAAGAAAAAGTTATTTTACAAAATAACGAAACTAAACTAAACTGAAAGAGTACATGGTTTTGCGTAATACATCAGATATTTGTGGAGCTAGTGACCTAAATTCTTCATAATAGTGTGCTACTTTTTCGTAAAACACATGACTCCGTTTTCAAATTTGTATAGTTCACATGTTTTTTTTTTCAGTCTTGGCATAGCGGAGAGTTGGCTATGATAACGCGATTGGTCAAATGACGTAGACTTGTGTTATCCAATCAACCAACGAAAAATAGATGCGTCTATAACTAAAGTATCCACATGTAATCTAGCCCTTTTGCTACGGTTAGTTATTTAACTATTGTGCCACAACTTTTGTTCTAGGTCGCAGATTGAGTATGAGTTCATGTACGCTTTTGTTATCGTCGGAAATATGGATAAGCATCAAAATCTACTCATGTATGTATAAAAAGGAAGGAGAGGATTGGATGGAAGAAATATGGAAAAGAAGAAGACAGTCAAGGGACGAGGAAGACAGTGTAGGTGGAGTGAGGGAAAGAGAGACATTAGAAAGTCAAGTGTAAATAGCAAATATAATTTTAGTAAATGTAAAAAGTGTACACAGTTGCTAAAATAAGCAAATAAAGATATTAAGAAGATATATATATATATATATATATATATATATATATATATATATATACATATTGTCGTCCCAACACGAGCCACTTGTATTTGAAGGTAAGTGTACTCACAGTTCTGACGGCAGTCGTGAACTAAGAACTAAGAAAGCTGCATTTGATAGGCGTTTTAAATTGAAGTGGGATAGCAGTAGGGTAAGTCATGTTTGGTGTGGAACATAAAACATGCACTGAAAAGCATAATGCGTACGTGCATACAAGATTATACATCACATGCATAATCAAAAGGAACGTTTTTAATATTTTTGTTAGTGTTTCCGTCACTAAATAAGAATTCAATTCCTCTAACATTTATTATAAATAACAGTCTAATTATTTATTCTATTATATTTATTTATTATATTCTAATTACCACATTGAATTCACAATAAATCCTTTCTTTTTTAATCGTTTTTACATCTATAGTTAGGTAAAATATTTTCACATAATTAAGAAATTACCGAAATATTACAAACAAGGGAGAATCACTATTATTCATTCCAAAATAATAAGTTCACTATGAAAACTAACTTCGTAATTATTACTCTGTAGCTGTTCATGGAAATTTTATATATGTACTGGTATATAATAGAAAAAAAAAAGAAACTGGTGAATACGCCCATAAGCGACAGGAAGGCTGTAATTATAATTATTATTCAATTATTTTCACACATACGATCACATTAAGTCCTTTCTCTATTAATCACTGTTACATATGCGTTTGCATAAATTGACGTTTTCTTTTTAATGATGCACATAATGTGTAATTCTGCATACAATAAGCAAAACATTTATCGTATCGCTTTTAAATGGACGTTTTCTATGCTTTGCTCCACTTTTATTCCTTCACGGAGCAGGTACCTCGACTTAAAACGCCTATAACGTAGAACATTCTTTTTAGTTCGTAAACCACGGTGAAACTCGAAAACACTTACCTTCTAACACAAATGAGCAGTATCCACAAATCCGTTTTTGAAGCTTATCCGCATTACCTTACAATTACAAATAATTATTGAAATTTTATTTCAAAGTATAAAAATACTGACTGTAATGTTCGAAAATGTTACTGTAGTCGGCTATTATAACGTTTTATATTGGGTTCTTAGTAAATTTATTCCTATTCGCCGAATTAAAAAAGGCAATTATCCACAGTGGAGATACCAGGTGAACTATATTGAAATGATTGCGTAAATAGCAACCCTCCATTGATAGTTAATGGTTGTAGCATTGTCTTCATAACACATTAAGCCAAATCATCTAGAACTATTAATATCGACTGCATTGAAAATAATGCGAGCAGGGACACAACAAGCAAGCAGCGACCTAGTATGACTGATTTCATCAAATTCTTTCTTGCTTAATAGTATGTAATGGGTTCGCATCTTTATGCAAACTGAAATATCTGTTTAATCTCGCACTTATAACTGAAACTTATCCTTAAGTCCTTAAATATGAAGATTCTAACAGCTCAACAAGGTTGAAATAGTCCTACATAATTTGTAATCAAGTATATCACCATTAATTACAAGTGTGCAGCTTGGTTTTGTAACTAAAACGTCGACCACAACTGGGTGATAGGAACGTTACTAATCAAAAACAATCAAGTAGACGTCATTCGAGTAATATTATTATATTAAAAGTTATTTTGTAACCACTCCTCGTAGTTGCATTACTTTGAGGATTGCGGAATTAATTCATCATTACATATCCAATTATAATGCACAATGAGTTTATTCCTAAACCTTATTTAGCTACATAGTGTGTGCCCCATGGTTCTGTTCTTAGTCCGTTCTTATTTCTTTTATTTAGTAATGACATTGATAACAGGTTCATTGCTTTATGCTGATGATTTAAAAGGCCTCTGACACCACCTTGCTTAGAGTGAGTTTATCTTCGGACGAGATTACTAATGCAAATTCTCATTTTTACCCAGACTACTCCTTAAATATGTCACCACCTGTACGGAGGTTGGAGCTCTATCGAGTGGTCAACTGCGATGCCCTAACCGGACACAGATCCACCTCCTAGAAATCTGCAGCTTGCACAAAGTGGAACATCTGCAGGGGTGTACCAGCTACATACGCCTTCCAATACCAGAAGCGTCGAGAACCTCCCAGTTTCCAGGCCATTGCAGCTTTTCTTCACTACATCTTAATCCGACATCGAGGACACAACCACCAAGCACAAAATCCCTCACAATCAAACATTTTTTTCAAAACTTCAAAACACTATTTTCCAAATTTTCTCCGAAAAGGATGTCAAGATCCACTAGATATAAATTCCGTCATTACGGAAAGGGTCGAAACCACAGTTCTATTAGAGACAATAGATATATTCCGAAAACATCTCCCTCAGCATGTGGTAAACTCGATCAAAAAGAAAGGGCGAATCTGCCGCCAATTCTTGCGATCTAGGGACCGACTTTCAAGACTAAACATAACAGTTTGAACGCCATCATCACGCAAGAAACTGATAGATATCTTGGACACAAGTCACATCCTAATTCAATTATTGAAATGATAAGTTTTTCTAGTGACAAGTTTACACACTAACTAGAAGAAAAGCAACCTTCTAATCACATCTCACTGGCCCTCCAAGCAACCTTATTTCAACAGACCAAGGAAAGGCCGACACCTTTGGTCTTCAACTACAAACCCTTCACACAATAATCCACAGTTTGACACTGCCTTTAAAAAACTGCTAGACGGCGGCCTTCAAAAATTACATTTGAACCTTCCCGAAGTCCAATGGAATGACGGGAATCCTTTTACGTGCCTATCACATCCATTTAGGTAACCTCATTCTTTAAAAGTGGAGGTAACTAAACTTGAAATGGACACTTATCTGACCAAGTCATCCACTTTCTAACAAATATCACACTTTCCTGTTTCCTAACGGCTTGCAAATCTGTTTCCCAAAGCACACTCCGACTTAGCAACCCTCTCCTACTTTAGATCCTTATCCTTTCCAAGTTGTCTTGGAAAATGCTTTGAGCATATTCTAGCAGACGACCCGAAGACTACTTAGAGATCAACAATATTTCTCCTTACAGCCAATCTGCCTTTCGATCCAACCGAACGTGACATAATCCGTTGTTGAAGCTGTACAAAGGTACCACCAGGATATTCTAGTACAAGAGGGCAATCTAGGGGAGCTTTAAAAAAATAAAAATTTCGCGCTAAATTATACGAGATTAGATATTTACATATTATTTTTCTGGATAAAGAAATGGTTATTGTTTATTTTTATTTGAATGTAATTAATATTAAGATGAAAAGCTTGAGTTTATTTTAATAAGTTATCTATATATTCAATTTGAAAATATTTAAATACGCGGCATCTTCAAGTGCATTAATGTGTTGGAAGGGAATGGCGCTATTCTAATCATTATAAAGTTTTAAGTCAGCCGCTTACAGGGAGCGAACACAAAGAGTTGCTGTAAGAAAGCGAACAGAAAGGGGCGCATAAAAATAAGCGATAAGTGACATTGTACAGTCACGCCGCCCTATAAAGTGTGAAAATTACAAATAAGAATTAATTAACGGTGATAGGGAAGAAGTAGAAAATTACCTTCCTTATTAAAATAATAAAAAGTGACGGAATAAGTGAAGATAACGCGTGTTGTATGTCTCAGAACCGTAATCAATTGTGTATAAATAGTGGACAACAAATATAATAGACGGTAATCGTCCCAAATTGGGAAATCGAAGTATAAAGGACAGACAATAACTCGAATTTATTGATATGTAAAAAGGGAGCATTCGCGGGTTGTAAATAGCTTGCATTTTGTTGTGCAGGCTATTTGTAGTTAAAACTGAACGAGTGAGTAAAAACTGTATAGTGTAAATATATCGTAGTAGCGCCAGCATTACAGCATCAGTTGCAACGAAAATAAGTAAGAACCTTTTTTGTTGTGTTAATAAATAAAACTTTTTTGTGTTTGATTTTCTCGAAACTTTACATTTGATTATCACAATTAAACGAGAACAATCGTTTAATTCTGATAAATATTTTATTTGTTATATGTTAGTTTCAAGAAGGTTATCTTATATTATAGGTATGATTTTATGTAAATATTTGTAAACAATGCCTTGGTGCATTTTCGTTCAGATTTGGAATTTATGTAAATGAGTATAACGTTTCATTTATTTTTATTATTAAAAATTATTAATATCACAAATTAATTATTGAATATATAAATGCAGAAAGAAGTCAACTCAATAGTAATCCAGATAAATAGATAAATCAAAATGAACATAATTTTGGGCAATGATAACAGAAATCGTTTCTTTATATTTTTTAAGAATGGAGTTACCAAACATAAAGCTTAAAATTCATTTACGCAAACCGAAATTAATTAGCAAGCGAAGTAAAAATTAACAAGTAAATGGTATCTTTATAAAATGAACCCATTCAGTTTTAATAAAACGTAATAAGAAATAATCATCTCAATCATTAAATTTTATTCAATGATGTTGGTATTATAAAAAGGTTTAAAAGAACTCAAATCTTACTCTTTGGGCGGTTTAAACAAACAAAAGTAATATCTAAGGGTGCTACGCCTGTTGCACTCTGTCCACTTTCGGAACACCTACTCTCGCACGTGACCAACCAGTCGGTGCGGGTTAAGCTAGGCCTCTTCCAAGCAGTTTTATACCACAGCAGGCATACCGCAAAGTTCTGCCTTATATCCTATCCCATATACAATATTTGTTTATAAGATTCCTACTTCTGCCCAACCCTGAGTCTCCATGCGTAGTATTCGGATTGCACTGATTTCTGAACAGTGCATCGGAACGACCTTCCGTAAAATTTCAAGAACCCTCCACAACTTCTCTAACCGACTAATACGTAGAGAGTCTCCGTTAACCCTATCAAAACCTAAGTCATCCTCTTCCGACACGCTAGTTTGGGATACAACTGTACTTTCAACCTATCTGAGCAGAATGTTGCAATTACTCTCACCAACAAACGACTATGACTACAACAAAAAGTTACATACCTGGCAATACTTTTCAATAAATCTTGAAACTGGCTTCCTGAAGTATTAAAAATACGAAAGTGCTACTGAGCACCTTTCGGCATGTAATCAGAAGTTGCTGCCCAAAAACCCTACAACACGCATGCAGAACCTCTGACATAATGCTGTGTTCTGAAGATATTGAAGAATCCGAAGCGTACTGGTACACACTTACCATTTTTTTTTGAGAAAAGAAACGGCAAAATGCGATCGTGCATTGAATGAGTTCACCAAACGTGGGAGAGAAAGGAAAACTTGTTCCGGTCCATTAAAGGTACCTTTTTTGAATGATAACTTGTTTTTTTTTATAGTGATAAGGTAAAGTATCTAGAACATGTTGTTAAGAGAGAAGGTGTCCATATTGAACTGGATAAAATTGATATAATTACACTACAACGAACAAAGAAGTCCTCGATGCTGATTAGAGTCTATCTAAATTTCGTGGCTGTTTGGATTCTTCATTGACAGAAGTCCGAGCATACTCGAGTTTTCAAAGAGCTTCATGACACAAATAAATTATTTCATGGATATACGACGATTTATTATCAAATACGTAACAAAAACTATGTGTTTCTCGAGATATACGGCTTACAACCAACAGACTTCCGGATTGCTTGGAATTTCGTCGTATGCGCAGACGATGTCTACTGCGCCCTGTGATCATTAATAGATTTCCATCATAAAAAATACCTCTAACAAATGTGTTAAAATATTCCCGATTACGGCGACTACTATCCAAGAGGCCAAGAACGCTCTACGATCCTCATCGTTGAATTTTTGTTTTGAGATTTGGATTGCCTCTACGGATTATCTAAAATAATAGTATTCAGTTTGTGTCTACCATCATGCAACTTATTTGCCTTTGTGTGGGAATTAAACAAGTTCAACCCTTGCCTACCATCCCGAAACCAAAATCATCCATCGGAACCATATCAAACCGAAATTGTCTCTTACTCTTCGCAGTTTTCACAAAATAACGTTTTCTCTGTCACACAATCTCACCTACACTATATAGTCCATTCTTCAATCATTGACGCTTTTCACATGTACATAATTCCTCACAAATTAATTTTGTTTTTTGGTACTGCCTTAGGAACAAATACTTTCGTCTCTAAAAAGAGCGAGCAAAATAGGATTTTCCTCTTTAGCGAGGAAAGTAAAAAACAATGTTTTCGCGTTAATATTCACATTTAAAATAGAAACATACTCACATCAATTTCTTTATTCCGCGTCTTATAGGTTTTTTAACGGTCCCACCGTTGCCCGATTCTGTGAATTTACACACATAACCTACAAAATTGACAAATTAGACCTTTTTAGTCAATTTCTACTTCCTAAATACTAATTTAACATTTTTACATTTAAAAACGACTAAACCATTAAACAAGCAGGAACTACGCTCGTGTGTCAAACTTTAAAGTCAAGTTGAAAAACACCACTTCTTTCTCTAGTTGTACAAATAACTATTTTTAAACCAATTGCAGCAATTTGTTATTTGCACAATTGATTGCTTTGCTATTTATTTATTATTGCGTATACACAAATATGGTTCGCACATGTAATGTTTTTGTTTCTGAAAAAGTTTTCGGGCGGGTAGGGGTGAAAGGGGTGCGGCAAAAGATATTTTGCCTAAGATCCCAGAATTACTCGCGCCTGACATAAGTATAATAGTGTTGTTTTTCCACATGGGATTCGAGGTTTAGATCTCGATCTAAGAAGGTTAAATTACAAATAAAAGACAAATTTGTCTATTTTCAAACAAAGACAACACCGTTTTTACGATATTTGAGCCGGGTTACAACAGGCGCTGCTTCTAGCAGTACCTAGAGGAACAAGAAGCACGTGGAAAACTGTCACCGACGACGTCCCGGTGGTTCGCGATACCGTCGATGGTCGATATACCGTTCGAAAGAGCGAGTAGCGATACGCCACCTACTGCCACCGTACAGAAGAGGAGGGAGCAAAAGAAGACGAGACCACCACCGCTGGAAGACATCACCCCGCTAGCCTTCATCAGAAGGAGAACTACGCCGCGTTCTCCCGAGAACTACACCGACAAAGGATCGCCTGCATGAGATCCAAGACCTTCAGTGAGGGAAGCCTGCATCACCTATCAGGCAAGGAGCGGGCTAAGGTGATGTGCCCGTAGAACTGTCCGAGGTCCACGTTAGCTCAGAGCTAAAAGTGCACAACATTAAAGTACTTTCTGTTTTCAGAATGAAGCAGCGAAGCCCGGTCCTCCTCGTGATGGTAGAACTGCCGTCCGACAAAGGCAGCAAAAAGATCCGGGAGGTGGAGTAGGTCGGCCGTCCCCGTGTGGCTGTAGAGGACATGCGGCGGAAGTCCGGCATCGGTCACCGGTGACAGGGTTTCCGTCACACACAGCGTTGCTGCAGGACGAGAGCACGGTGTGTAAACTGCGCCAGAGATCACCACTCCAGTGAATGCACGAAACCCCTACAGACCGGACTAAATGCGTTAACGGCTGTGGGGACCACTCCGCTAGCTACAGGGGCTACCCCAAGTTCCCTCGACCTCCACACCGTAAGAAGACGAAAGGACAACAGCGACCGAAGAGAACACCGTCGACTGCGGTGCCTTCTTCAACTCGGACCGACGTCAGTTACGCCCGAGCGACGGCAGGCAAAGTTGAAAAGGCGGATGTACCGCGAGCGGCTCCCGCCGCTATCGTTACCCCGCCTGCTCAACTCGCCTTAGGGTTGGACTTCATATTGGCCCTCCTCGGAAGTATCAATTTGGAGAAGACCTACCTGTCATCTGCAAGGTGGCAGCGGCGCTCGCTCAGGCGAAGACTGCGATAGACCTGTGGGGAGTGATCCTCACCGTTCGGAGGTGGTTGTCCTTTTCGGGTAATCATGCAAATGTCCGCCCTAGCTAAGTTCTGTTAACACCTACAATGTATTCACACATCTAACACATGTTTCTATTTATTTCAGATACGCGGGGCGGGGCATTAGCAGCTCAGCCACAACCGGACAGTCCACGCAACAACTCTACCAACGCAAACACGGGACCGCAGTTTTAAGAAATGACGAGGACAGTTATTTACTTCGTTTGCAGATTATACCATTGATTTGTCAAAAACTACTCCACAACAAAAATAATTAAGATTTAAAATACTTACCTTTTATGGAATTTTTAATAGAGTATTTTTATATTAAAGTTATACAATCTAAACGTTTCGATAACACTTACAGTTATCTCCGTCAGTAGTAATATTATCTATTAAAATTGTTAAGATGATGATAAACGTATAAAGCCAACTATGAAATACAATTTTAGTAATTTTACTATCAGATCAAAAAAAATTAAATATTGTTAAACTGCCTTGAAAACAAACAGATTTTATAAAAAAAGCACAAAAATATTGTGTATTATATGTTAAAAATGTCGAGTAGAACCACGTTAATAAAAAATGTGTATATACTATCTTATTTAGGCATATCCCTTTTGTGCATATTAGAACTGATGATCTATGTAGGTGAGCATACATGCGGTAAAGTCATTTCTCTCGAATAAAAGGAAAAAATATCTATATAATTACTTAGACATCTGCATAAATAATAACGTAACCTGTTTACGAATTTGCTATTATAATTAAATTTAAACACAGAAATATGGGTTAGCTGTTTTATATGTACACAAAAGAAAAAGTCCATTTAATTATAACTTATTGCCGTACATAACAATGCGAAGAAATGATTACTTGTAAAGATGTAATTATTTTAAATATGGATTTTGTTCATAATTATTTCAATCTTAATGGCATCTCTAGAAAGTATTATTTATTATTTATTATTTTAAAAAGGTGCTACTAGAAACAGGTTACAAAAATGTAATCACAAGTTTGTACGTCATTTAAGTTTGTCTAAAATTAGAGCAACTGATTAAAGTATTATAGGTATGAATATAAGCAAACAAAAATTATAAATCCAATAGTATTGGCCCATTTTTGGGTTGTTGATAGTTTTTTCCATTTCTATGTTTAAATGAAATAAATTTAACCTTGTGTAATCTCCTCTTAACCTTTTTTTAATCACTTATTCGACATCGCCTTATTTATGAATATAGATCCAGTCACACGCACACGCACACGCACACGAACACGCACACGTACACGCACACGCACACGCACACGCACACGCACACGCACACGCACAGGCGCACGCGCACGCACACGCACACGCACATGCACTTATGCACGCACGTACGAACAGAGAGAGATCATGGTCGTTCTCGATGAAACTTTGTCAAACGTTGCTAATGAAATGGAAAATCAGTTAAGCGATACTGAAAAAATCTCGATTGTATAACTAGATAGTATATACTTAGGTATGTATACTGGGTATTTTAGGAATGGATAGAATACGTAAAAATAAACTATTGTCCTAAAACGCTTTCTTATCACAGATAAATAGCGCCCAAATTTGAATTTTTTAAACATTTTTTCTTAATACTTCTAAACGGGAATAGGTACAATTTCCCAAATTTGACAGGCGCACTAGATGGGCGATGACCATAATTTTGGGCCGGGTGATATTTTTTGGGGGTCGCGGATCCTTCTGCCCATCCGAATTTTTTGTGTTACACCACTCATTAAATTCGATCTTGTAAAATTACTTGCCCAATTCTTTATCAAAAATTTTTATTTTTAAGCATTTTCGATATTTGCACTTGTTTTTGAGTTTTTAGACAAAATTCTTGCTACTGTACGGTAGCGTTCCGGACATAAATTTTACCTAGATTACCTTGGATAGCAAAACAATGTCAGTGTTAGTGCCAATCAACAATTAAAGACAACAATGTCAAGAACGTTTCCAAATAAAAAATATGCCGATATCCATTATGTTTATGGGTTCTGCGGCGGAAATTCTAACGAGGCAGTTGAAAGATATCGATCGGGTTTTCCAAGCAAAAGATCTCCAAATGCACACGTGTTTGTGAAAGTGCATGGTCATCTTTTTTAATGTGGTTTATGCCGGTTCGATGAACAAGATCGAATTCCAGTAAATCTAACAAATAATGTCCGAATTCTTCGGAACAATAATTCAGCAGCTCCTAAATGTCTCAATCGCGAGTGTTAAGACGCTCAAACATGATCATCGGCGAGCTTTTCGTGTACAACGTGTTCAAGCTTTGCTCCCGGTGGACGCTTAAAAACGCTTAAACTTTTGTAGATAGGTCTAACAATCAAAACAATCAAAATTCCACGTATTTTACATGATATTTTGTGGACTGATGAAAGCAATTTTACAAACAATGGAGTTGAAACTTTCATGTATGGCCCATGAAAATGTGTTATAGCAAATACTCTTTGTGGGCTGTATTTATTACGTCGTTGCTTGAATACAAATTTATTTCATAATTTTCTGGAAAATTCGCTTCAGGACTTGCTTGAAGCTGAATCCAATTGGATGTGCTGCAGCGCATTATCGGCGGCAAGTTTGGCAATGGTTGGATGAAAATTATTACCATCGATGGATCGAACGTGCCGGAAACAACAATTTAAATTGGATTCCCTGCGAAGGGTCAGTTACTTGGCCACCACGATCGCCCGATTTAAATCCATTGGACTATTTCGTTTGGGGCCATGTTAAAGGCATAGTCTATCATATAATTTTGGTAAACGCCAGTTTACAAATAACACTCCATTGCATATTGTATAACTAGGTCCTTACGAATTTTTGCCAAAAATACAAAAACAACAGCAAAAATCAAAAATTTGTTGGTGAAGATCTGGTCCAGCACGCTATAACATCAAATTTAATCAGTGGCGTTACACAACAAAATTCAGGTGGGTACAAGGGTGCGCGACACCCGGTATACTGATTAGGCCAAAATAATGACCATCCTGTATCTAGAACGCCTGCCAAATTTGGAAATCGTATCTATTTCCCTTTAGTACATATTGAGAAAAATATTAAGAAAATTCAAACTTTGGTGGCATTTACCTCTGGTAAAAGCGTTTTAGGACAACAGTTCACAGGACAAATCCTCATTATTTTCAAGTAGTTTATCGATTCCGGAAGTTATCGAGATTAAACCTGAAACGTCATGTATGTAGGTTGGAAGGTAATAAACGATGAATAACGGTAATAGACACCCAACGCGTTTTTGAACTTCTCCTACACTTACAACTTAAAGGAGGATTACATTTTGAAGTCTAAAATGATTAAATGTGTAATGTGTAAACGTAATAATTTTGGGATCAATGTTTTGGAACATATTTTTTCAGAATATTTCGTTACTGATGAGTACACTGTACTATACAAATAAGGGTAATGACGTTTCTATTTTTATTGCATAGGCCATGTGTGCAGCTGTGCGTGCATGCGTGCATGGGTGTGAATCTGAAAATATTTGAATTAACTAGTTCTAGTAACTAAATGCAATAGAAGAAACGTATTAGCATTATTTAAACTGTTACTAACAAATGTAAAGGACAAGCCGATGGACGGACTGACAGGAGACAGAGCGCATATATTAGCAGGTTCACTTGAAAATTGAGTTAAGGATAATTTTGATACCTCTATCTTGAACGAAAAACGAGTAATTTAAGTTTCTTCTGAAAAATTTATATTCAAGTTTTTGTTTTGGCATTGTATCTTCATGTGGCCACCGTTAGTGGAGTATATGTCCATAGTAGAAGTTGTAACCAAGTTTTAAAATAGTGTTTGTGAGTGAAATATAAAATAGTGAGCTAGGATATTTCCACATCTAAGTTCAACTAATACTGGATCTTTTAGGCTAATTAGGATGTTTCCTGAATTCTCCATGTGACTATGTAATGGTTATGAATGGGTCACACTCATTCTATAAAAGTACAAATAGGACACCATGGTGGGTCACACTTATTCGATTAAGCATAGACGTGACTCACGGATTGGTTATTCGATAAAACACAGGTGTGTCCAACTGGTGGGTCATGGTGATTCCATAAAAACACAAGTACCTCGTACGGGAGTTGCTTTTATCCGACGTAAATATGGGTGGCCCACCCGAGACCGCTTATACGAAATATATAGTAATGGTAGATGATGCCAAGTGTGGCCCACCAGTGGGTCACGCTTATTAGATAATGATAATTCGATAATCCATTGGTGGGCTACAAACATAGGCTAACAAATCATAGAAAATAAAAATGTACAAAGTAAGTAGCAGTTGTATGTAGAAGGTGCGCATGTGCAGAATCTCAATCTGGTACTATAATTACTTGAGTTCGAGAACCAAAAACATCCGTATGTTGGCTATTCAACTAAAATAAAGTACAAACACATGTACAGAATCAGAATCTGATTGTTTTGCAACAGAGTATCCGAAAACAATCATATAAGGTTAGCTTAGATAATTTATGCAAATACCTCATAGATGTGGTAAGAATCTGCCTAAATGACCTTAGATTTCAAGTTTCAACCCTCCAAAAAGTACCTTAATTCAGTATGTCAAGATTAGAATTTTTAACGGGCCGTAGATGCTGGAGCAATTTTAGGCCTACAAAAGAACTCTAGATGCAGGAACCAGAATCTACCAAAAAAAACACTTGATGTGAAAACCAAATCCTGCAAAGTACACGTTTCCCTACTTTTGCCAAGTTCGCAGATTGTTCATTCTGGTGTCACACAAATAGACAAACCAGAAAAAATCAATGACTCATACTAACTATGTAATCATAAAAAAAATTCCAAGGCCAAATTGCACACTTGTTGGCTTGTTTGCGTGTTATGGCATAATCTGTTTGTCTACGTGTTTGAGTGTGCAATTCTATTGGATACTGCTTTCATGTTACGTGGCTTGTTTGGTTTCTTTGATTTTCATGTTTGGGTTGTTTGCTGGTGCGTATTTTAGCTTCTTTGATATGTTTTCTTGGTCGTTTCGTGAAATTTCAGTGTGTTTTGGGTATTTCTTGGCAGTTTTTTTTTTTTGTTTTGAGAATGCATGTGGGCAAGTTTCCTTATTATTTTTTATTTTTGATTTGGACGTTTGGGTTATTTTTTAAAGCATGTTTCCGCTTCTATGATATGCTTTCTTGCAAGCTTTGTTGCAGAGGTTGCGTGTTCTGTATGTTTATTTGTTTGTGTTTCTACATATACAGGGTTTAATGATTTTCTGTTTGGGTATTTACTGGTTAGCTGGTTTCATTATTTAGTGTGATTGCATATTTGTTTGTTTACATCATAGGTCGCGGCCTTCCTACCTAGTTAGGAAGTTAACCTTTAAGTACTCGCCTCAACTTTGCATACATAACTGCTCGCATGGCGCCTCCTTGGCACCAATGTGATTTATGGCTGTTTTGATTTTTTTACAAGCATACTTAAAAAGCAGCACATTCAAAACAATAAATTGTTGTTTTGTAATCATGTCTAATAGAAGTAAAACAATTTAAACATGTTTAAAAAGTGTATTAACCATTAAAAATATATATTAGAATGCAAGTTTGAATAAAGATTATAAATGTATTGATTATATATTATGTATATGAATATACATAAGTACAGAAATAAGATGTAAAATATGTAAAATTATAAGAGTTGTACATAAGTTGTACATAATATTATACATAACATTCATTACACATAAGTTTACTGTGTTCTGTACAAATATTTTTGTTAGAAATTGTACAAATTTGTTTTGAATGTCGATTTCTCAATCTTGGCATTAATAACAGCGTTTTCTGGTACCTGTAGCTTCTTTATATTTTACTATTGACCATATGTAAACACGCGAACTTATTTATTATTATTATATTTATTACGAGAAAGTCTACCAATGTAACTGCTCGCAAGGCGCCTCTCAAGTGCCACATTGCGCGCCGTTGTCTTTTTGTATTTATTAGTAAAAAACTAAACAATATATATTAGTCATATCAGGTTTTCCATATTGATAAATATGTATTGCGAAATACATAGGCGGATAAATTGTTAAAAAAATTATTAATAACGGTATAGAATAGAAGTTTAAAGCTTAAAGGTTAATATAATAAAATACTTTGAAAATACATACCTCTATTTTCATGAAAAAAAATGTTTATCTTATTATTATGGCGTAAAAGTAAATAAACATTAAAACATTTAAATAAGCGTTAAGTATAATCTAATTGATTCGGTTTAGGACTGTCGGTAACAACTCTATGCAAGTTGGTAAGCAAAGACATGATTTACGCTATCAAGCATGTTTCGACAAAAATTCGGGAACTTGAATAACCTGTTTGCAGAGCAAGTGCACTAGGGCACCGCAAACAAACAAAGGAATACAAGTTGTTGCGTGCTCGAAATCAAATCTTTAAACGGCAGGGCTCTTCTAATGTCTTATTGTTTTTGTATGCTTCGTCAGTGATCCATACTCGTACGTGACTGATAAAGTAAAGAAGTCATTATAGCCATTAGTTTTATAACTTTCTATAAATCGATAAAGTTAATGTATTGAAATCGTAACAAATTGTGGATTCCAAAATGTCTGAAACTAAGAAGAAATGTCCGCAGTACAATATTGAGTATTTGAAATATGGATTTACAAACCAATTATTACCTATGTGTTTAATTTGCAAAAAGTTTTTTCAAATGAAGCCATGAAGCCTTCTAGGTTCCAAGAGCATTTGAATAAAATACATGCTTATAAAAAGGACAAAGGTTTATCCTATTTTCAAGGACTTGAAAAGAAATATTTAAAATAGTCAACTATATCAAACCTTTTTGCATCGTGTTCTAAACAAGAGGATGATGGACTACGAGCTTCATATAATATTTCATTATTAATCGCAAAAGCGGGAAAACCACACACAATTGGTTAGGAATTAATTATGCCAGCAGTCAAAGAGGCAATCGAAACTGTTTTTCATCATCACCATCAGATATCATAAAAAAATTCCTTTGAGTAATAATACGGTGCAAAGAAGAATAGATAAAATGGCTAAAGACGTTGAACTATCATTATGTGATTACTTAAAAACTTCCAAATTTTCCATTCAACTCGATGAATCAACTTTACTAAATAACGGAGCACTCCTGGATTAAGTGGGATTCATAAAAGAAGAAAAAATTTGTCAAGAGTTATTATTTGCAAAAAATTTGGAAACCGATACAAACTGGGAATCCATATTTAATACCATGCACTTTTTTTTCAAGAGAAATAAATTCCTATTCAAAATATTTTACTAGTTGCTACAGATGGTGCTCCAGCATGACGGGGCGTCATAAGGGTTTCATGGCGCATTTAAAACGAGCAATACCAAACGTACTCGCTGTACATTGTGATTGCAAAAAAATCTTAATGAACGCCTGCATACGTCGCTCCATTACGTTATTAGAGCAGTCAACAAGATAAGAATCAATTCATTAAATGACAGATTCTTTGCGATACTTTGTAGTGAAAATGATGAAGACTATAATCGCTTGCTGCTGCACACAGAAGTACGATGGCTCTCGAAAGGTGTTTATCTGAATCGCTTTTTCAATCTATTTGACTCAGTATGGGACTTCCTTAAAAACAGAGACGATGAACTGCACGGAAACTTGATTGCGTCCAAAAATGACATCACTTATTTGACAGACCTTTTTAAAATATTTAATGACGTTAATTTACAATTGCAAGGTGATGAGTTGAATTTAATAAAAACAAAAAACGCCATAGCTGCTTTTGTAGGAAAACTTCTTCTATTCAAACGAAATCTAGGAAGAGGTGAATACAGCCACTTTCCGACATTATCAGCATTATCGGTAAAACAGGAAGATTTACTCACTTACTAACAACACGTGGACGCTCTTCATGCTGATTAAATTATACCAAGCTGGGTTTTAGACCCTTTCGCAAGTGCAGACACAGCAGAATTATCAAATTTAGAAGAAGAACTCGTAGAACTCTCAACTAATGAAGAATTAAAAGTAAACTTCAGAAATGGATACCAAGAGTTGTGGCTCCAAAGATCAATATCAGCTTTCCACCCTGGATTGTGGGAAATAGTACAGACATTTTTAATTCCATTTCCTTCATCGTATTTGGCTGAGCGTGGGTTCAGTGTAGTAGCTAATTTACGGTCTAAGAAAAGGAATAGACTGAAGATCACTGAGCGTGATGATTTGCGACTGATGTTAACTAAATTGAAACCCGACATTAACAAATTGTTAAACTCCACCAACCTCAACCATCTCATTGATATTTATGTTTCGTATTGAACTTTGTTTTTTTATTATTATTTTTTTTTTACTAATTTTGATTAATCGTCTTGTCTTTGCCTTTGTGCAGTGCCCCAGTGCGGGGTGATCCAGCTTTGTGTATTTGTATTGTCTTGCATTTGTTGGTTAACTTATAACTTTGTTCTATCACTTTGCATGGTCTTTGTCTGAATTTACTGTTTATATTATAACATGTTTTTTGTATTTTTAATTAATTAACAATTATGACCTTCTACCACGACTACGAGGAGCACGATTAGAGAGAGAGAATTAATTTGTGATTATTAATAGATAATAGACAGACATATAAAATTGGGCTGTAGTCCATAAGAGGTTGGGAACCTATGGTTTACAAGTTTGGTTATTTACTTGTTCGCGTATCTGTTTGTAGGATCTAGATATTCTGCATGTTTTAGTTTGTTTGACGTTTTCTTGCTTGGTTGAGATGTTTGTTAGCTAGTTCCTTTGTTTTGGGGTTACGTGTTTGTCTGATTCTACTGTTCATGTGTTGTACTCGCGTATGTATGTGTGTTCATATGTCTTCGCCCTTACACACTTATCTGATTTTCATCTGTTTCATTTGTTTAGGTATTTGCTTGTTTTTGGGTTTAAGTGCTTTTTGAAGGTTGCGCGTTTTCATGTTTGGTCATTAAATGTGCACGCTTGCGAACTTAACACGTTTTGTGATTGGGGCGTGCCAAATAATATCGTTACATTTACATTTACTTCTAACCCAGAAAGCGGTTCACAGTGTATTGGCCCATTAAAGGGGAACGAGAAAACGGTATTTTTTGGCTAGTTTTGAGTGTTTGCGTATTTCAACCTTTAGACGTTGAGTAACTGCGTGTTTGTGGCCTTACATATTTTGTTTGTTGGCGTTTACTTGATGGCTAGTCTTTTTTGTATTTTTACGGTCTCTACGTGTTTGCTTGATTATTACTAGATTTTTTATTATTGTTACAGTACGTCATCTTGCATATTTTCTTCATGATCTGTGTGTTTTTGCGAGTTTGTAGGTGTATTTGTCGAGTAACTTTTAAATTAAACCAAACTGCATCCTAACTTCCAATTGTAGTACTTGATGGCTTTTCTAGCTTAAATTATACCGTAAGGTGGTGTTTTAAACTGCATATCGACTTTAAGTTATATTAAAACATGACAAAATATGGAAATGTATGCTACATTTACTTCTAACTCACAAAAACGGTGACAGCGAAATGGTCTTTATGTGGAAGCGAGAGAGATCCTGGATGATACAATCTGTTTCAAGATGTGAAATTCGGCTAAAAGGACCTTATTTTAAAATAATGAAATTTCAAAGTGTTGATTCCAGCTTCTATTAAAGGTCCGATAGATACCGTAACAAAGTTGAAAGTGGAGGTACGAAATTCTTAACTCTGCCACAAGATCATTGAGCCCAAAAGGCATACACAACAAGATAGCTGAACACGGAAGCAAGATGGCAAAAATTCTAAAACGCGCACGGACACCGTATGGCGACAAATCCAAAACGGCTTTGACTCGGGGTCTATAAAAATACAACATGAAAAGAAATGCATGATAAAGAAGGGAATGAGGAAAATGTCGCATCTTAAGTCAAAAGACATATGAAAACAGGATAGCTGAAAACCGAAAGGGCATAACGCAAGCAACATAGCGGAACGTGTAAACAAGATGGCGGGTAGTCAAAAAAGCACACGATAAAAGGGTGCTGGATACCGAAGCAAGTTGACGGAAAGTCAAAAAGACACACGGAAATTATACTTCGTGTAAGACAAAACAATACTGGAGCCAGGGTGCAGAAATAGAGAGGAAAGAGGAAGCGTTAAAAGAAGGGGGTGAAAAAATGGAAAAAAGAAGGCGCCGTAAAAGGAAACAGTTTTGGATCTTAATTTGAAAAGGCACACGGAAACAAAATCAAAAGGGCGTAACGCAAGCAAGATGGCGAAACGTGGAAACAAGATGAGAAGGGAAGTCAAGAAGGAAACGAAATGTCGAATACGCAAAAAAGGAATACGGAAAGAGAAGGGCTGGAAGGAGATAACGGCAAGCCAAAAAGGCACATGCAAGCAAAATGGCGGAAATTCAAAGGGACACAGGGAAACAATGTCCACCACAGAAGAAGCCAATTTCTTAAAAACTGTACCCCTTTCAGTTACACAACCAGTAGAAGGAGCTATAAATCTGGTCAAAAAGAAGATGATAAAAATAAGGGATAGATCACAAAAGAGAGTTTGAAAGTAAGGAATGTGAAGAATTGAAAGTGTGCTCTAGTGAGGGGTAACAAAATCCATGAAGAAGGTAGTGGTTGAAAAATCAAGGTAGTCATTAAAACAGCAGTTAAGAGGCGTGAAGTGTCGCTAAAGGCTTTTAGAACGCAAGTATTGCAGCTATTCCCAGTGGCGATGTACTACTACTGATGATAAGCAACAATACATTTATTTTAAAGGAATTAGAAGTTTTAACTCATTGGTATATTTGACAATGATACAAAGAAAATTTTTATAGTTCTAAATAGATATTAATAACACAACTACCTAAATAAAAACGTTTCCCGGTGTCTAATTACATATGAAGAGTGGTGACTTGGATTGCTCCACATAGGGATTTCAATGAAAATTTTTTAATGCGCGAATATTGCCTCACCAGACCATTCTAAAGAAAAGTCTAGGTTTTTGTAGATAATAGAATTATGCATCCGTATGTACCCCTGCTTTCCATTTTTTCAATCCTGAAATTAGAAATATTACAGAAGTGGAAATGTCGAGTATCAAGCATTTTAAAAAGGCACAAGTTTCGCTCATATAAATACTAGTTTCACTAATACGAAAGCAATGTGTTTCATTCCTTCAGCTTTCCACGCTATTTCAGCCTCAGCGATGGATTCCCAGCGTACATATATAGATTACGTTATTATGTATTTTGGTATTGAAGATGGGCGTGGTTAGGATAGGATCGGATGGAGTGGAGGTATGGTTCTAAGGGAGAAGATACTACTCTAGCATTTGCCTAAATAGCGGCACATGATGTGCTTATACGCAGTATTCGTGTGTGTGAGGAGAACCCGCTACAACGACCTCGTACAAAATAGCAGGTAACGGGGATCGAAACCATTACCTCCCGAATGCTTACAGATGAAGGGACTTTCACACTGCATAATGAATCCAAAATTTTAGAGTATGGGCACGAGAGAATCTACTTAACCATGCACCAGGTGTGCAAACTAGCGAGGTAAGCGGCTGTATCTCAGGACCTGTCAATCTAACAACAGGAAAAAATGTTTTATTATAAATGTGGCAATGAGAAAAAGCACAACAGGAAAACAGATATAAATTGCTAGAATGTCCAAACACTGTTGAGAACAGGCAAAATGGAGGAAATAGCAAGGGAACGAGAAACATACAATATACACATAGCAGTATAAGAGATAATATGGGAAGGAACAGGACAAATAACAAAATACGAATACACGTTTTTATACAGCGGAGAAGGGAAAAGAGGGAATAATGGTATATCTTTTTACATAAAGAAGGAGTTGGCAAAGAGCATGGCAGAAATTACACCAACGGATGGAAGATTAGCTTCAATAAGGCTAAAAACGAAAACCACGAATATCTCAATTATTAACATTTACGCACCCACGGAAACTGCAACACAAGATCTCTTTTACGAAAATTTAAGAAGGCTATGCGAAGAGATACCAAAAAAGATGAAATTATAATCCTGGGAGACCCAAACGCCCAAATAGCAAAGGAACCGTATATGAATCAAGTGAGAAGGAATGAAAAAGGGACGATATATGAAACAACGAACTACATTGGACATAGACTGCACCAGTTAGCAGGAGCATTTCATATGACTCTCCTGTCTACAAAGTATGAACATCCCAAAAAAGCAACATGGAGACACCCAGCAGGCACAGTGGAATACCAAGTTGACCACATATTAGTCACAAAAGGGATAAGCACAAGCCGAATCAGGCCACAGTATAGTAATTGCAAAATTTAAAAACGTACATAAGAAAACACCATAACATCGAAAGGGCAGTAACAAAAACAAACGTAGAAGCTCTTCAGGCAGAAACGAGAAGAAAGTTCCAAGAAGCATACGCCAAAAACACACAAAACGAAATAATAAATAGAGAGGATGTAGAAACATTATGGAGCTAAATAATACAGAGAGCCGCAGAAGAAGTGTTAGGGAAAAGCGTAACAAAAAAGAAAACGAGTGATTGATATGATTAAGAATGTGAAAAGGTTAGAACACAAAAGAATGAAGCCAGAGTAAAA
Source organism: Vesta saturnalis (assembly GCA_036346205.1). Lineage (NCBI taxonomy): Eukaryota > Metazoa > Arthropoda > Insecta > Coleoptera > Lampyridae > Vesta > Vesta saturnalis. The sequence continues at coordinate 2,348,680 of JARFJB010001532.1, forward strand.
TGGAACAACACAAGAAGAGAACAAGGCAGAAGAGAATATGAAATAAAAAGAAACAAACCAAATACAATATACAGAGGCAAAACGACTGGATCGATAACAAAATGGAAGAAATTGAACAAGAGAATAACAAGCACAATGTAAAACAATTCTACGGGAAAATAAAGACCCAAACAAACACACCTAGAAACAGAACAAGAGGACTAAAATACCACGAAGGCCAAACAGAGTACAAGCTCCAAAAACTCGCAGATCTCATAGAACAACCAGAAGAAGGCAGACTACAAGAACAGGAAAACGACTATCCAACAGAAATGGAAGTTTTAGAAAAAACTAACAAACTAAGAAATGGTAAAGATGGAATATAGTCAGAACTTTTGAAATATGGGGATCACACATTACACAAGCATATAATCATCCTGATAAAGCAGATATGGAAACAACATAAAATGACAGAAGAGTGGAACACAGGTACATAAAAAAGGATATAGGGAACAATGCGAGAACTACCGACCAATAACCTTACCGTCTATAAAATTCTGGCAATCTTGATAAACAAAAGGCTAAAACTGTAAGCAGAAAAAAATTCTCGGAGACTACCAGAATGGTTTGAGATCAGGTAGATCAGTGATGAATGGAATACACACTCTGGGACAAATATTCCACAAGACAAGAGTGTGGAACAGAGAAGTGCACTGTTTATAGATTTCAAGAGTGCTTTTGACTCGGTCAACAGAATAAAAATGATTCAGGTGATAAATACACTAACATCTCAAGGAATAAGAAAGCTCCTACATATGGTATTAAAGGAATTCCACATAAAAAAATGGGTAAAGCAGAGAGAATATTCAACTTGATATTAGAAACCGTGTTAAGAAAGGCAAAATTGTACAACATTATTACTGACGGTATACAAATACTATCGTACACCGATGACCTCGCCGTAATAACAAACTCAAAACAGAAACTAGTAAGGACAATAGAGAAAATAGAAGAGGAAGCAAAGCAATTTGGATTGGAAATAAATCAAAACAAAACAATATATATGAGAGTAGGAAGAGGGGAACATCCTACAAACTTGAAAATGCAAAAATACACTTGTGAAGCTGTTTCCTCCTTCAACTACCTGGGAACAAATATACACCAAGCGGGCAAAAACGGATAAAAGAATTAATCCTGAAGGGAAACCAAGCCTACGTCAGAAACACGAATTTAATAAAATGCAAAACAATCACCAAGATTAAAATATATGAGACACTGATAAGACCGACATTGATGTACGCCCTAGAAACAGCAACAATTTCCTAAAAAGAAGAAGTTTTAAAAATAGCGGAAAGAAAAATAATAAAAACCATATTAGGACCAAACATGACAGAAAATGGAGAAAGAAGAGTAAAGACTAACAAAGAAATTGAAGACGAGCTAGGAGGAGAAACCATCATAAGATTTATGAAGGCACAACGACTAAAGTGGGCAGGGCACATCATCAGGAGACCCTCGTCAGACATGCTAACGAAGATAACACAATGGACCCCACTAGACCCAAGGAAAAGAGGAAGACCCGAAAAGAATGCATGAAACAGGTAGAGGAAGACGCGAAAAAGTTTAGAATAACGGAATGGAAAAAAACGCTCAAAGCTACGACCATCAAGGATCTACAAACGAAGGAAAGAGGAGTAATCTCCCTCAAAAATAGAATTCTAAAGACGCTTTGCCTGAACGCATATTCTTAAGATTGAACGGCTTGATGATGATGATGATGACACCTCTACTATATAGTTTTGCAACAGACCCTAAATGAAGATGATTTTGACCACAGAATAAATTTTTGTCAATAGACTCGTGAAAACCGGAATTTTTTATCACAAATTCTATGGACCGACGAGGCTACTTTTAATAGTGTAAATAGGGTAAACATGCATAATATGCATTATTGGTCTGCTGAAAATCCATATTGGATGCGAGAAGTGCAGCACTAAGGCGGCTGAAGGCTAAACGTGCGGTATGGCATTATAGGCGTCAAAATTGTCGGTCCCTATTTTTTTTATCGTGCGTGCACTGGTAATCTCTTCTTAGAGTTTTTAATAAATGAGTTGCCAGTCCTGTTAGAATATGTGACATTGGACATTAGGGCAATCATGTATCTACAATTGGTCGGGTGTCCAGCATATTAACGTGCGACACCATATTAACAAATATTTTCAAGAACGCTGGATAGGAAGGGGAAGCATATTCCTTGTCCGGCCAGGTCACCCGATTTGGCGTGTCCCGCCTTCTACTTATGGGGTCGCTTGAAGGACATTGTATGCCAAACTCCACCGACAACAAGGTTTCACATGGAAAGCAGAATCCGAGATGCAATTCGTCAACTATGAGCTGCGGAAATTGAAGCAGCAGTTTTATACACCACAGATAAGATTGGAAGACTGTTTGGAATGTGACGGAAGAATTAAATACATAATATTCTTGGGTTTAAAGTCGGATTTTTTATTTTATTTGAACTTTACAGGGTGAGCCACGTTAAAATTAAACTTTAATTTCGCTATTACTGTAAAACTAACAACAATATTAAAATAAATCTTGCATCATTTTTATTGAAAATTTAATTAATCTTTTTTTTCTTAACGCCCCCTAGCGACGGTGCTAAATATTAAAAATCACTGTTGGTGCTTAGTTAGATTAACAACAACTATGTCTTTAATATGAGACCAACGTTTATCCAAATTCTGCGCAGCAAAACCAAACTTCGTCAATTAAGGTGTCAAAAAATTCTTCATTTCGCTATAGCTTTAAAACAAACAAAGATATCAACTTGCGGTTTTTACTTTTGCCTTGCAAATTTAATCTACTTTTCGAATACGATGTCAAAAATATACCGTGTAGTTTAAATTTTCGGAGTAAAATGAAAAAAGCCTGATATAACAAATTGCGCCTTCTGGCACTTTTACTAGGAACTACTGTGTAACAATGGGAACCGAAATTTAAAATATCTGCATTTCTCCTCCAAACAAGCTTTATTTTACTAAAATTGAATAAGTGGTTTAGAATTTACAGCAATTTTAATGATTACACATTTAATAGCTTCCCCCACATTTATTATGTACAGTACGCCAATGAACCTTAAACCAAAATTATGGAGAATTGTCTAGTCTTTCTAACGATGTAAGAAAATATATATCTTTATATAGGAGTTTTGGGAGAAATTTAGAGTTATATTATTTAATTTTTAATTACGCCCCCTAGCGGTGGAATACGGAACTTCAAAATAGTTTCCAGCATTTTCTCATGGCCACATATATTATAAACATGTTTCCCCATTGTTGTCTTAAAGGATAGTTTTTTCCATAAGGTAATTAGTAAATCTTATGTGGAAGTCGAACGAAAATTATCTTACCTTACCGTACGTTTATCATATTATGAAAACTACCTTACCTTAATTCTGGTCTACGTTACGTTTCGTTCATTTATAAGTTGAAGACAAATGGAAATTACCTTATCTACTTTACCGTATGTTTAGCTTTTGAATGGGAAATGAAATTCTCATATTGCAGTTCGTTTTAAGACGAAGTTAATATATTTTTGCTTTGAGCGCAAGAAAAGTAAGTAGTATCCTTTTAATGAAATAAATCCAAATCAGTATAGCGTTTTGATACGGTTATAATAAATAGAAACAGCTGATTTCTGTTTCTAAGATAAAAACATTTGAGTTCATAACCTATCGTAACTACAATATATGTTGAGATAGGTGAGGTATTCGTTTCATTATTAAATACAGTGTTGATCATATTACATTTTGAATTTTAAGTAAATATAGATTTTAAGCTTGTATAGTTGTGTTGAATTTAGTAATTATTTAATATCGTAAAGCTTTACGAGAAATACCGTTTTAGTTATTTTATGCTGAAATTAATCAGACATTGCGTTTAGCTAAATATACATATAAATACAGTTATTTAGTGTTATTAAGATTACCTATGGTATTAATGTACAACTTTCTCAATTTTTGTTGTATCTTAATTATTAAACTTGAGTGGCATCTAACAAGAAGAAACAAACAAATGTATTACTGATTACATCTAGGAACACATCTTTGCCTCCCTCACACCTGAAAATAAATGAGTTCTCCACTACAGTAAGTTTCGTAAGTAACATTGTACCTTTCTGAGCTAGACTGTGGTACAATTTACCCTCTTTAATATTCCAATCAACACCCCTAATTTTTTATTTGTTATACAATCGCACATTAAGAATTTTACGTTGGAATTCCCATGTAGTGTTAGTAACCACCCTGTATACAAACGTAGGTTTCAAAAAACTTACCCTAGCAGACATAAAATACTAAAATGTTGCTATAAAATTTTAATAACGGCAAATATAAATTAGTGCATAGAACCTTTAAGAAAAAAAAAGTTAAAGTATGTTTATTCTCAAAGAAATGTAACCACATCAAAGCCATATCAGTAATTTAAACAGTATCTCAACAACTCAAATCCTGATCATTTTGGTTTTTTGGTGGTGTCACAGTGAGGCAATTAAATTCCGAGACTGAAGCTCTATCTCAGCAATTAGAAGCAATATCTATTAAAATGCATGTCGTTCTGAAGATTGGGCTCTTGTGAACGTAACCTAAAAATTTTATTGAAATCGGTCAACGTATGTGAGTTTTATGACATTTCGTTCATCAGTCCAAGTTATTACGCATCGAAATACAATCATAGAACAACCTGTAACGCAAAACTTGCCGAACAGCCACAGAAACGTTTAAAATGATGCAAAAAGTTTATTGGAGTGAGACTTGTGAGTGGCACAAACGATTTTGAGGAGGCAGACAATTATCGGAGAACGACGAATGAGTGGAAAGGCCAACATCAATTCGAACAGAAGAGTCGATTCGAAAAGTGCATGAATGATGGACAGAGACATTAAACATCAATAAAAAAATAATTCGTCAAATTGGAAGGAGTATTTGGGTAAGACAAAGGCCTGTGCTAACTTTGTTCCACACGCACTAACCTTCTTGAAATTAACTGTCACTGGCAGGGAGACATGGTGTTGTCAGTATGACCCGAAAACAAAGCGTCACAGTGTCGAATAGAAGTCGACATCTTCAACTCAAGCCAAAAAAAACAAAAAGTTCTATCAATAATCAAGATAATGTTCATAGGTTTCTTCTGGAAGGGCATCATCCACCGCTAGTTCATACCGGTTGGTCAAACAGTTACTGCTACTTTCTATTTGGAACTTTCGTAACGTTCGTTGGGCGAAATTCGTCTAGTTCGACCAGAATATCGCGATCCTGACGAGTGACACATTGTTGATTGTTCCTCAATTTTTGGCGCGAAATCAAGTCTGTGTGTTGAACCATTCACTATTCCCAAGCATGAGGATGAAGTTGAAAGGACGCGTTTTTTATGACAATGAAACCTTCAAAAGGGCGTCGACGCGCACCTTGGAGGCAATACCAAAAAATGAGCTCCAGGAGGCATTTGAATCACTATTGAGTCGCTGTAGAAAGTGTATTGAATCAGGAGGAGAATACCTTGAATAAGGAAAAACAGAGATTTGAAAAAAAATGTTTCGTTTCATTTTTATACCTTCAGTCCCAGAGTTTAATTGACGCACTGTATATATTCTTATATTTGTATTTATAACACTTACAGTTATCGTCATCAGTAGTAGTAAAATCCTTTAGAACTGTTTAAAGTGTAGAACAAATTTATGAAAAATGAAAAGTGAAAACGCAAACATAAGTGTGCAATTAATATAACAGTTTAATACACGACCAACTAAATCCTTAATCACTTACATAGTATTGCTAACTGCATTGACGGTGACAAATCAGTTAAAAATGTCATAATCAAAGAACAAATTTTACAAAATTTAATCATAACAAAAAGGGTATTGTGGAAAGGAAAATACAGTGGGGAAAAGTAAAATAAAAATAATGACAATATATAGTAGAAAGATGAAAGAGACAAGGGAGAACTGCTGAAAGTGTGCAGAAGTGTGATAATGGAAACGAGAAAAAGAGATGGTCAAAGAAGAGGAATTCATAACCGAGAAAGTATGGACAAAAAGAGTATACATGGGTACAAAGAGAAAATGCGAAAAACGATACGGGAAAGTAAGGCAGTACAAGAAAGCGTGTAAGAAATGAGAGAGGTGGAGGAAGCAACGAAGAAAATCAAGTTTAAACGATGAAAGGGGGAGAAAACTGGATGGAAGCGAGGGTGGGACGGAGAATGCTAGGAGGCCAAGAGTAAGACAAGAAAAACACTAAGACTGTGGAACACAGGGAAGGTAGAAAAAGAAGAATATAAAGAAGCGGTAAAGAAATACAAGAAAACGTGCGAGAGTAAAAAGGAAGAAAACCAAAAGAAACAGGAAGAGCAGATAAAGTGCGTGCGTGCGTGCGTGCGTGCGTGAGTGCGTGCGTGCGTGTGTGTGTTTGTCTGTGTCAGTGTCTGTGTGTGTCTGTGTGTGTGTGTGCGTGTGCGTGTGCGTGTGCGTGTGCGTGTGCGTGTGCGTGTGCGTGTGCGTGTGCGTGTGCGTGTGCGTGTGCGCGTGCGCGTGCGCGTGCGCGTGCGCGTGCGCGTGCGCGTGCGCGTGCGAGTGCGAGTGCGCGTGAGCGTGCGCGTGCCTGTGTCTGTGTCTGTGTCTGTGTCTGTGTCTGTGTCTGTGTCTGTGTCTGTGTCTGTGTCTGTGTCTGTGTCTGTGTCTGTGTCTGTGTCTGTGTCTGTGTCTGTGTCTGTGTCTGTGTCTGTGTCTGTGTCTGTGTCTGTGTCTGTGTCTGTGTCTGTGTCTGTGTCTGTGTCTGGGTCTGCGCCTGGGTCTGCGTCTGCGTCTGCGTCTGCGTCTGCGTCTGCGTCTGCGTCTGCGTCTGCGTCTGCGTCTGCGTCTGCGTCTGCGTCTGCGTCTGCGTCTGCGTCTGCGTCTGCGTCTGCGTCTGCGTCTGCGTCTGCGTCTGCGTCTGCGTCTGGTCTGTGTCTGTGTCTGTGTCTGTGTCTGTGTCTGTGTCAGTGTCTGTGTCTGTGTCT
>JARFJB010001533.1:0-19913 GCA_036346205.1 Vesta saturnalis
CTTGGAAATATCTCAAAACTAAAAGAGATATTCGAGTTCTACAAAGACCATAAATACATCCTCTCAAATGCCTAACTTTTGTTCCATTTAACGACCTTCCATCTCTTACCGTTTCGAGATCCCCATAGTGGCATCCTTATCTTGGACACGTATATATATATATATATATATATATATATATATATATATATATATATATATATATATATAACTAAAATGTGCACTAAAATATGCGCTCGTTGGGTACGAATGTGTGTACCTACTGTACGCTCTGATGAATAAAAATGCAGTACAATAAGTGTAATCAATCATTTAAACTTGAAGAAATTTTGTATTTGTGTTTTGTTTGTCTATCTTGCGAGTGAAACAATTCGAAATCGAAACCAATTAAGTAGTGCACGGAGACCTGAAGTAAATTGAGCATCTAAATGCGGGAAACGCCAACATGTTAATAAACAGCGTAAGTAATCAAGCAAGCAGATTATCACGGCAACACACGTTAACTACAAAACACGCGCGGTTTAAATGAGATTAGGTTGTACAGAGCCATTTGCATGAGACCGCGAACGTATCTAATAATATGAATGCTACAATAAAAAAAACGTACTAATAAAAATTGACGGTAAAATGTCTGTATGACAATACTTTAGGGTGCTTAAATCATAAATTCCGAAAGATACGGGAAGTCGGAACATTTTACAAGTAATTCTTAATCCCCTGTAGGGGGTATCGCTAAAGAACATTTTTTTCTGTCGGCATATTGACACAAATATAAGATGCAAAAGATGTAATAACATATGGCAGAGCCGTAAATTAAACAAAAAAAATTTTCTGGAAGTGCAAATTCTAGATACAGCTTGCGGATTATCTGGTAAGTTCTTCTAAATTTGATTGCAAATTCGGAACTTAACCCGACTTTTATTTTTGGTGCTATATTTAATTTTAGCATTATATTGCGTATTATCTTATACTCTATTTTTTCTAGACTAAAAATTCAAAATTTGGTCTAACTTTTGCCGTTGTTGTTATATTTAATCTTAATTATGATTAATTAACCCTGAGGGCAGGCAATTAAAGTCTAGAGGGCTGACAGGGTCATTATCGTTGTTTATTATTGCCCTTCAATTTGAAAGATGGAAACGTTAGGTTGTCACTATTCACGACAATAATAAAACAGATTTGATAAGTAAATGTTAAATTCAATAAACAAATAAGCAAGTCTAGCTCCGATCTGGCTACAAGGGGCGGTCAAGGTCGAAACAGACAGGCCCCGTTGCTGATGACTGTGCAAGGAATGAAGGGTGAGTCGGTACGTGGAATATTAGAGGTATGCATGGTAAAGAATTTGAAAATGCGTATGTAATGTACGAAAGGTAGCTTGATATTCTGTGTGTATCGGAGACAAAGCGCAAAAAAAAGGATGCAGTGGAGATGGAGGATGGCAGCCAAGCACTATGTGTTAAACAGTACGAATTGGTATCTCCCCGGGTAATGTGGGTTAGAATGAAAGTGGAGTTTTGAAGAATTTTTTTTATTGCGTACTATGCACCAGCGAATGGAGAAAGAGACCAAGAGTGTGAGAACTTCTGGAATGATATAGAGAATCTGTTGAACGCGTGTAATCCAAACGAAAGAGTGTTGTTAGTGGGACAATTGAACGGATGGGTGGGTTTACAAAGAGAACATACTGAACGCGTTCTAGAGAAGTTCGGAGACCAAAGAGTCAATGAGAATGGTGAACATCTGTGTGGAGATAAGTCTGTTTATATCTAATATGTATATAATAATAACATAAAAATGTGCATATGTATACATCGCAAAGAGGTGACTCTAAAAGTGTGATTGACTTGATAGTGTATGATGAACGACTTGGAAACCTGGCGAGGGACACAAAAGTAATGCCCGGATCGGGTTGCTTTTTGGTCGTATCAACAGTGTGTTTAGGGCAAAAGTGGGTCTGGAGAAGGAACGCAAGCTTAGTGCGAACATCCTGAATTATTGTAGACAAACTTGTAGATAATGGTGCGAGAATGAAATACGCAGATGATGTGAGTAAAGAGTTGAATGTGAGTGAAACAGTGTGGAACGAACAAATAAAAGACACTGACGTTGAAAGTGTATGAAGAAGCTTGAAAACTGTGTTATCAATTGTACCATGCGGATATGTGGAAGAGCGACTGTAGGTAGACAGAAAAAATGTGCTTGGTGAAATGAATCGGTAAAAAAGGCAATATGTAAGAAAAAAGATGCCTACATGGCAATGATTGCTGCAAAACATGAGACTGAGAAGAAGCGATTGTATGAGGTGTACAGATTAAGAAACAAAGAAGCGAAGGACGCAGTGAGAATAAGTAAAGAGGAAGTGATGGCTTTGGAAGGAGGGAAAATGCGGAAGTATTTAAGTGTCAAAGGAAGCTGTACTGTGCATATGTGATCTGGAGAAAGCATACGGCAGAGTGGATAGGGAGAACCTGTGGGAAATGTTAAATGAATATGGCGTAAGGAATGGTCTAATAAACGGAATAATGGCAGTATACAACAGTAGCGTGAATGTGTTAGGGAGAGGTGTGAGTGAATACTTTAATATTGGGCAAGGAGTGCGACAAGGCCATGTCACCGTGTTTGTTCAATGTATAAATGTGTTAGGCAAGCATGTACATCGGTACAATCGGTGTAATGTTGGTGACGTAAATGTAGGAGTTTTAGTGTATGCAGGTGACAGTTTTATTAAGAGACAGTGCAGATGAGAACTGTTGAGGAAATTTGATAGTCTGTGAGAGCATGGACCTAAAGGTAAACGTGAACAAAACTCAGATTGTGGTGTTCAATTGGGAAGGTGAAAAGGAGAGTACAGTATTTACTCTGCAAGATGAAATTGTGGAACAAGTGGACGAGTTGGTATATCTGGATGGAATGTTTACTGCAGATGGTACAATGGATGGCGAAATTGAATGAAGGGTTAATGCTGGAAGGAAAGTGATTGGAAGTATGTGGACGATAATGAGAAACGAAAGTATGGGCCTAACTGCGAAACGAGCAATCTATAATGGTGTGTTTGTCCCATCAGTAGTATATGGCAGAGACATGGGTATGTCAAGAAAAGCACGACATAAAATTAAATGCTGCGGGTATGAGATTCCTGAGAAGTGCATGTGGTAAAACGGGAAGGTATAAGATAAAGAATGGGGGTACGACTGAGTATGGTGAGGAAAAGACGATGATGGATAGATATAAAAGTAGTACATTGTTGGTTTGGTCACATTGAGAGAATGAACAACACAAGATTAACGAAGCAAATATGTGTGGGTGAGGTAAGGCTGGGCCTGGTAGGCACGTAAAACTCAGCTGAATGTATGATAAAAGAAAGATAAAGAAATTTTTTACAATAAAAGGACATGTCAGAGACAATGTATGAATTTTGTGGAACCCAAGGTGGTACGCAGAGATAGGAGAAAGATTGTGAATGAAAAATAAGAGGCAGGGATTGTTTGGCTTACTCCTCAAGGGAATGGTAAGAATGTTGTTATTAATTGCTGTAGGTTAATTAAACACAAATTTCAATGTGGTTTTATTGTATCAGAAAAAGTTACAGATAATATGCTGACAAAAATACATTTAAAATATCCATGAAATCAACAATAATATAAATCAACATTTAAAATTTGTTATTAAAAAACTGATCCTGGTGATATATTGCTTTATATGTAGCATCCTACACGTACTTTTTTGTACAACAATCAGTTGCCACTAGAATGCTTGACATTAACTTCCCAAGATAAAATTCTTCATTATCAATGGATATAAATTTGTGAATTTGTATGTTTAGATAGATTATAATATACCAACATTTAATCTTATCAAAATAAACATTTATAATAGTCAAATTGAACAGCTTTTTCTATCCAAACTTAATAAAACAATCACAATCTATCTACAAAAAATATAATTTAATTTTAAATAGGTTATAATCTAGAAAGCATTAAAAAATAAATGTAATTACAATTCATAAAATAAATCTACAGAGACTTACACCTAAAACTTTGTTAATTGTTTCTAGAATGAATGAAAAGTTTTTGGGGTTATCTTCCAAATTTTATTTAACATTATTAATACACAGTAATAGAAGAGCAAGCCATATTTTTCCCAATTAAAAAATACTTTTTACATTTAGCCATTTAAAATTTATAGGTATATTATAGATATTTTACAAGCATGCAAGTGCAAAATAAGGTCTATATCCATTACAAACTGCAGCAGCCTCTTGATGAAATATTCACAACTTATGATGCCCATGCTTCAAGTTCTTTCATATCGTCATCATCTTCAACTTTTTCTGCAAAAATGAAGTGATAGAAAATGTACCAGAAATAAATATAAACTATAGTGCTATTAATACTGGAAAGTTATTAAAGAATGAAAGTACCTTTATTTGCAAATAGATTTTAACCAAAATTTGATATAACAGAGCTATTTTAAAATTAACTCTAAATATGTTTATTTATTTTTCAAGTTATTGTGGTGGTTACAGACAACTCAAAAAGGCTATAGATGGTTTTCAAAATTCTGAAAACATGTAAGTCCACTGAGAACTTGTGATCGATTTTTTTCACGAAAACAATGCTGTGCTTATGGGTGCTTCATGCATAAAAAAGTAAAAACATACTAGCAGGCCTAGGTTTGGATACTTCTGCTTGAGGAATATCAGGCAGAGATTCAGGTCCGACTTTAAGTAACTCATTTTCAAGTGTTTCCTGTTCCAATTCTTCTAATTCCTTTTCTAGTTCATCATCATCAACAACACTTCCAAAGGCCACTGGGTTACTAATTGCATCAGAAATTTCTCTAGCTACATCTTGCTGTTCAGCAATATCATCCATCATATCATGTACTTGGTCAACGTCCCTTGCAACAAAAAATAAAACAATAATAACCTTGAAAATATGAGAAATAACCTATATGCATATAAATTAGATAATGAATTCTTATTAACCTTCATTATGCCAAAATTAATAGTTATAATTTTTTAAGGTTTCAAAACATGATTCAATTTACTTAATGGAATTATCATTGTATGAATTTAGATATATTTATTAAGATATCTCGTACATACATATTTTTGTGTGCGAGTTTAAGTGCGTCGGCAGCTTCTTTCATAGCATCTAAAACTGATGTATTTGTATTGGCTCCTTCTAGCGCTTCTCTTTGCATCTCAATTGTACTAAGTGTGCCATCAATTTGTTCGAGTTGTTTCGCTAATCGTTTCTTCTTTTTTAATGCTTGTATTGCAACACGTTTATTTTTAGTGGCATTTTTCTTAGCAATATCCATCTCTACTTCTATTTTCTTTTCCAAAAATTCTTGTTTTTTGATCAACATATCCTCAGTTTCTCTAAGTTTCTGTATAGCTTCACCTGTGCTAATTTGTTTCTCCTCCTTCTTGCCACCAAATAATTTTCCAAAGAAACTCATCTTGAATATTTATTCTTAAGTATAGAACTAGTAAAAAATTAAGAACAATCAAACAAAAGCAGTATTTTTGCTTTTAAAAACTACGTATGACTAATAACAGAGTACCCTCAAAATTACAATTTGACAGATAAACGTCACAGTTTAATGGGTAACATTGTTGCCAAAGTTCAAGACAATCGCGAATAATTTTCTTGGGTTCATGAAAACTCACCAGATGTCACAAATTATAGTCAAATAAATTGTGAACGTCTTTCATATAGCCGAAATATTCTATGTTGCGAGATACAGGGTCGATAAAAATTTGATCGAATCGTGCATTATTAAATAATGTAAATATTGGATAACGCTTCAGATAAGCCAAGAGTTAACATGGAAACAGATCGAAACCGTTAGTACATAACTATAACATTTATGGACCAATACACGTTAGCAAAAAAGTTGAATTTAAATATGAAACTATCGTGTAATACCAAAGATCTAATAAAACTTAATATGGATAGCGCCTCAGCTGCCTCGCTACGGTTAAACATTGAGATCCACTAATATTGCAAGTTAAGGTATTTTGGCTTAGTTTGGAGATTTTTTGGTATAGCACGTAGAAATTTTGTACGTTAGTTATATACAGTAAAAGTTATATTTTACGATCTTTGTATTTTACATGTTTGTCAATAAAATACTGTTTGAATTGTTCTTGAGTAAATCCCTGGGGTAGAGTACTATAAACACTTCACATAAACCCTTCCACTACAACTTAACACTTAACCAAACACGTGTTTCGATAGCAAAGCTATCATCACCAGTGGAACTAATGAGTATCAGTTTCACTGATGATGATAGCTTTGCTATCAAAACACGTATTTGGTTGAATACTAAGTTGTGGTGAAAGAGTTCAAGTGAAGTGTTTAAATTTTGAATTGAATAAAACTTCACTTCGTTTTATTGTTACGAACGAATTCTGCAGAGTGTTGAGAAAGTGCGATGGAAGTATAGTGTACGATGTTCTAGTATAACAAAAAAAAATCTTCCGGCTATCATTTTAGAAATCCAGCCCTTTTTATGTTACACAATATTGTAAAAGTTTAGCTTCTACAGATTGAAATTGCTAGATTATTTTCATATTAATATGAAAACTTAAAAATATCGGGAACTCACTTTTAATGTGAAAAGGGATTTTTGTATATCTTCGGAACTAAGCATAATAGCCAAATTTTAAAAATTAATTTTTGATGTATTTTTAATCGTACATACCGCTCTACTGGCCGATTGTATTTTCTCAACACTCTGTACCTAAGCCACATTTTTATTGGTGTCTAAAATGAATTAATTTGGTCATTCTGAACCGTATTCTCTCTTTTGGTTGATTAGATATTTTATTTCGATGGTGAATTCTTATACTGAAATATTCTTTCAGTGTTAAGTAAATCAAAAGGTTGCGGTGATTATTAAACGCATCCCGTTCTAATATGTAATCACTGAGATTGACAAACAGACTTAATAAGTGACCTTCTGTAAGTCAGAATATATTTAGCTATGGTTTTATCGTCCTAATTTGGAAACTGTCTAAAGGCAATTTCTGCGGACTTACAAATTTTAATAATGTCTTTGGATGGTATCGTAAGGCCTCCCCTACTTTCTCGAAATAATAGGGCAGACTGTGAAATGGAAGAAGGTATGGATGAAGTAGAAGTTTCACAATCTAACATTTGCAACAGTTTTCGACTTACAATATATTCTACGATATCATTAATAAAATCACAATCAAGTTCAGGTATGTTTAAAAAAAAATTTTTTGGTTTTTGACTTCTTCCAATTCGTCTTCTAGTTTGAAAATGTCCATACTATGTTTGAAATTTTTCTGTGTGCTTACAACGTGAAGAATATTGATATCATTTAAAGCTGTGCAGTTTGCATTTTCTGATGCTTTCAGCTCTACATGCGCCAACAGTTTCTTGTAATCTCCATGAAATTGCCTAGCAATGGTATTGTTAGCATAGCCGCCCCTAGACCTAATGCTCGCAAAAAATAATTACAGGAGATCTTGACTTAGCTTATATATTAAGATATACTTTAATAGTCTATGCTGAATAAAATATTCCTCATAATTTCCTGCAAGCTTTTAATTGACATTATAATTCCAAGGAACCCGGTCTTTCTTTTCGAATAAATAATTTTTTCGCCTTGCTTACTCGCTATTGAGCTTATATAATCCACGAACCGTTCAGAAAAACTTTAGTAAATTGCCAATGTCTTTTACATATTCCTCTTTTATTAATATTTTTACTTAAATTATTTCTGATATTTAAGATATCAAATACTCTATTAATCATCAAACAAAATTTTGCTGTTGCTTCAACACCTTGAAACTGAGGTAATCTTAACTCGGCCCAACAATAATTTAAAGCGTCTGATACACTTTGACTAAAAATTTGAGTAGCTAATTTAACTCGCATTTTCTCTTTATAGTAATTTAAATGTCTTATCACGTATTAGCGTAGCTGCATGAAGTCCAATAATATTTTGAATTTGTACAAGTTCCTTGAAAAACTTCCACTGGATAGGCATTTTGTCTTTATCAACCAATCACCTAGCGTATTTCGAATAAACTTCATCATGTTACAAACGTCCACCTTTTCCCTAGTAATAGGATGACGAAAGAAGGTTTTCAAATCGGGATATCTGAAATTTACGCTAGCACTTCAGCCATGCTAGTGTTCGTATGTGCGCCATCAAATGTAATAGACGCGATTCTGACATTAATTTCATGAAGCATAAGCAGACAAGAGCAAGATTAGCCTTTTCTGCCGCAGTTAATTAATTAGTTAAAAAATATCCCACGGGAATCTGCCATCTACAATTTAAGCCAACTAGCATAAACACAAGTGAGTAGAAAGGAGACACCCTCCCCTCCACTTTTTTTACGTCACAAGCCCCGCCCACTGGGGCACCTTCCCCACTACTTTTACTCGCCCACGTGTGAGGCCGTGTTTTTCAGCCCTATTCTTTTCGGAGGCCTTTTTCAACCATTGATAGAATTTTCAACCCTAATTATGGTCTTTTTGACAGCAATTTTTTGTCGGCCTTATTTTATGGTTTCTTTTTGGAGACTTTTTTCAACCCTTGATGGAATTTTCAACCATTTTTGTTTGTATTAAGTGCCTTTTTGCTGGTCGTTTTTGTCGTCCCTTTTTGTACTTGCTCACGTGAGAAGCGTATTTAGGTCTTGAGCTTGGTGTTGGACTTGGGTTGGTCTTGGACTTGGGGTGGGGGGAAGGCTAAGGGTGACGGTTATTCTTGGAT
Source organism: Vesta saturnalis (assembly GCA_036346205.1). Lineage (NCBI taxonomy): Eukaryota > Metazoa > Arthropoda > Insecta > Coleoptera > Lampyridae > Vesta > Vesta saturnalis. Next base: position 8,767 of record JARFJB010001533.1, read on the forward strand.
AATTATAGGCCATTTTTGACCCAGTGATTGGAGGGCTAGCATTCTGATTGGGGTGAAATTTGATACAAGGAAACCCTAATCTTATAAGACAAGTGTAAGCCTTAGTCCCCTTTCGTTACCCCTGGTTGGAAATGGTATTTGTTTTTGTAGGTTATGACTGGTAATTTGAATTTGTATTCTAATAAGGAGGCACTAATGCTAACTTGAAAGACAGGTGTAGGCGTTCCCCCCATTGCTGTGTCACCTTGGTGTAAGTGAGCTCTAACCTAACCTGTTGGGACTTCACCCCGTGACCCCTTGAAGTAAAATTTGAATTTGTATTCTAATAAGGAGGCCCTATTGCTATCTTGTAAGACAGGTGTATGAACTTGTGTTAGGGTTTGATCTTGCGTGGGGAATTTGAATGTCAGTAAAATTTAATTATTGAACACTTATTTCTTGTTGTAAATATCATAATTAAAAAATCCTCAGTGAGTTATAAAAAAAAATTACTGGCATTCAGTTATTTTCAGATTGTACATACGGACACACAAATCGTTTATTGAAACGCATTCATTAACAGTTATAAAAACCTCATTAAAAGTTTGGAATGTAATAATTACGTGTGCAACATACAGTTAAAATTGAACGTGTATATTTCCCCATATTATTTTTATTAGAGTTTTTAAATTTTTATTACCATCATTGTTATTAAAATTATCACATTTCTATTAATGATCATTTTGATATAAAAAGGGATGCCTAAAATTTACCATTGCATTTTCAATTTTGGTAAAACATAATTTCGTTCTGAGGAAACAACCTTCAAAACAATCAATCAAGCCAGATACATAACAATGTTTTAATTATATCCATTTAAATAGCGAAATAAATTCAAGATGTATCCAAAAATGACTTCTATCAAAAAAAGGTTGTGTCTTTTTAAAAAACCAGATTTTTATAAAACAAGACCGAACGTCCTAGTCGTTATTGAAAATGCTCAACCACCTATGTACAGTATACAGTGCAATAACAAATATAATTCAACTCATTGCTTTAAAAATAAATGTGTAATTAAGAGTTGGTTGGTATATATCAAAATGTTATTTGTTAACGTGTAATTTAAACACGCGTTGAATAAGAGGTCTTGCTTGCTTATATGTTTTATTTACACAGACCTTTTGAGAATTTTATGCCAAGGGTCCGCGACAAGGGGCGAAGACCCGAGCGCAAGTTCCTAGGAACTGTATGTAGTTTGAAATATACAGCTACGTGGAGCCATGATCAATCTCTATTACAGAAAAACGTTTGTTAGCTCATACACCACTAGATGGCGCCACAAACAAGCTCAAACTTCCAGCTAAGCGGACGCGACAGACGTGAGAGACGAATGGGACAAGAGAAACGCGGGGGATGGGAGAGACGAAAGCCACGTTTAATTTCCAACGCTTTTGTTTTTCGTATTAAATCCAATAAGATTGGTAGAAACTGGCTTCTTAAATATACAAATTATAAACAAACCCGAAAGTCCATTCCGAAAACAAGGTTATTAATAAAAAATTGAAAGAAAACTTAGCGTTTAAAAAATATATTTAAAACAACACATCATTTATTTATTTAATTTAATTACATTGTTATCAGTCTTCTTCCTTTTTCGACTGTAATTCGTCACTATTATCATGGTCTTGAGATTCGTCCTTTCCCTCTACCTCATCGGTCTTCTTCTCTGAATCATCATCATCATCATCATGAGTGTGAGATACATTCATCTCATCCACTTCATAGTTTTCATCATCAGCTTGAACAGTTATATTGTAGTAGTTTACTAACAAATCCCTAAAATCTCTAATGTACTCTTATGTTGGTTCATAAACAGGAGAACACATTATAACAATAATGCTTACTTGCTGGAAACTATATACACAGGTAAAATTTTGCGATGCGGTGTTTTCATATATGTACGAATCGCATTAACCGTGAATCCTCGACTCCCGAAGATAACTGATCCTATCGAACATTTTGAGTACTTATATCATTCCTCCAAATAATTTAAATAAAATCATAAAAAGTTTTAAACACTTTTTATTTTTACATTAAAGTATAACAACAAAAACAAAACATAAACACAAAACAAACAAAACAAAAAAAAAAAACATATAATACAAACACAACAAAAAAACACAAACACACACACAACAACACACACACACAACACAAACATACACACACACACACACACAACACAAACATTATTCTAAAAACATCAACTTATACAACAAACACTATATAAAATATTTTATATATATTTATAATATATATATAAAAAATAAAAATTTATAATATAATTATATATAAAAATTTTTAAAAAAAAAAATATAAAAAAAAATAATAAAATAAATAATTATTTTAAATAAAAATAATATATTTAAAAAAATATAAAAATTTTTTTTTAAAATATAAATAATTATAAATAAAATATATTTTTTTTAAATTAAATATTTAAAAAAAAATTTTATCAAAAAAAAAATTTAACTAAAAACCAAACCAAAACCAAAAAACCAAACCCACCACCACCACCACACCACCACACACCACACCACCAAAAAACCACCACCACCAAAAAAAAAAAAAAACAAACCAAACCACCACCAAAAACCAAAAAAAAAAAAAAAAAAAAAAAAAAAACCACCAACCACAACCAACCACCACCAACCACCACCAAAAACCAAAAACCCACCACCAAACCACCACCAAACCACCACCAAAACCACACCAACCACCACCACCACCACCACCACCACCACCACCCACCACGACCACCACGCAGCACCACGAAAGCAAAAAAACAAACCAAACCCGCACCACGCACGCACCACGCACGAGCACGAGAGACGCACCACCAAAAAAAAAAACCAACACACACACACCACACACACACAACACAACACACACACAACAAAAACAAACCACACACACACACACACACACACAAAAACAAACACAAACACACACACACACAGAGACACACACACACACACACACACACACACACACACACACACACACACACAACACACACACACACACACACACACACACACACACACACACACACACACACACACACACACACACACACAACACAAAAAATTTTCTTTATGCCTAATAGGCGTATTGTACATCCAATTTAATTTTAATTTTATAATTTAAATCTATACTTTGTTCTTAATTTCTTTCTAATAATTAGATAGACAACGTATCATCGTCGAAATGTAATTGTAATGTAATTTATTTCTTGTGTATCGGTTTAATATATTATAACAATTTGTTATAAGAATTTACAGTCTCTAGACTTTATAATACGTTTAATTTTTACATAGAATCTTATTGTGAGAAATTTACATTTTCCGTATTTTCAAAGTTTTAATGTCCCACATCTATCTTAGCAAAGAATTCAATTAAATGTTAATTCCATTATTTAAACGTTTTTCCCTCGTGTTCTGTGTTCTCTCTTTTCGTTCTCGTCTCTCTTTTTCTGCTTTTGTTCTTTCTTTTTCTTTCTTTATTTGTTTGTCTTTTAGACGCAAAGAAAGCAAAAGAATAAGGAAAAGAAACAAAAACGAAGACAAAAGAAAAGAAAAAAAAAAAAAAAAAGAAAAAAAAATAAAAAAAAACAAGAAAAGATAAATAAAAAAAAAAAAAAAAAAAAAAAAAAAAAAAAAAAAAAAAAAAAAAAAAAAAAAAAAAAAAAAAAAAAAAAAAAAAAAAAAAAAAAAAAAAAAAAAAAAAAAGAGAACAAAAAAAAGAAAAAATAAAAAAAAGAGAGAGAAAGAGAACGAGAAAAAACAGATAAGAGAAGAGAAACAAAAAGAAGGGAAACGAGAGAGGAAGAAAGCAAGAAGAGAAAAAGAGAGAACGAGAAAACAAGAAGAACACGAAGAGAAAAACGGACGTTTAACTAATGAATTACCACATTTAATGGAATTCTTTTGCTAAGATAGAATTGTGGGCATGTAAAAGCTTTAGAAAATACGGAAAATGTAAATTTCTGCAACAACATGGATAAATTAACGAAGCTTAAAAAACTAAAGTATTAAGTAGGAAATTGAGCGGTTATCCGAGAGGCAGAATTAGTTTAATAGGTATTAAACCGATAACCACAAGAAATAAATTACGTTACATATTACATTTCGACGATCTGGGTACGTTATTATATCTAATTATTGGTTAGAGAAAGGGAAGAACAAAGTATAGATTTAAATATAAAATTAAAATTAAATTGATGTATAAAGCATACGCCTATTAGGCATAAAAGAAATTTAATTTGTGTTAAAATGTTACCTATTTTTGTGTAAAAAATAAAAGTGTTGTAAAACTTGTTTATTTGATTTTATTTAAATTATGGAATGGGTGTATCAACAATGTTCGGATAGGATCGGTTATCTAGTCGAGGATCGCACTAACTATAGCACGGTTAATGCGATTCACTATATGAAACATTGCATCCAAAATTTTACCTGTTATAGTTTCCAGCGAGTAAGCATTATTATTAAATTTTCCTTTATGAACCAACATCAGAGGACATTAGAGATTTTAGGATTTTTAGTAAACTACTATATTATAACTGTTCAAGCTGAATGAAAACGATGAAGTGGATATGAATGTATCTCACTCATGTGATGACTGATACAATGTAATTAAATTAAATAAATAAATGATGTATTGTTTTAAATATATTTTTAAACGCTAAATTTTCTTTTCAATTTTTATTAATAATCCTTGTTTCGGAATGGACTTTCGGGTTTGTTTATAATTTGTATATTTAAGAAGCCAGTTCTATCAATCTTATTGATTTAATACAAAAACAAAAGCGTTGGAAATTAAACGTGGCTTTCGTCTCTGCGTTTCTCTTGTCCCTTTCGTCTCTCACGTCTGTCGTGTCCGCTTGGCTGGAAGTTTGAGCTTGTTTGTGGCCCATCTTCTTGATGTTGAGCTAACAAATGTTTTTCTGTAATAGAGATTGATCATGGCTCACGTAGCTGTATATTTCAAAACTACATACAGTTCTAGGAACTTGCGCTGGTCTTCACTGTCGGACTTGCATAAAATTCTCAAAAGGTCTGTGTAAATAAAACGTATAAAGCAAGACCTCTTATTCAACGCGTGTTTAAATTGCATGTTAACAAATAACATTTTGATGTATACCAACCAGCTGTTAATTAACATTTATTTTTAAAGTAATGAGTTGAATTATATTTGTTATTACTTATACTGTACATAGGTGGTTGAGCATTTTCAATAACGACTAGGACGTTCGGTCTTGTTTTATAAAAATCTAAGGTTTTTTAAAAGTACAATTTTTTGATAGAAGTCATTATTAATAAACTGAATTATTTATTTCGCTATTTAAATGGATATAATTAAAACATTCTTATGTATCTGGTTGATTGATTGTTTTGAAGGTTGTTTCCTCAAAACGGAATTATGTTTTACCAAAATTGAAAATGCAATGGTAAATTTTAGGCATCCTTTTATATCAAATGATCATTAATAGAAATGTGATAATTTTAATAAAATCATGGTAATAAAATTTAAAACTCTAATAAAATAATATGGGATATACACGTTCAATTTTAACTGTATATTGCACGTAATTATTACATTCAAACTTTTAATGAGGTTTTTATAACTGTTAATGAATGCGTTTCAATAAACGATTTGTGTCCGTATATAATATGAATATTTTCAAATCGCTTTGAAAAAATTTACTTTTACTGGCAGAGCACCAGTTATATGTCAACTAAAAACGTAGAAAGTGATTTAGTTTGATTAGACGAGTAACACAAAGCAGTGACTATCACTCGTAAACCAATTCTCCAAAACGTTCTCAGTACAGAGCTGGTAAGTGTGGTTTTTACCTTTTATTTATTTTATTTACTTGTACAGATTTTTAATTACAGCTATAAAACGCATCTAATCTATACGCAACAAGTTTCTTTAAAAATGGTAAGGTGTACATTATATAACAATTTAACGAACTGATAGATATTAAACATATTTCAATACATTAGGACCAATAGGTAAAACTATCAGTTTTAATATTCATTTAGAAAACAATATTGTAATAACTATGTTATGTCATTAATTAACTTAATAAAAAAATGTTTGTTTCATTAGAGAATAATCTGAATGCAGTAATTTTTTATAACTCACTGAGGATTTTTAATTATGATATTTACAATAAAATAAGTGTTCTATAATTAAATTTTACTGTCATTCAAATTACAAGATCAAACCTAACACAAGTTCATACACCTGTTTTAAGATAGCAATAGTGCCTCCTTATTAGAATACACAAATTTTACTAAGTCACTGAAGTAATAGTAAGTTGCGAAGCCTATATCTGTCTTACAAGATAGCATTAGGCCTCCTTATTAGAATAAACAAATTACAGTCATAATACAAAGACAAATACAATTTAACCAGGAGCCACGACACGAAGGTACACTTGTCTTATAATTAGAATATACCATTTCAAAAATGACATAGCGCTTGCATTGTCTTATAAGATTAGTTAGGACTCACAATATTTACATCAAAAGATCGCGACAGGGCGAAGGCATACATTGTCTTATAGATTAGTTAGAGCTCACATACACCAAGGAGACATAGCAATGGGAAGTACACCTGTCTAAGTTAGCATTAGGGCTTTATTAGAATACAAATTCAAATTACCAGTCATAATTAAAAAACAAATACCATTTCCAACCAGAACGACAGGTGGCTAAGGCTTACACTTGTCTTATAAGATTAGTTCCTTGTTTCAAATTTCACCCCAATCAGAATGCTAGCCTCCAATCACCGGGTCAAAATGGCCTATAATTATCCAAGAATAACCGTCACCCTTAGTTTCCCCACCCCAAGTCCAAGACCAACCAAGTCCAAAAGCTCAAGACCTAAATACGCTTCTACGTGAGCAAGTACAAAAGGGACGACAAAAACTACCAGCAAAAAGGCACTTAATACAAACAAAAAGGGTTTAAAATTCCATCAAGTGTTGAAAAAGGTCTCCAAAAAGAAACCATAAAATAAGGCCGACAAAAAATTGCTGTCAAAAAGATCATAATTAGGGTTGAAAATTCTATCAAGGGTTGAAAAAGTCCTCCGAAAAGAAGCCGCCAATAATAAGGGTGAAAAACACGGTCTCACACGTGGGCGAGTAAAAGTAGTGGGGAAGGTGCCCCAGTGGGCGGGGCTTGTGACGTAAAAAATTGGATTTCTCTTTCTACTCGTCTCTTGCAGCTGGAAGCGAATCACTTTCAAGGCCAAATCCGAAATTGATATACCCATGCTGTTTTCTACGATCCCATTATATATGTTCCTTGATAGACATTTCGTCCATCATCAATGCACAAACTAATTTACCCCCTTGTTATTTTACTTCTTCAGCTTTTAATTTTAAGGCGACCAAGGCTTCTTTAGTATAACCAGGAGAGCCATCAACTGAAGAGTACCATTTTCGTAGTGTAGCAGGATGAGGCAAGCACTTGCCGAAAGTGTTTCGAGCGTATTTATATGCGCTACTTGAGTAGAAATGTAGTGTTAACGCAAAGTTCGTAACTTAGGTGGATATTGCTTGCTTTGGTCTACTTTAAACTGTCGAAGTAAAATCTGCCGTTGACTTCTTGGAATGCATTCCTGTATCAAATTATATCAAATTAGAAAATATTTCAAATGAATTTATGAAAAAATGCTATTCTAACTTCATATGCATAAGCTGTACGAAATGTAAGAAACGTAAAGGGATAAAAATTGGAAAGTGATGTATCTAATTAAATAAATATTTTGTCAAAATACAGTGTAGAACATGCGGTTGGAATCTTTTAAATGAATTAATAATTGACGAAGACTAGATATTCTTTGCTGAACACGAAAATTTCTTCTCCGAAGGTATTTTATTCTATCTCTTTACTTTTTTAAATTATTGCGTGCCATTTTCCACATTAATTTTGCTTTTTTCGAACCGTTCACGTTTTCTTCATCAAAATCACCACAATCAGCCGCGTTTTCGCGTTTTCTAATAATAGTTATTCTAATTAAAAAAAAAGTACGTTGGATATAAACACCTGCATACCTTTTACGAGTACTTGAGATAATTTCGAGTATTGTATATTTGTCGGAGTAATTACACACGGGCAAGTAATTTTACCTTGATTAACAGTTTGACTAGAAATTAAAAATGAAACAGTAACTATAAAAGCTGTTAGAAATATAGAGCAGATTAGACTCAGATTTACCTAGTTGATAGAACTGGATGATTGTCGAATCGTTTATATCTTCTTCATCAAAATCACCACAATAAGCGGCGTTTTCGTATTTTCTAATAACATTTATTCGAATTAAATCAAACACTACGCTGGTTGTAAATACCTACTACATACCTTTTACGAGTACTTGAGACAATTTGGAGAAAATAAAATTACTGGCCAATGTGCAACAGAATTGATTACAGAATTCATCATTAACGATTTGACCAAAAATAAAACAAGGACTATAAAAGCAGTTATAGTATATTAAGTATTAAGAACAGTAAGGACAGTTTACCAATCGACGATAATGTTTGGTCGCCAATATTGGAGGAGATCAGTAAACTCCTTACTGTTCGAAATGCTTATGCTATTTTTTGTGCGATCAACAATACACTTGATGGCAAAATGTAGGCAAAACACATTTTATTTTATCTCAAAATTGCTTAAAAGATGACCACAAGCCGAGCCACAAGCGTATGCATTGTTTCCTTAGTAACCTGAATGTTAATGTGACAGTTGTAAAATAATTGTGTCAGAAATTCTGCTAATCAAGGCGACAAAATTCTGCATGATGATGAAGTGTTAGAACCATGTTTTACGTCTCAACAAGCAATACATTCTGTGAATATAAATCTTCTTGAAACGGGCGGTATTACCATTTCCAATTGTAACAATTGTACATTTAATTTTAATATTAATAAATAATACTATACCCAAAACTCTGGCAGGTGTTTCAGTAAACTATGAATTTCACTTATTGTTCGCTGAACGGTAAGTAAATTACTACCGTTCAGTTAGACTCATTAAAGTTGCCACGTACTGTTGTCAAAACAGTGACATTGTTGACAAAATGAACGATCGCACAAAAAAAAAACGCTAGATAATTTACTAGTTGATGGAATTGAATAACCGAATACCTAATTCAGGAGTTAATAGATCAGATTTTGTGATTTATGTTGAAAATTTGTAGCTTATTGAAGCGATTTAACTTTACCTGTTAGGAAATTTAAAAGATGGTAAATCTGCTTTCAGTTTTTTTGTCCAAATTGTATAATAAAGTCAGAAGCTTGAAAATGTTCTGAGCATAATCTTGCATCGGCAGATAGTTTATAATTGTCTCTCCTCATTCCAAGTATCCACTTCATTTTCATAGTTTCATTCTTTGGGAAACTAAGGCAATTCCATAAATACAGAATTATGCTAAATACTTCAAATTCTAAATATATAAATTATGCTTACCCATGAAACGAAATGTTTAAACCCTTTTTGTGCCGATTTGTACACTTATATGCAGTACATGACATGACCGTGATTATTTTTTTAACAAGTCAAATTTTGTAACCTACAATGACACAAAGATCTAATTTTTATTAGATATTTCCAATGACATTACATAGCGAGCTGTGGAATTTTTCCCAAAATCACGTGATAGCAGCTATCCTTTTCTTACGTTGGAATCATTAACTGGCGTTGAACGCTATACATATTAGGTTTTATTAGATCTTTGTATAATATTAACCCTCTCTCTTTCTGTTTTTTATTTTAAAAAGGAAATTTATCTGTAAATATGACATTTTCAATTTTTATTATGGTTTCAAAGTTGAAAATAACAATTTTTATATAACAAATTGAGGATGTTTATTATTTTGTCAAAATAAAAAGTTTGGTCCAAATGTAAGATTTTTTATATGTTAAAAAACAATATCAGTTTAAAAAAAGGTTAATGGTGGAGTTTCAAAGAAAATTAAACGTTTTAAAACTAGGACAAACAGCTACCCAGAGCACTTATTCCGTCAGTGTTATAATTTATTATGTTATATCTAATTTGTATTATAGGAATTAGGTTAAAGACCAAGATAGTAATCAACAAAGTAGGAGTCCTTCATCGAAGATCATCAGAAGAAATAAAAAGACATGTCATAAAGGTTTTGGGTTGTGTGACATTAATGGAATCAACAGTAACAAGGAATACTATAAACATATGTGATAGTACGTCTATACTAAATATATCCTCAAAATGACGTTTGACGTTAATGTTTAGAAGTGCCTAAATTGATGCTAACAATTATAGGTAAAACTACAATTATGTTATGTTTAGTATAGGTGTACTATCAATGTTAAATTAACACATGTTTTAGGAGGATATTTCTTTACTCATAAACATTAAATGTCAATTTTGAGGTTAAATTTAGTATAGACGCACTGTCACAACTGTTGTAGTGGAATGTTTTTTTTCACTTGAGACTAAAATAAGACTTTAGTCTTAACAAATGGGTCATTTATTTATTAAATATGGACTGAACCCCTAGACAGTTCATTGACTGTCGCTTCTAATTAATTTTGTTACGAAATTAACATTAATATTAACAATTAAAAATATCGGACGATTGATTTCCGAATCGATACCTGGATGTAATTGAACGCATTTCCAAATGAATCAGGTGTGGGCCGTTCAGATTACATCCATGAGGTAGCTGGTTTTTTGATCACCTCCACCTAAAAAATTTTTTCGGCGATAAGGTTCTTTATTCAATTTTAATTTGCAACAGTTGCGACTTCCATATTTTTTAAAACGTCAAAGTCGCACCTGAATCAGCTAGTAAGTAAATTAAAATGTCCTATATATGAAACGCATCTGGTAGGTTTAAGAATGAACTTTCTAATTTTCCAAATATATTCTTTTCTCAGGTTACTTCACGCTTGTTAACGTAAAACAAAAAATCTTGAAAAGTTTGGTTTTCTCAATGACATATATTTAGATTTTTAGAGGGAATATATAGATAAATTACCTAACGAATCCATACGAATGAATGTGGTATCGTGAACCTGGATGATCAAAATAACAGGGGAACACAAGCT
>JARFJB010001534.1:0-19541 GCA_036346205.1 Vesta saturnalis
ATGAAAGCTGAAATGTCTATTTCAAACAACAAAGGCATTCAAGGATTCCCCATTTAAGGATAAATGGGGAAGTAATAGTCTAGTTAAATTTAATTCTAACAAAACTCAGTGTTGTTTTATGTCCACTAAAAAATGTTCATCATTTCCTGTCGTAAGTCTAAATGGCTCAGATCTTATTTTTCATACTATGTTGGGAATGACTCTATCTACAAATGTATCATAGGTTAATCATCTTCTGTGAGCTACTAAAGCAGCTGCTCGTACAGTAGTTTTTGTATTGATCTAAGCAGTGTTTTACCTCCGGACAACTCTTTCTAGGTTATAAGGCCTAAATTCGACCTTATTTAGAAAATAACTAGCAAAATACCCGTGCGTAGCAACGGAATGGTATGCCAACAGATACTAATTGAAACCTAATGGGTCTTCCCGAATTTATGAAATATGAACAGTTTAATTAAGAGAAAACTTAAATCGCTGCTTAGTTTGATATCCAACATAATATTTTACAATATTTTGAACTTTTAACTCCAAAAACTACCATTGAGGGATGGTGAATTTCATAATTGCCTTTTCCTTGTTTTTGTCATATTTTGCATTCTCATCATACTCCACACAGTATACTTGGTTCAGAAAATTTGATTTGCTTCCGTTTTCCTGATTCGTGATTTCGGGGAAAAGTCAAAGCATGTGTTTCTTTATTTCTTAAGGAATATCTAAATATCCATTTTCATGTTTCTGGGCTGAGCGAATTTTAAGATATATTAGCTTTGTTTAAACAATTCGTCCTCCTTTGGTTCTCGATTTCACCCCCCTGAGGTAAAATTAAAAAAAAACGGTCCATTCGATTATTAATGAGAATTGATTCCCTGATTTTCAAATCTCCAATTGACCGGGTTTACGAATAGGCCTATTTTTTAACCCTTAGGGATTGAGTTTTAAAAAATCCCCCCTTAGTGTGCGCGGTAAAGAGTGCACGTTACCCAAAATTGAAGTTCCTAGACCTAGCGGTCTGACCTGGGCGTTGATTGATGAGGAGGGAGTCATTTAGTGAGTGAGTGAACGAGTACAAAGCTTTTTATCAATAGAGATTCTTACCTCTGGGTTGGTGCTTCTCAATACGCTCTCGATATCTTTGATCGCATTCAAAGCGCAGCGATTAGGCTTATAAATGATCCAACCTTAACTTCTAACATACAGTCCTTTGAGCGCAGAAGAACCGTTTTAATTCTTTCTTTGTACTATCGGTGTTACAATGGCTATTGTGCTGCTGAATTGCACTCTTTGATACTATCACAGGCTACTTTTGCTAGGGATACTCGGTTCGACCATTTAGATCATTAGTAGGTAGTACCAATTTCAATTTGTCGTACCAAACTGGCGTAATTCACATTCTTCTGCACAGCTGCTAGCACCTGGTTCCTAGTTCCTGCATTCCTCTCACTAAGGTCTTGACAATTACATATTCCCCTATACATCCTTCTAGTGTTCCTTAGTGCTGCCTATTGAGTACGCCAATTATTAAAAAAAATTATTTTCAGATTTGATCACATTTGGCTGAAATATAAATTTTCTGAAATCTAAAAACAGATTAATTCTTCGTATTTTTATGAATTTTGTTGACTTCTTTTTTTCTAAATTACATAATTAGAAAAATGATTGTACAATAAGTAAGCAACATTGTAAGCAACGGACTGTAAAAACGCGGAACAAAAGTGTTAACCAACGATTAAATTAATTAAATTAATTTAATTACACTTGTACCATGTGGTTAAAATGAAGTTATTGTAATTAAATATCTTAATCAAAAAGTTATATAAAATTAGTAGGTAAATGTTATAATAGTACAAAGCTGAGGATTTAATGATTATTGTGAATTACCAATTAAAATAATATTGCTTTTAAATGAATCTTATTCATGACTAAGTTTAGTGACAAACCAGTAATTATTTATTTTATGTTTCTTGTTTATTTCCAATAAATTTGTAATAAAGTTTGCGTGTGATAATTAAGTACACTATTTACGGTATTATTACACAGTTAAATAAGTGAAAACATTAAAACGTAAAGTGCCACCATGCTAAAAAGAAATGTTCGGTGCCAATTTGCCAAATGTTTTTTTTTAACTTAAACCAGTTAAAATATACTATTGCAACAAGTTATACCCTAATTTTGTTAATATTTTGTTAAAAAAACCGCGGCTATAGAGACTGAAATAGCTGCTGTCGCCGTGGAGGCAAGGCCACGGCTTGTATTATTTGAATAAAAATCTGTCTTTAGTGGTAGGACTCCAGACGAGTCCGAAATGAAACATCGAAGAATAATGTACAAATAAAAGAGTCTAGTCGAGGTCATCTACAAGTTTTGGCCATGAGCCATTTCCAAAGCAAAAGGAAATGGAGAAAAGAAGTTGTAGTGCTCTTGGTCTACAAAGCTTATTTCCCTCAGGGTTGGGATTTAAACGACGTCACTACTTTGTGAATAATTAAATAATGTAAGCTGAACCTGTTGTAACAATTTTTATTATCTAGATTGTTACAAAATGATCCACACTCTATGGACCAAACTAAATAAACTTAAAGTATTCTGATTAACTAATAAGATAACTAATAAAACAAAATTAACCCAAAACTGCTAAGAACGGCGCTCGTGTCGACCTCTATGAGTAAAACTGTAAAGTAGGATATTACACAGATGTTTAATACACACGTGAAAATATTTCTTGTAAAAAAAGTTAATCAAACAACAGGTATTGTGTGGGTTTACCTGGACAGTAGTGATATGAAATAGGAGTTACACAGGAGGTGGAAGCAGGTGAGTAGGTTTTTGATACTGTTCTAATTATGTAGGGAAATTATGATCCTGGTAGTGGTTGATTCTACCTCGGTGTATTTACTTAGGTGTGTATTAATAATGGGTGTATGAATTACCTGATGGCATAAGAATGTTATGAACTTGGATCTTAGGATATATACCGAGTGAAGAGCATATCGGTTTTAATTGTAATTATGATCAGGTAATTTTATTGACATTAGGTAATTAAGGGATTATATGACACGTGAGGTTCAATTAATTATAAGGTGTATTGTCAGAAGTTTCTGGAGTATAGTTATGGACAAAGATATCGTATTCGAAGCCTAACTGCCGGCGACGATTAAAGGGTTGCATATATTTCAGGGGGCCGGTTTAAGTAGAAGTAGTTGGTTGTTCGGGGCCTATCTCCCGTCGAAATAACTACGTCGTTTGGGAATAATTCAAAAATCCGTATCGATGCGAATCACAGCCAAGATGATGGTTTAAGTTATTATACTTTTTCTTTATGGGAGAGTAGTTATATAGAAGTGTAGGGGTGTTCTGGGGCGTCGTAATATTTAGCTATTCGTGACCTAGCCTCTAGTAAACTAATTATCTAGTACCCTAGGCACGTGTATGTACCTGACTCGGTACTAAGAGCAGCCAAGGGTGTTCTACACAAGCCTGACTTAAGAAAAGGTGATTCTGACGATACGGGGTTAGGGGTAGGAATGTAAGTGGTGGATGATTGAGGGGTGTAAACTGATGTAAAAAATGGTGGAAAGTTTGGATATGTAATTCAGGATTCTGGTAGTTCAGGTATTTCTGGAGTACAATGCGTAATTTGTAATTTCAAGAATGTGTGTCTGGTGTAAGATTGACTTGGGGATGTCAATCAGGATACTAGTTTGTTCTAAGAGGACAGGTAGAATGAATGTAGTGGAATGTGGAATTGTATAAATCAGGTATGTGTGTAAATAAGTAAGGTTGTAAGTCTGGTATCAAAGTGTGTATGTCTAGTATAGAAGTATAGTATAAAAGTGAATAGTATATGCGAGGTAGTCGGGTATTTAAAGGGGAATTGTAGGGAGTGGGAAAGAAGCGGACAACTGATATCATTTATGAATAATAATAATACAGTTCTGGAAATACCAAGGAAATAAGGTTTGATAGGAATTATTTACCAGGACAGGAAATTTATTAAGGATTCGCAGGATCATTACAAAGTAAAGTGCAACCTAAACAACGTCGAAGTAATGTTTGTGAAACTACGGAAATGGACAGATTTGAATCTACGGAAATGGTCGAATCTGAAATAAGCTTCAGTAATATTGAAAACACTATATAAGAAGTAATTTCTAACAATGCAGTTTTTTTGGAATCTGATTCTGATGATGCATCTGAAGGAAATCGACTATCGACGATTGAATGGGGCCCAGTAAGTAGAAAATATCTTAAAAATTTTGCAATCACTGAATCCAGGAATTTCGAACTATATGTATGAAAATTATGAAAACACTCTTTTAAACTTTTAATTAATGATCAGTTATTCGACTTACTTGTTTTGGAAACATATCGCTATGCGTCGCAAGAGAACACGAAAGGACGTCTCCGATCACCCATCTAAAATTAGGAAGACTCTACAAAGGAAGGAATGGAGAAATTCACAGGCATTCTAATGTGGATGGGACTTATAAATCTTCCGTCTATTTGTTTATATTGGTCAAAAAACTTTATGTATAAAAATGAGCTTTTTCAAGTAAAGTCGAGGAACAGATTTGAATTACTCTTGAAGACTTGGCACTTTGCCAACAATGAAACTGCCGGAGAAATCGGCGACAAGTTGTATAAAATAAGTCCTCTTATATCTATGTTGAGAGATAATTTTCAAATTCCAATTATACCATAAGAATTTGTATGCATTGGTGCGACCCTTGTTCCTTTCAAAGTACATCTAAAATTTAAACAATACATTAGTATTAAGCGTCATAAATTTGGCATCAAGTTGTTTAAATTGTGTTTAGATGATGGTTATTTGTATGATCGGAATGTTTATTGTGGTCAGGAAAAGAACGATACCGAAGATCAAAGTATTTCAACAAAAGTAGCAATCGATCTGGCTGAGAACTTGTTTGGAAAAGGAAGAACAATTTGTGTTGACAACTATTACACTTCCGTGCAATTAGCTCAGAAGTTGTTAGAGAACAAAACATATATAATAAAGACCCCACGTAGTGACAGGAAGAATAATCCCATAATTGTAGTCAGTAAGAAACTGAAGAAAGGAGAAGTTGTTGCAGAGGAAAGTAATATCGCGTAAGATATGATATATTCCCACAAAAATATGTTTGTGTAATATACAGTTTACTGAAATGGTACCGCACACCTGCGGTTGAATTGGGTATCGGTGCAGGAATTGTAAATTCTTCATCAAAATGTTACGAAGGATGAAATGTCGATCACCGAGTACCGCGAAAAATTTGTGATGCACCTAGCGGGGTATTACTTTGTTTAATTCCACTCGGTGGTGGATTTTGTGGTTAAGCCTGTAACTAGCTTCAGTGAAGCTGAGAATGGGTTTTCGACTCATATAACTCCTAATAACTTTGTACAAAAAGGTTTTATATCTATAATAATCTCTTCAAGTAAGCGCTCTTGTAGGTTAGAAAGTTCTCCGCGCAGGCTATAAGGTCTGGTTACTGTCTGGTTACATTGGGCTCGTTTAAGGAATTTCCTGTTTGCTATAAACAATATTAGTTTTTGAATGTACGTAAACAAGTAGTGTTTACTGTGCAAATTTAATTAATGCGGTGTCTATGTATAATCTGGCTGTTTCAGGATTAATTTGATACGTATACTGACTGGGTAAGTATAAATTTACATGTTATTATACTTAATTTAAAGAAAGTGTGTGTTGAGGTTAGCTCTTTCTGATACAGAGCTTCCCGCTTTGCCTGGTAAATAATTAATTACACGTTTATTATCGTATAATATTAGTATGGGATAGTTATAACGGAATTTTTGTTTTACAAATGGTCAATGACAGTTGGAAGCGTAGACGGCCTTGCCCTTGAATGATGCAACCAATGATTCAATTACGGGGATCATTTTTATGTACACACGGAAATGATTTAACTGGAAACTAGATTAATTTACTATGATTTATACTATATATATATATATATATATATATATATATATATATATATATATATATATATAGGGGTCGGAAACAATCGTTTGAATAGGAAATATTTGGTATTCGATTGATTCTCAATTGGAATGCGTTCTACTAGATGCGTAAAATGTGAAACTAAGATGTGGTTTAATGGATACAAGTCAATAAACTATAAATTCAATTGATCATTTAAAGAAACAGAAAGTTTTATCACTGTGTTAAATTTATTACGATTTATGGATTGGGAATGTTGGCAAATTAGGTTTTACTATTACGTTTAAATGTGGAAATAAATTATTTCTAGTTTAAATAATTTCTTATTGTAAATTGTATTCGCTTATTGTGAAGCCAACCTTTTTAAATTCGATTTGGTGGTGCAAAGCGGAATGTTTTCGGAATTCTGGTTTTTAGACGTTATAGGCAATAATTATACAGATGGTTCTTAAGTAAGGCGGGATATACAAAAGGTTTAACTTATAATTCCCTTAGAACCAAGGAAAAATGTCAAGAGGCTGAATAAGGTTATTATTATTGTAGTCTAGATATTTAGAGCCAATTCGGTTAATTCCAAATACGTAGAATTTTAATTTGGTGGTCCAGAGGTATTAGCTACGTTTGATCCCCCCAGACGATGGCTTTGGGCCCGTTTTCTAGAAAGGTAGATCGACAACGAATCCACGATACTGCCGAGGTGATTCAGCCAATAGCCCAAACTCGGGTTCTGTTCCTAGTCCCTCTTTTCCGCCAAATTAATTTTTAAAATGATTTAGTGGTAATAGGAATTGATAGGTATTTCAACTGTATATTTTTATAACTAAAATTTGTGCTTAGAAATAACAAAATACTTTATAAAAGTAAGTACAAATTGCAATTAATGCTACTTTAAGAGCGAGGGTCGGAATTATGTTTCTCGGGCAGAGAAATGTTGATAGAAATGCCGGAATTCTGATATAGTAATAAATTTCTACAGAAAAGTAGAGTTGCAGAGACATATTCTGGCCACTTGTACTAAAAAGCAACACAGCTCCGCAAAGTGTGACCTATGTGAAGGTCCACATACGGCAAATTATAAAGGATGCGGCGTATATCGAGAACTGCAAAGGTAATACCAACCTGTGAGAATTCTGCCACATACTGGAGTCATCAGAAGAACTACAGCTCCAACCTGAACTCAAAGCCAATTCCCATCATTCCCTAATCAAACTCCTTCATAAAATCTGCCCATAAACAAACAGTACAGTCAAGTACTTAAATCAAACTCAAATCATACAAAAACAACAAACGAATTCCTAAATTTCCTAGATGAGTTCAAAAATCTATTCTACCAGCTAATTCAGCAAAATAGCACTATTCTAAATATGCTTACCACAGTCATAAATAAAATAGCATCATAATGGCACAGTTTTTAAGAATAGCTGTATGGATCTCCAACGGGCTCCAACAACACACTGATGAAATTTTCCTCAAAATAAGCAGTATTGATATAATGCTTATTTCCGAATCCTACTACACAACGAGGACACATGTTAAAATTCCCACATATTCAATTTACCATACAGAACATCCAGATGGAACAGCCCATGGTGGTACTGCAATCTTAATAAAGGAAAACATAGTGCATCATGAACTGCCTCAATTCAAAACAGACCATAATCAAGCCACAACCATTCAAGTCGACAAGTTACCACAACCACTGGTTGTATCAGCGGTGTACTGTCCACCAAGACATAGGTTCACTAACCTCCAGTTCTATCAGTTCCTACATACACTTGGACCACCATTTATAGCGGGTGGAGACTTCAATTCAAAACATACTCATTGGGGTTCGCGATTGGTTACTCCTAAAGGCAGGCAACCCTATGAATGCATAAGTAAAAACAACTTCGGCTTTCTCTCCTCGGGGTAACCCACTTATTGGCCAACAGACTTCAACAAAGTGCGTGATTTGCTAGACTTGTGTCACGAAGGGCATCTCACCAAATTATACCACCGTAGAATCAAGTTATGATCTCTCCTCAGACCATTCACCCATTATTGTGACGATTAGTTCTTCGGTAATTTTAAAACAACGTAGTAGTATGTTATATAATAAATTCACAAATTGGGATACCTTTCGAAACTACATTGATACAAACGTAAACCTAAAGATCAAAATAAAAGAACCTGATGAGTTAGATCGAGCTACAGATTATTTAACAAAAATCATGCAAGAAGCCGTAAAGCACTCCACCCCCAAAACAGAACAACACCAAAGTGCTATTAATATTCCTCTTCAAATCAAGAAATTAATAGCAGAAAAAAGGAGAACAAAGGTCTATCTGGCAGAAAACACACAACGCAAAGGATGGAAACATATACAACAGATTAATAAACAAATTAAAGGCTAAGTTAAAGGAATTCCGAAATGATAAATTCAGTGCATACATCTCTACGTTATCCAAAAATGATTATACAATTTGGTGAGCAACGAAAGGATTTAAAACACCGCAAACTACAATCCTTCCAATTCGAACTGAAACAAGGTAATGGGGCAGATCTGATGAGGAGAAAGCAAACACATTTGCACGTCATTTTAAAGTCTTCACTCCTCACTCTACAGACCCAAATAAAGAAATTGAGATTTACATTGACTCACCATTACAGCTTAGCCTTCCAATTGCCCCTGTTTCGTCTTATGAAATCAAAAAGAAATTAATCTGCTGGCAAAATATAAAGCTCCTGGAATTGATAAAATAACAGGACAAATATTATATATATATATATATATATATATATATATATATATATATATATATATATATATATATATATATATATATATATATATACTTCCCAGAAAATGGTTAATTCTAATAACTACGATATTTAATGCGGTATTTCGCCTGTCTTACTGGCCTAAGAAATTTAAAATGGCAGAAATCATATTACTCTGAAACCTGGAAAGCCACCGAATGAAGTCTCGTCATACCGACCTATAAGTCTTTTACCAATTTTATCCAAATTGCTAGAAAAACTACTGCTCCAAAGAATACGTACAGAACATGTAGAAGAAAGTTGTATACCTAGTCATCAATTTGGATTTCGACATGGGCACTCGACCGTCCAACAGTGTCATCGCGTAATAAATAAAATAAATAAAACCTTCGAAGAAAATAAATATTGTACAGCACTGTTTCTTGATATTATTCAAGCATTCGACAAGGTGTGGCACAGAGGACTTCTATTTAAAATCAAAACAGTACATTCTCACAAATACTTCCTGCTCCTAAAATACTACCTGACGAAGCGTAGTTTTCATGTTCGTGACGGAAATGCAACATCAAATCCCTGTAGTATCAAGTCTGGCGTTCCTCAGGAAAGCGTACTGGGTCCTGTCCTCTACATACTATACACAGCTGACATACCAAAGATGGAAGATACATTAATTGGGACTTTCGCAGACGACACGGTTATACTAGCAACTGACACAGACTCTGTGGTAGCCAGCCAAATGCTCCAGAGACATATCTACTTACTTGAAGACTGGCTACAAAAGTGGAAGATCAAAAGTAACGGTATAAACGGGTGGTAGAACGGGATTACAGATAAAATTGGCCTTTTTGCACCGACCAGTCAGCGTATGGGAGCGGGTAAGATGTTGATAAATTTTGCACATCTAGAATAGTAAATCGTACGTAAGTCAAAGTAGGGGATGAAGACGTAATCACATCGGTTAAGGGCGCCAGAATGTTTGGTAGTCAAAATAAGGTACGTCGTGCCAAAATTACGGATACATAGCGTGTCTAAACATACAAAAAACATACGTCTACCTACCCGCAATCAACCCCAGGTGTCCTCGACAGCAACTCAGCAAACCACCTGAAATCGGACTTCAAAATAATACTACACGCTTGACAACTAAAAGCGTGTTAATCACTCAATAAAGTTACGTTACGTTACTACACCTCAGTGTAAATAATTAGGCATTATATAATAATCTTAACAAAACAAAAAAATCACTGAATATCATTAACGCTATTACTCAATAATGAAACTGTAACATCGTTACGTTAAAACTTAAGCTCCTAAATTACCGGTAAACTTGCAATTTGCAAAAAACTTTTATGTAACACAAAAGGGGTTTTCACAGAATTAAAACAAATTTATAAAACCTAAACAAAGCTGTAATAAGATAAAAAATAATATAAATGTAAACATACGATAATGCGTATATAAGAAAAGATAACAAATTCTTAATTGGCGACGGGAGGTCTGGCCAGAATTCTGCGTAACGCCGTTCTAAATTGCTTAACCTAAATATTTCGTGGATTATTAAACCACACTACTGCAGGGTCAATTGCCCTTTAATACAAAAATGAAGAGTGTGAAGGCGGAGCGTCAGAATTATGATTACTTACAATAATTAAACCAAAGTAATAACTTAATTTAAAAAGGTACACGACTCCGCTTTCAAACCTTCGTCAACAATGAAAACAATTTGAGGTACATACACAAGAAATCTTGAAAATACTCAATAAAACACAATGTTATACTACCTTACTGTCTAATTAGCACCTCTTCTGTGTTACAACAATCGAAAATGAACCAGGTGATCAATTACTGCTAATACGGATACGGGACCCCCCTGGTCTGACAAGATGAGTGATCAGGTTGACTATTTATTTTTATACTCAAACGGTTCCTTGATTGAATCTCGGTAGTGTTACTGCATTAACTAAAAACGTCTTTTAAAATACTAAATTGTGCGCTCAACTTGCTCGATAACTTTTATCTTTTAAATGGTTTTCTTTACACTACCAATCCAAAAGGTTATTAACTTTATTTATATAAATGTAATTTTAATATTCTGCGAAAGTTTCTTTGTACTTCAACACTCCCTGCACGGCAATTAAGTGGCACTTCAAAAACGTTAATTTAATAAGTCCGCAAAAGCGACATAAACCAACGAGGTCACAGAAGCACTAAAATAACACGACGGTGATCCCAGGTAACTTGATTACGTAAAATCGAAATCGGCACTAGGTCATGTCCTTTGGTGATTGAACAATTTCCTTAAAATCCCTTCACAGGTTTTCTTCAAAAAGTAGCTAACTACCCTCACCCTTAAGCCGTAACAACAAACGTCACAGTAACACACCTCAAGAGCGCTGTCAGTTTCAGACTCCTCAAAAAATTACCAAATTCCATCTTGGATTTTCGAATCCCACCACTCACAAAAAATCTCATTAAATCTAGTTCCACCAATTAAGAAACGGAAGGAGAAGATTTGATACCCCCTACCCACAAATTCCGTTCTCAACCGTAAGAACTCGATAATTTTCAAAATTCTAAACGTCAGCAGAATCAACGTGAAAAATATCTCGGTATTTTCATTTAAGTTCAAACAGTTAGTCCCACATTCTATCTTTATGACTCAAAACCAACATACTCAATATTAAACTGAACCACTGCAATTAACCGACTCCATGTCGCCCGAATGATATCAAATACATTTAAATCTACGTTCTTCCTTTAAGTTACTTACTTTTACAAAACTTTCTATTAAATTTTAAGGAAATCAAACGAAATAAACATTATAAACATTATATACAACTATTTACAAATAAAACGCTACTCAACATTCAATAACCGGGGAACAATAAGGAAAACAATCTCTCAAAATTTAAATGCAATATTACGAAAAACTCAATAAATGTAGAAACCAATTATCGATGATTTCAAACCTCATTCCTTAAATTACGGAATAGTAATTCACAAAAAAAAAACTTAAAAACTTAAGCTCGAAACACACCATCCGGGAAGGTCGCGACACACGTAAAACAAATTCATCCATAAAGCTCAACTCAACAGCAAAAATTTGACGGTAAATCGCTAGAAAATCGTAATCCTATCACACAAAGTGAACGAGACAAAGACAGTAAATATAACATTCACATTAAGACGTCAAAAATGCCCTCAAGTCACAATAAATAATTCACTAGTATCACAAACCGAAGAAACCAGGAATCTAGGGATGCACTTAGATTCCAAACTAACGTGGAAGACAAATAAAAAAAGGAAAGAAATGGATCTGAAGGTCAAGAAAATGTATTGGCTATTCGGCAGGAAAGCACCGTTATCCATTGAAAATAAAGTCCTCATTTATAAGGCAATTATAAAACCAGTGTGGACATACGGTATAGAGCTTTGGGGATGTTCATGTAAATCAAATATCAATATTATTCAACGTTTTCAATCAAAAACATTACGTAACATTGTTAACGCCCCCTGGTTTGTGTCTAACCAGACAATTCATACAGATTTAAACATACCCTTCGTATCAGAGATCATTCAGAAAATGGCAATCAAACACCAAAATAAACTGGAATCACATCCAAACGAAATGGTCCAACCGCTACTGGAAGCTAGGCACTACAAACGACTAAAAAGAAACTGGCCACGGGATTTAGCAGCACCAGCTCACTAATTACTGTGAATTATGGTCATTATCATAAGATATCACAGTAATTACCTCATTTTATACGTGTAGTATGCACTGAGACAATACATCTTATGGAGTGAACCAACCTAGTTAACAGAAGTTGTATGCTGCGAAAGAAATTTCGAACTTAAAATAACGTGACAGTCTTTTTTTGATAATGGTAATATCTTTATTATGAATGCCGGGGCATCTGGAAATATAAAGCAACCACCCAGTTTTCCGATCTCTTGAGCATTAGATAGTAACTCATCTCTGACACCAGCATTTGAAATGGTCTATTTCGTCATATTCTTCCGCAACCCAATTACCATCTCACGATGCGCCCAGCACATTATCCTCATTAATTGATTAAATGTTGCTTTCAACATTGGGTTTTTTAATCTTTAGTATTTTGCTTTTGTTTCAATTTTTTTATCACTTGCGGTAGGAAGTTAGTCTATTTAAGTTTGTTTTTTTTTAATAATTTGCACTTGTACGTTCTGACTGTCGTGTAGACGTAATAATTGCATTATGGCTCCTTTTCCTAGACTTTTGCTTTAGGTAACACTAATGGTTTCTGGAGTAATGATATTCACATTTACTACTGTCTGGTTCATGTAGTTACTAATATACAATTATTTCAGAGTCATAATCCTAGGAAACAAATCAACCTAACAATAACTCAGTTCCGCTGTGAACGGTAGCATAAAATCGTCGAGCCAACTCAGTCCGGGCGTGGGTAATACTCTAACCGAGAAGATGTAAGAGACGATAAGGCTCAACCGTATTTATTTAGTAGGCGCCAGGTCCATTGGAGCTGCAAGATTATGTTTCCCTGGAAAGAGCCAAACCAGGAATCCAATTTCCACGAGTCGAAAAAAGAATCATAAATTAATTTAAAACATATAATATTTGAATAATTCAATATAATTAATTAGTAATCCGAAAAAAGATAAACATTAATAAACTAAGGGGTATTCGCGTTATCAATAATCTTAATTAATTACAATGCGTGATTGTAACCTAACCGAATGACGTGGACTTAATCTAAGCCGAATACGTCGTACCGGTACTCTTGCAAGCGTTTGCGACGCACCCTGCATCTACGATCTCGCAATCCGATATATCCTAACGTTTTAACTAACCCACAGTAGGCCCTGTGACAGTAAAGTGAGTTTTTAGACAACAATATAAATTCGTCACAGTGAACAGATACCGGTTAGGCTAAGTAAATAGATTACTAACAAAATTTGTAAGGTCCTTTCTCACAATTTTTATATTTGCCGCGGCTAAACTGCAATCGGTCTTTAGATTAGAAACTAAAGAGGGGGGTGGGTTCGTCGGAATATTTACTTTAGCTCTACACTGTCCACATAAAATAATTGTAGTAAAACGGTTTAATAATTTATTATCCTATTATTTACAAATGTAACGTATTCACACTTAACCTAGGCTAATAACATTATGAACAACTAATATAAACATAAACTTGAGAAGCAATGAGAAAACAATTAGAATTTAATACTTATGTAAACAAATATTAATACTCCCTAGTTACATTAAATGAGGAACGTAATATTTAAATGATTAATAACGTTGCGTTTAATTAATTATTTGTGCTGGATACGGCTCTGTCTACCAAAGAAAAGAATGAATAAACAAACTACTGGTTACTTAAAACGGGGTTGCGCAGATCTAGGTCACTAGTGAAAATCGACATCCCGAGTTCACGGTTGTACGCAGGACGAGCGTTCACCGGTCTAATTGCTTGCTTCTCTTTACCTTCAGTAATTTTTGGAAGACGGATAGGCGCGTATGCTTCGTGAAGCAATTTACCTTCGCGATCTATTACGTTCGATAATATGAATATCTTCCGAGGTTTTCTTTCGCATTAAATTTAGACTGGGCGGATTATACAAGTTTGGCTGTATAATTAACATATATGCGCTTATCTTCTGGGATGTAATTTTATGGCGATGATTTCTTTTATGCAAATGAACGTTACCTAATGGCATACGAACAAAAACGCGTATTTATGGAAGGCGGTCTTTATACTTGCGGAATAAGCTGGTGGAAAACAATTAATTGATTGTTTTCTTGAAATTCAATTACTAAGCGCGTGGTTATCGATGTACGGTTTTTCTTCTCTACAGGTCTTTGACGGATACTCTACGTTTAATTCGTTTGTGATTACAGGCACTTCGGTCTTCGCCAGCGAGCTGGTGAATGCAGGTGTTTAGAATGTAAGTGAACGTAAATTATAAGAGCTGCAGGGCTATACAGTCCTACCTAGCTCCCGTCGTCAGGTATATGGTAGTGTGTGTTTGTGTTCGTACTCCCGACTGTTTCGTGGCGGTCTGGGGGTTAGTGTGTGTTTGTGTTCGTGCTCCCGACTGCTTCGTGGCTTTGCCCGTTGCGGTCTGGGGGTTAGTGTGTGTTTGTACTCCCGACTGCTTCGTGGCTTTGCCCGTGGCGGTCTGGGGGTTTATGTGTGTTTGTGTTCTGAATTACTCTGCAGACTTACGTGTCGTCAATCACGAAGATCGAGGATAGCTATTTATTTACACAAGGTTCGCGGTGCGCGTTCGCAAATACAGGGAGCTAAACTCGCGGTGGCTATCACTAGGTCTGCGGCGATTGACTTTAACGCAACCGTCACGTGCAGGTTTTCTGGAACAGGAGTTAGTCTGACGGACTAACTAATACAGGAGCGGCGTGATGCGTTCACGAGGCGCGACGGAACTCTTCTATTGCTGCTACTGGTCTTTTCTAATCTTCGTAATAATAATAATAATAATAATAATAATAATAATTATATCCTCCAAAAGGTGCGCGGCGCGGTTTTTATAGTGAACTCTTGGTAGGCGGTGGTGGCTTCCGTTTGGGGGAATCCTATCTGTAATTGGCGGAGATTACTCTGACGTATAAAACATTCGATGTTTTGTGAAATCTACGTTGGAGGGGAAACAAATTAATTTTTGGTTGTGCAATCACACGAAATAATAAGAAATATTAAATTAGGTACTGAGTAATATGGAATACTAAGAAATATTAGATCAAGTCTTGCAGGTGTTTGAATACTAAGAAATCTTACATCATTTCTTTTACGAGGGCTGATTGTTAAATAATTAATTAAAAAAATTTGGTAGTAATGACTTGCGGTTCGTTACAAATTTATATCAAAATATACTATTAAAACCCCCAATAATCATTATGGGTAATCACGAATGACCCTTTACAGTAATTTTCAATATCATATGGAAAATGAGTAAGTTCACTTGTGAATAGCTCAACTTATGGCTAGTTGTTAACTAATTATTAATAATATGTACAGATAAGTAAGGCTATGTACTACTATTTACATTACTAATTGACGTCCTTGATAGATAAATAAACTTCCAGCCGAGCATACATACATGAACGTCAAAAAATTACTTGTTCAACGTGGATTCTGCTTCCTTCTTTGCATAGCTTACCAGATTAGCATAAATGAAATAGATCTCAAACTTTTAGTTGACGGTTTTCTACTAGGGACCGAACAACATCAACACGCAGAGTGTAGAAGTTTGGGCGATACCGACCGTACTTAAATGATAGATTCTAAGATGTACAAGTCTTCATAATCTACGAATGATGTGTGCCCCAAACTAATTCGTTACCCCAATTAAGACTACTTTATGCAGAAAAAGTATACAAACTAACATTAAAATGACGGACTGCTGAACGGTGAACCTACGCTAAGGGAAGTTATTAGTTTAAGATAAAACAATGTAATTAACTTTAGATTACGACAAATGAAGAAATAAAAGAATGCTTACCCAGATGTTATGGCTTTGAGATAAAAGAAATGATTTTAATGCAATTAACGGAATAATGCTATTCAACAATTACTCTTACACTTAATAGCAATTTAAACAGCTGAAGACTGTAAATCTCATATTCAGTGGATTAATATATAATTAATTAAAACCACTCTAAAGTTGTCAGCATCTTCTCTTGGCCATAAATTTTTAACCTAGTCTTTTTGAGATTGACACAAAGGATAACCTTTATAATAATTTTAGAACCGTTAAATGTTTTTGACATCAAGCGCCTTTAGGATAGGCAACCCAAATTGTCAGAATGTAATTTTGCAAAGTATAATCATTAATTATTAAGTGTGTTTTATTTAATATAAAATCTTTAATTACTTGTTACAGAGTAATACAATTTAGTTCTTGTTCATTGAGCTTTGCAGCGTCCACAACATAGTGTTTCAACATATTTTTTGGGCAACACTCGGACCAAATGATGACTAACACTCACAAAGTGTAGCTCTTGGTCATTGAGGCAATCCGTTTTGCTGCAACCTCAACAAAATTAATGTATATAGGTTCATCTCTAGTTCATCATGTGGATTCATTTTATTTCGTCTACAACCAAACTGGTGTATTAACATAGATTTTGGCCAAAACTCGTTTCAAATGCTAACCAACACTTATGCCGTATGGTTCTTGGGCATCAAGGCATTTCATTTTGCCGCCATCCCAACGAATTGAGTATATCTATGGAAGACATAATTTAGCTCAACATCGAGAAATTTTGGAGCACCCTCAACGAAATTTGTGTACAAATGTAGATTTTGGACCAAATTCAACCCAAATGCTGTCAAACACCGAATCTAGGTTTTGATCATCGAAGAAATCTATTTTGCCTTATTCATAACGAAATTGGTATATAAATATAGATTTCGGGCAGCATTCGCTCAAATTCTAACAAACACACATTGGTCACTAAATTTAAATCTTGGTCATCGACGAAATTTATTTTGGCGCCCACAACTAAAACGGTGTATAAACATAAATTTAGGGCTATTCGGAGTAAATGCTGACCAACACCCTAGGGTTACACAATTTAGCTCTTCGTCGTTGAGTCAATCCATTTGCCGCGGCCCCAATAAAATTAAGATATAGATTAAACACTGACACAAGGTCACGTGAATCTATTTTGCCGCGACTCTAACAAAATTGGTACATCAATAGGTATTTTAGACATTTCCTTTTTTTATTTTAGGGAGGCTAGATGATTGTTTAATAGAAGTTGTTTATTTTGTTTTACCCTACTACTTGCTAACTTTTCCTAATAAAGTTTTTGTATCTCATAACGTTGTTAAGGTATTTACGAGCTTGTTTAGAGACCTTTTTGTCCATATCTTTAAGGTTTAAGGGTATGTGGGGGGGGGGGGGTATGGCTCACTAGCAATCCTATGCTTTATTATAAGATAAGTAAATTTCAAGCTTCGTGTTTCAATAGCATCAAAAGTTAGAGCCTCTACGAGGATAACATCAACGGAAGAGCGAGGGAGCGCGCAAAATGAAAAAATGTATTACATCTGCATGATTCATTTAATTATACACGAAAAAAATGTCAAATAACAGTATACTTATCACACTCAAGAGAAAGAGAAAAACAGTGATATACTAGTATAGTGCACAGCCGTTTGCTATTCCTCGCGACACAACGTCTGTCTTTTAATGTAACGTTTGAACGCTAAAGAGTTAAGAGGCATTAATTCGCAATTCCAAAACTTGTTGATGTTAGAAAAGAACCTTTTCAATAATGATAAACTAAAAGAAAAACCGTAAGCATGCGTACGCTCTAGAGATAAGAACTTCAATATGCGTCGTAAACCGTAGCTCATTATACATATTCACACCATGTCACGTGTGGTTAAAATTTACCGTAGATTATTTTTTTCTCGAATTTTAGGATATTTAAAATGTTATATGTAGGAATTGCAGAAGAAAATTCTGGGCTTTGTCGTTTCAGATTACTGAAAGTTTGGATATATTCGAGCATAAATTTTGGAAGCACTAATTCAGTTACCCAGTTTTGTGAATAGTATATACATTCTTCGGTTTGTAAATAAATTGAAGTTTAAAATTACCATTAGTTCCACGGCTTGACAATTATGAAATAGTAAAAGGAATTTTGTTTTTAGTTAGTGCTATTTCTTCATATTTGGAACATAATCGCTTTTGGATTCTTACTTTGCACGTTCAGTATAATCAGTTGTTTACCACAGAGTCCATCCGTAAATATAAATTGACGATTTAATAAAATTTGTGTATATAAGGTACAAAAACGTTTTATAAATAAATTAATGTGTAGATATATTAAAGCAGATGATACAGTTGTTTAACCTTTTTTTTTTTTGGCTTAAATAATTTTCTTACTAAAGGTATGTTAATGTAATCCCAACATAAGTGGTTCTTTGAAATTTGCCGACTGTAGAGATTCAGGCGTATCGGTGTCCACCGTTCCGTTACGTAGAGGGCCAATTATACGAGAAATACCTATTGTTGCTGCAAAGAAGGAAATTGAAGTGGACTGTATTTATTTACTTATTTTTCTAACAACACTCTTTTGAAAATGATTAGTTATTTCCGAACCTGTATACACGTTATAAAGATTTGAAGACTCACCCCCATATGTTGCAGTAGTAGCTTCACCGGCCAGTGGTCCTCTTAGAGCTTCCGTCTTGCGCTGATAATGGTGGTAATGATAGAAAAACACACGCGGCTTGGTAAAACTGAAAAATTGCACTTTTATTGTTAAATGCGAAACGAAGAATGTTCTTATCACGCCGATTGAGCTATCTCATCCAAACAACGTGTATTTTATCAATTGTAATTGTAAATAATTTAAACAAATTTAAATCCTAAATGCAGGCAACTTAACTTGCAACAACATAAGCCGCCCACCAAACACCTTGTGTTTTAAGTGTAAAAGAAAGGAATCGAATATTTATATAATAAGCATAAAAAGAAGAAACTCTCATAATCAATTTAATTAAACATAATCAAGTAGTTTCTTGGAAAAATGAAAAAATAAGTAATGGAAAGAAATTTGTAAAAAAAAAAGTTACTATTAGGCATTAGGCAGAGGGCACAGTTTTAATACTGGTCTTCTGAAACGCCCACTAGCAGTTACCACTCGGGAATGTCCGTCCATCACCTTTATCTAACTCAACAATTCGCCCAAGTGGCCAATGTAAAGGAAGTTTTATGTCGGATTTAATAAGTACTAGGTCATTTAGGCTTGCTTCGTTAACCGAATTGCCCATTTGCACGT
>JARFJB010001535.1:0-20576 GCA_036346205.1 Vesta saturnalis
GATAAGCTTTCTTTTTATCTATTTTAATTTCTAGAGTCCACCACGGTACGTTATTTGACTTAACTATTCCTTTACTTTTTGGAATAGAATTCTTTGCAGCGTTGACGATAGCTTCAGTGAATGTTTCAACTTTTTTATCAACGGGCGAGGTTTCATTTGTATAGTTTGTATGTTTTAGTTCTTCTGTGTATAATTTCCAATTTGCTTTTTTTACCAACCATTTTTGAGGTATATTAATTATTTTTTTCTTTATATAGGTGGTAATAATGATTGGATAGTGGTCACTATTATAAAGTTCATTCGATGTGTCCCATTTTAAGTTTAATGCTGTTGATGATGTTGATATTGTTAGGTCTATGGCAGTGAATGTATTTCCTTTGCTATTGAAATGTGTTGGCTTATTTGTGTTTAAAATTGTAAGGCTATTGTCTTGTAATAAGTCTTCTATTAAGTAACCACGTAAATCTGTGTTTGTGGAACCCCAACTGGTGGAGTTTGCATTAAAATCACCCAAAAGCAAGTAGGGTGGTGGTAGTTGTGCAATGATTGCTTTAATATCATCTAAATTCCAAACGAATGAGAGTAGATGTATGTTACATAAAGTAGCTTTTAAGGGGTAATTAGTCTCTACAGCAACTGCCTGCAGTCTTGAGTTAATATTTATATATTTGTGAGGTATATTACTTTGAACATATATGGCTACACCTCCACTAGCTCTGTTGTTATTCGGGCAGGTTTTTTTATATCCTTTATATCCTCTAAGATGGAACATTTCGTTTTCTTTAAAATGTGTTTCACTGTATACACAGGCAGAATGGTTTGTACTCTGCTATTAACATTTTCAGTTCACAATAATGATATTTCAATCCGTTACAGTTCCACTGTAATATATTTTCGTATGAAGGATCGAATGTTAATTTGTTTTTTTTTCTTGAAGCCGAGTACAGTGTTGTAAATAAAAATGTATATAAAATATAACTAAAATAAATAAATATATAAATAAATACTGTATACACATACTTAGAGACATAAACAAGACGAAAAATAATTTAACATACATTTTTTGTTATTGACTAGATATAGACTATAGCCTGTCCGGTAGAACTGAACGGGTATCGGATTAACAAGGAGGATTGTCAATATATGGTTCTATTGTGCTTGAAACCGCCTTAATGCTTTGCTGTCTCGTACTTATTGTACGTGACAAAGAAAGATGGATATATTATGAATAATGCCTCTATTTCTGCCGAACAAAAGCGTTTGCAACTTTCACACATAATAACAAGGCAATAAGAATCAGATGCAGGTAGAATAGAAATTCAATAGGTATAATAAAATGCCAGTGGTTCTCAACACTGCTTTAACATTACATTTAAAATTTATGGAAGAATGCAAGTTTTATAATAAACATTTATAAAAGCCATTCATAATAATGAATATTCGATTAAGTATAGGTATTTCAATTTACATTTAGAAAGTTCATTGTATACCTAAGTATGGTAATGACGTTTTAGTGTACTCCAATTACAAAAGAATCCAAATAAATATGCAATACTGTAACAATAAGTAATTTAATAGATTATTATACCATTTAGTAGGTACATATAGGTATAAATAAAACAAGATATTCTTAATACATTGGAACGACGCATTAAAAACAGTTAGTGCGGAAATATGGCAAAATGTATTGATCATACGGATAAAATAATTAAAGATACTTTTGTTAATGAAGAGATTGTGGATGAAGTAAGACCTCTTATTTTCACAGTTAACACTGAAGAAAGTGATGACGATGATCTTTTCCAAGATTTGGATGACTCAGGAAGTGATGAATCTGAAGCCGAATGACAATTATAATTTTTACATTTAATTATAAAAGTATATCTTTGTAATTTAATTAATATTTACTAACTATAATAAAAATGTATTTGTTATTGTTGTTATAAGTATAAGTGAAAGGTGTCAATTGAAATTACTTATAGGTAATTAGTAATCGATTATTATTTTTATTATACAAAGTTGCATTTCTTACAAATTATATAATGTTAAAGCAGTGTTGAGAACCACTGGCATTTTATTATACCTATTGAATTTCTATTCTACCTGCATCTGATTCTTATTGCCTTGTCATTATGTGTGAAAGTTGCAAACGCTTTTGTTCGGCAGAAATAGAGGCATTATTCATAATATATCCATCTTTCTTTGTCACGTACAATAAGTACGAGACAGCAAAGCATTAAGGCGGTTTCAAGCACAATAGAACCATATATTGACAATCCTCCTTGTTAATCCGATACCCGTTCAGTTCTACCGGACAGGCTTTATTACAACATCACGATCAATATCAGATTTGACTAGATTAAACTTTACTTTTTGTTTTAACGTACTTTCTTTTAGTTACGCTGGTTTCGGACTGAGTACCGTCTGTTGCTGAATCTGATTAACAACCAAATGTTCGGTCAGTCCAGCGTTTATTTGTATCGATAAGTAAAGTAAATGCTGTCATTTCTTGGTTTTCTAAACTGTGGTGTTTGGTTGCCGCGTTACAAAAGTGCTCAGATGTTAAATAATTCTTAATTTCTTTTGTAACTTAACAATTTCGATAACGTTCTCACTTGGTCTGAGGTATTTTCTTTAATGTATGGTTGGCTGCAGCTTGATAACTCTGTAATGTCAGTTGGTTTACTTTCTTTTTTGCGTCACTGTATGTCAGCTTTTCCAATGTTTTTATTTTTGTATAGCTGTTTCCTCTTTGTATGTACATTGTATTAACTAATACATGACAATTTACGCACACTAGATAGTTGCAATTCATGTATGGGTTTTACATAACACCGGATTACTGTACATTTAATACAGGTATGTCCAAATCTCTGACATCTGAAGCATCTAATGTTATGTATCTTACTTCAAGGTTATAGTAACCACCTTTATTCTTTTTGTGATTTGGTCAAAGGTTAGTACGATATTGTATTAACAAGTTACCATCAAATCTTTTTCATTCTTTTAACCTTCATGACATTAATCTTCTTAATTCTGTTAATATTTCAGTGTCACTGCAATTTAGTAAATCTTTACAATATATGTTACTAGATTCTTCTGAGTGGTGTGATTATCCAATGTCAGCAAATGACGTAATAGATAATAACTTCGATCTTGCTTGTCTGTTCTGGTTTCTATAAATAATCCATCTCTAATCTTTTAATCATATTTACCTCACCCAATAGGCTGTAGATTGTTTTTGATAACAAAGACTAGTCTTTCAAAATTCTCACTATCTAATCGTTTAATAATCAAGAACCAGAACGGATCTTCGTCAATTGATCATTTCTTTTTGTTTTGAACGGTACCGTATTCGTTTAATGAGGTAGACAATAGTGTGTTTTCAAACATATACAGTTCCCACGAGAATGGGCACAATAGTCCACTACGGCAATGGTATACCGTAGCAAAACTAGTTACAATAGAAGCCAGGTATCTAATGTACGACTAAATTCGCATAGCCATTCATCTCTTGGCACGGATCGCATGACACCTTAGATTTCGGATTTTACAGTGGAGTTTACTCTCCGAAAAGAAACACAATGTAGACAATGGACGTAAGAAACGAGTATATGATGAAATAGTATACGACCAGCGTTAGCATTACCCATTACGTGGAGGTGCTGGTTCGACTTTACTCCGCATGTAAAACTTTTAATTTCAGAAACAAAAAGAAACAATCTGAAAGTATTTTTTTTACAAATAAAGATTGTAACATAATATTATGACGTAGAAAATAAATTAAAATAAAGGGGTTACAAAATAATATTTTAAAACTCAAAAAAATTATGCATTGTATTCGGCCTTGTATTAAATCGAGATAATATTGTTCTTTACAATTAAATTGACTGCCTGTGACAAAACGATAAAAATCTATACAATTTTCATTTATAAATTTTCTGATGTCTATCAGTTGTAGCATAAAAATATTTGTAACTGAGCAATTTTGCAATCAATATCATAATATTCACTGATGAAATTTAAATCGAATAACAAATACTCTTACATTCGTGTTCGTAGTTTTTTGTGCGCGCCTTCAAGATTCTGCGTAAGCCTAGTTGTTTTATAGCAGGACGATAATCAGAGAGCACTGCTAAAAGAAGGTTCCTCGGATGATTCTTTTGATAGCAGGATCGATTACTGCCTTCAACTCGTTATTCAGGTAGCGTGACAACTGTATCATTTTGAAGACGTGTCTTGCTTTACACGATGGCTTTGTTTAATATTAAACCACACTGGCGCATACACTTTTACCACAAATTCTGAAAAGTAGACATTTTCTACGTAATAGCACTATTCGATTTGCCTTATAATTGCCTGCGATAATTTACCTGGACTACGATGCTAAATGCAGTGAGCACTCACTAAACTGAAAGAACTATTTTCAATACTTTTGGTACTGCTCAGATTCATGATAACTGTCGATCTAATACTGGTACAGTGGTATCGGTAGAAAATTTATAACTCGCAACTTTACATGCTTAATAGTTTTTATAGTGCCAAGTATTCACGAGGTCAAGTTTCTCCATCAAGATATTCAAAAATATGGCGAAAATTCATTCATATGTAACTGGCATATCGATCATTGCAAGGACGTTTCAGTTTTGTTTCTAAAAGACGCAAACTCCATTTTCCTGTATTAATTCTGTACCTGCAGCCTATTACTAAAAGATTTTGTGTACCAGTATCAAATTCTTGAAAAAAATTAAATATAGATGGCAATATGTTTTGGCATAACATATTCAGCATTATACAGCTGTGTTTATGTTTGGATGTCCCATTTTGGCGGTGCCCGTTTCAGCGGTCAGTTTCGGCGGCGTGTTTCAGTCTCTGTTACAGCGCATTTTAGCAGGAAAGTGGACCTAGCTGCGTTAATAACATCGACCAAAAATGAATTAACTTATCAAGTATTTTGGTTGTTCAGAAAAAAGAATAAAAAATACAGTTGTCAGAAAATGTAATTATTGGTTGTATTCAAAATGGCAGTATCATTTACCTAT
Source organism: Vesta saturnalis (assembly GCA_036346205.1). Taxonomy (NCBI): domain Eukaryota; kingdom Metazoa; phylum Arthropoda; class Insecta; order Coleoptera; family Lampyridae; genus Vesta; species Vesta saturnalis. Next base: position 5,043 of record JARFJB010001535.1, read on the forward strand.
GTATCTATTTTATTACCAACTTAAAGTAAATTATGGAAAACGAGAAAAACGTAATGTTGGAACATATAATTTTGTAAAAAAACGACCTTTCGTTGGCCGATTTTTTTTCAAAAAAACGAAAACTGGTTCATAATATACAAGTTTTGCGGTGAAAATCAATTTGTTCGCATCACCCATTGTTTTGTAAAAAACGATGTTTTCGTATAAAAAGATTACGGCCAATTTTTTTTTCCGAAATCAGTCTTTTAATATCACACATTCTTTATTGCAAAAAAATGTTTCGTGCAGAAGTGGCACAATTTTGTCTAAAAAACAAAAATTCTGCTTTTTTATAAATGTGTGATGTTGAAAAACTGGCGCATTCCAACACTACCTTTGTTTAATAGATCTAAAAATGGTCACTTTAATAAAAAAACACGCTGCCTCTTCGAATTGCGACTTGTTTTTGTAATTCGTTCAAAAAAAGTTAGGGAAACACTAAGTTCCACCACATCATTAATCGTGTAGAAACAGATTACAAAACCTTGAATAATAGATATGAATTATCTTATTATTATGGTAACACAAATGTAGTTACCTTATCAGAAACAACCATCCATAAAAATTCCCATAATGTCTACTGGTGTGCCCTGAAAAAGAAATTTTATTTTATTATGGCTACTTATAATACCATAATGACCCTCCTAAGATGCTTTAATATTGTTGCCCAATGGAAAAGTTCTTTAAATTTTGAATGCACTTAAATGAGCAGAAGATGGATTATCATGGTGTTCTTTAATAAGGGATGATCGTTTGGAACGAGGAATTATTTGTTTCCATTTAACCAGCTTAGATTTAATATACCTGTAGAGAGTTAGCGATAAAACTGCATCAATAGAATGTGCATACTGGTGCATATTCAATGAAAAGTTAGTAATAAATTATAAAAAACTCATTTCTAAGCTGACATAAGTACATTTTATTAACTAAACATATAATATACCTAGGAAAGCATAATTTAAGTGTCTACCTAATATGCTTATTAAGTTATTGTTCTATTTTTTAAGTAAGCAGAACAATACATTGAAAATTGATTATAATTGATGTAAATTGGCATTAAAGTATTGATATAATTAAATGCAAGTGAAAACAATGCTGTAAAAATTGGAAAATAAACAAAAGTATTTAGGTAAATAAATGCTAATTTGATAAGATGATTCCAAATGTATATATATATATATATATATATATATATATATATATATATATATATATATATATATATATATATATATACAGGGTGTTTCATTAAGGCTGCACCGGCCATATTTCAGAAACTAGTGGACATAAAAAGTGGAGAAAAAAATTCATTATAAAAGTCATACGAGAAAATCCTGGAAATTATTTTAAGTTCCGTAATTCATCGCAAGGGGCGCAATTGAAAATTAAAAATAAAATTATAAATTTCTCCGAAAATTCCCACATTAAGGCATACCTTTGGTAACATCGTTAGAAAGCTTAGACAATTCTGCATCATTTTGGTCTAAGGCTCATTGGCGTACCGACCTTAATAAGAGTGGGGGAAGCTATTGAATGTGTAATCATTTAAATCGCTGTTATTTTTAAACGACTTATCCGATTGTAGTAAACCTAGGCTTGTTTAGAAGAAAAAGGTAAGTACTTTTAACTGTCGCATCCATTGGTACGCGATAGCTCATAATAAAATTGTTAGAGGGCGCAATTTGTAATAATACCAGTATTTTTATTTTATTCAGAAAATTAAATCATACGGTATAATTATGACATCATAAGCGGAAAGTAGCTTAAATTTGTAACAAAAACGTAAATAACGCAATTTGATATCTTTATTTGTTCCAGAGTTATGGCGAAAAGAAGACTTTTTAACCGTTTAATTTAATAATTGATTGTTGCTATGGTTTCTTAAGGTGTATAGGTTGGATTAGTAATGAGGAATCTGCATTTATCATAGTCTGTGCCTCCCTTCACACTCTATCTAGGCTTAGGACTAGTCCAAACTAAGCAAATTGCAAAATTTGGAGCGTGTTTAGAGGCCAACGGGCCATAACAACGATATCAAAGTAATGATTGATTTTGTTTAAGAAACTTTTAATAGAATGGTAAAAATCATGAACAACTGTTAAAAACAAGTGAAAAGCTATAAATGTTCAAATTGACGGCCGTTTTGTAAAATACAACTATTAATTCTTCTTCTTGTACTGAAACAGTTGTTTCGATTTCGTCTCGTGGAATCGAATTTATTGCAATTTCAATTCGGTGAATCATGTCCTCTCGGTGGTTGGTCTCGTTTCGTAAACAATATCTTTTATTCTTCCCCACAAGTAGAAATCTAATACAGTTAAATCCGGGGATCTAGGTGGCCACGGAAACAAACTACCCTTCCATCCAGCGATTTGGGTATCTAACATTTAAGAAATCACGGACTCTTCGGGAATAGTGTGAAGGACATCCATCATGTTGATACCACAGGATGCTCTCACGTCAAGGGAATGTCTTCTAAAAGATTGGGCAAGTCATTTTGTAAAAAGTTTAAATAAGATTCACCATTTAGGTGTCCATGAAAAACAAATGGTCCGATAATTCTGTCACCTAAAACACCACACCACAAATTTACACTCCATCTGTTTTGGTGATCCACTTCGCATCCAGTGAGGATTTGTTTGGGACCAATAATGCATATTGTGCAAATTAACTCTGCCGCAGCTAGTAAAAGTAGCCTCATCGGTCCATAAAACTTTGGAGAGGAATCGAAGATTTTCACTACACATGTCTCTCAGCCAATAGCAATAGTCGAGCCGCCTGTCAAAATCAGTGTCTGATAAAGCCTGGTGTAAAACTAGATGATAAGGATGCAGCTTAAAATCCTTAAAATTCTGAACACAGAAGCAACACTTACACCTAGTTCTGTGGAAATCTCCCTGATGCTTACGTGAGGCTCCGATTCACGTACGCAAGAACATTAATACTATTGTCTTCATTTCTTATGCGACGTCTTCTGACAGGAAGTGGAATACGTCGTACATTTCCTGTTTGTCTTAAACGTGTTGCCATTCGCCGAAACACTTTTCTAGTGTAGTGCCTTCGATCAGGATATCTGATAGCGTATTGTCGTTCCGCAATAGCTGCATTTTGAAAACATTCATAATACACGGCAAGCATGTCGTAAGCCTCGGCATTGGTATACGACATTTTGAAGGATAGTACTAATTTCTGATAAGGTACAATGAAACCCAAAACTAATGAAGGAAAAATTTTACAACACAACATCAATCAAAATTAAGTAAGTTGACAACTTTTTCAATTTATTTTCCTCCATGGAAACGAGCCGACTTTGTTCCGCAGCAAATTAGATTATTATTTTAAAACACACCACATTAGAATTATGCCTTAGAAGTTTTATATGATGTTATAAACGTACAGAAGAAGAATTAATAGTTGTTTTTACAAAACGGCCGTCAATTTGAACATTTATAGATTTTCACTAGTTTTTAACAGTTGTTCATGATTTTGTACCATTCTATTGAAAAGTTTCTTAAACAAAATCAATCATTACTTTGATATCGTTGTTATGGCCCGTTGGCCTCTAAACACGCTCCAAATTTTGCAATTTGCTTAGTTTGGACTAGTCCTAAGCCTAGATAGAGTGTGAAGGGAGGCACAGACTATGATAAATGCAGATTCCTCATTACTAATCCAACCTATACACCTTAAGAAACCATAGCAACAATCAATTATTAAATTAAACGGTTAAAAAGTCTTCTTTTCGCCATAACTCTGGAACAAATAAAGATATCAAATTGCGTTATTTACGTTTTTGTTACAAATTTAAGCTACTTTCCGCTTATGATGTCATAATTATACCGTATGATTTAATTTTTCTGAATAAAATCAAAAATACTGGTATTATTACAAATTGCGCCCTCTAACAATTTTATTATGAGCTATCGCGTACCAATGGATGCGACAGTTAAAAGTACTTACCTTTTTCTTCTAAACAAGCCTAGGTTTACTACAATCGGATAAGTCGTTTAAAAATAACAGCGATTTAAATGATTACACATTCAATAGCTTCCCCCACTCTTATTAAGGTCGGTACGCCAATGAGCCTTAGACCAAAATGATGCAGAATCGTCTAAGCTTTCTAACGATGCTACCAAAGGTATGCCTTAATGTGGGAATTTTCGGAGAAATTTATAATTTTATTTTTTAATTTTCAATTGCGCCCCCTTGCGATGAATTACGGAACTTAAAAATAATTTCCAGGATTTTCTCGTGGCGACTTTTATAATGAATTTTTTTTCTCCACTTTTTATGTCCACTAGTTTCTGAAATATGGCCGGTGGCCAGCCTTAATGAAACACCCTATATATAGTGTTTCGTAACGTTTATTTTTCTTCTACGTTTTGGTTCCATTTCCTAGAAACCTTTTTCAAGAGGTCAAAAACTCTGACACGTAGTTGAAGTGAACAGGGTATTTTGATATACCTAATATTAGTGTTCTGTATCAGTAAATTGAGACCTACGTGTATGAATAGGTGTAACAGCATCATGTCGCTTTAGTGAAGAATCATTTGCTTCACTGTGAGTATTTGGTGTCATTTGTGATGATTTATAAAAAGGAGCTGGTGTTATGCTTCGTATAAGAGGTTTCCATATATGTGGTAGTCATTGGCCGTCATCCCTTTTGTTTAATGAGATCGTCTTTCCATTTCAATGGCTTCTCTGATTATTCTTCTTTGCAGTGTATTTTCTGGAGCGAGCAATTCAACTCCGTCAATTTTAATTTTATGTCAAGTTTCTATGGTATGACTTGCTGAAGATATGAACATTTTGTCTAATCGATAGGTTATGTTCTTGTGCTCGTACAAAAATTCTTCTATTTGTTTGTCCAATGTAAGATTTAAAACATCCATTACATTTTATTTCATAAACACCTTGGTTTCGCCATGACCTTTATCTTTCGGATTAAGAAGTAATTGGGAAATGGTCTTATATGGTTTGAAAACGACTCTGAACTCACTTTTTGTCAATTTTCTTGCCATTTTAGCTGTGACAACTTTTATATAAGGTAACATGAATAGCTTTCTATTATTGGGTTCAGTTTGATTATTGTGAACTGTACATTGTGTTCATCGCTTCTTTAATACTTTGTTAATTTGTGTTGAACTGTATCCATTTTTTAGTAAAATTGAAACAAGGTTTTGTAATTCTCTCAGTAGATGTTTTTCATCTGTTAATCGAAGTGATTTTATACATAGTGTTTCAACTATAGCGTTGAGTTGTATTGAATGGTGATTAGATTTCGCATTAAGATAACGATTAGTGTGGCTATCTTTTCTATAAACCGTGTGATCCAAACTACCTTGATAGTTTCTTATTATGAGTAAATCTAGAAAAGGTAGTGCACGGTTTGTTTCTTTCTCTACAGTTTTATATTGGGATGAATGTTGTTTATGTGAGCTAAAAATTGATCAATGGTATTGAGACCGTGTTACCAAACAGTAAAAATGGCGGCAACATACCTATACCAGCATTTTGGTTTTAGGTCAGCAGTGGTGATTGCTCATGATTCAAAATCACCCATGTAAATATTAGCGAATGCTGGAGAAAGCGGAGAATCCATCCATCGGGCGCCTTCTATTTGTTTATAAAATTCATTATTGTACGGGGTGGCCAACTAAGAATGCGAGATACTGTACCTGGCAAACTATACATCGTAGAGGCTTGCGAAAAAAAAAGGTTATTACTAAAACGGCCAATACAAAAACCTGGAAAATATTTTTAAGTTTCTGAAATGGCCGCTAGGGGGCGTAACTGCAATCTTGAATCTAAAAAAGTGATGTTTCTGTGAATTCTGCTATATTAACCTAATAAAAAAATAACTGATCTTTGAATTCGAGGATAATCTGAACTTTTTTTGTTTGGCACTTTTTGACGTATCTATAAAAGTAAAGTGGTGGGGGTTATTCAAATGTTTCCTTAAATCACCCCCCGTTCCTTCGAAACGGCTAATCCGATTTTAACAAACTTGTATGACTTTTTTTCATGAATAAACGAGCTCGCGAAAACCACATCTCGATATCTTGTTCCTAACCTAAAATATCGGCCAAAGAAAACTTTATAAAATCTCTTAAATTTTTATTTTTTTTAACTATATTTTTCTGGAATTGTTTCTATTATGTAAATTGTGGCCCTAGAAAGGGCCGATTTAAAGGAGGAAGGTTTTTAATGCCCCCATAAACCTAGAAGTTGCGATTTTAAATGTTTGTAAATTTATTCACCAGAATAAAATCACCCTTTTTGAAATTAGAACGGGCGAGTAAGCAATGCTAATAAAAGTTATACGAAAGGCCTATTTATTGTTTGTTTAAATGCATATTCACTATGGATATATACGAAAAATACAATTAATACAAGCAGGCAATGGAAACAGATACCTAAACAAAACATACATAATCCTCAAATTGTCAATAGTTGTCAATACTTTCGCGTTACTTTGAGCAATTTTTGTGCTTTCAAAATGCGTTTTACGAATAATGAAGCTGTTGATATGCTTGCGGTTTATTTTGAATATCTTCAGAATGCCGCAGTAGCTAAAAGAGTTTACGCGGCTCGATATCCAAATCGGCGTCCTTGCGATGTAAGTTTTTCCCGATTAGTGGCGAGCTTACGAGCCAATGGTAGCTTTCGCCTACGTTTCAACGGCAAATAATTGGAAGAACACAGAAAATATTAACCGTGTACTGGGCTATATTGAAGAAAATCATCATGTTAGCACTAGAGCATTATCCACTGAGTTGGACATACAACGGACAACGGTTCAAAATATTTTGAAGGTCCAAGGTAGGTTCTAATGGCCATCAAAATATATGGGTACTCGTTTAAACTTTTTTTAATTACTTTAAGAATGCACCCATATCATGTCGTTTTGCATCCGGCCTTGAAAGAGGAAGATTTTGATCGAAGGTTAGACTATTGCCATTGGATGTTAGGCATGATACGCGAAAATAGAGAATGTTTATTTCAAATTCTTTGGACCGATGAAGCCACCTTCAGTAGTGACGGGAGAGTCAATCCGCACAATATGCATTATTAGTCTGCAGAAAATCCCCATTGGTTGCGTGAAGTTCAGCGCCAAGGACGTTGGCGTTTAAATGTATGGTGTGGCATACTGGGAGGCAGAATTATTGGGCCATATTTTTTCGAGCAACCCCTACATGGCAATGTGTTTCTTGACTTTTGGCCAGTCAATTACAGTTGTTGTTGGAAGATGTGCCTCTGGAAACAAGGCAAAAATTGTTTTTGCAGTTGTATGGTTGCCCAGCACATTTTGCTATTGATATGCGAGAGCATATTAATGCAGTATTTCAACAACTTAACTTGCCTCGATTTTTATTTATGGGGGCGCTTAAAGGACATACTGTTTCGGACTCAACCTAGAAGATATGAAAAACCGGATTCGTAACGCAATAGGTAACATACCAAGAGCCGAAATTGAAGCTGCAGTTATATCTAGTCTTGAGCGGCTTCAGCAATGCATAGAGCGTGATGCTCAGCATTTTGAGCATTTACGGGGGCATTAGAAAAAAATTAAGGGATTTTCGTATAAAGTTTTCTTTGGCCGATATTTTAGGTTAGGAACAAGACATCGAGATGCGGTTTTCGCGAGTTTGATTAGGCATCATTTAGCTACTTGTTCATGAAAAAAAGTCATACCAATGCATTTAATTTTTTTGCGAAAATTGACCGTTTCTGTCAGAATGTCGAACAAAGCCTTCTAGCGACGACATGTGAAACTAACAGAACTTCAAATATTATAACGTTTGCATCCCAAGAATAGCCCATTTCAACGCGCCCCAGTTTGTTAAAATCGGCTTAGCCGTTTCGAAGATACAAGGGGTTATTTAAGGAAACCTTTGAATACCACCGCTTTATTTTTAGACATCCTCGACTTCAAAGATCAGTTATTTGTTTATTAGGTTAATATACCAGAATTCATAGAAACATCACTTTTTTAGATTCAAGATTGCAGTTACGCCCCCTAGCGGCCATTTCAGAGACTTGAAAATATTTTCCAGGTTTTTGTATTGGCCGTTTCTTATCTATCTGTAATAGAAAGGGTTCTCCATAAGAAAACACCGAAAATGAACCACCCTGTACATATAAGTTCATGCAATGCCTTATAAGTTTTATAATATCACCATCAATATTATGTTTGTTTTGGAGAATTTCAATGGTATGATTAATTGAAACTTTAGTGAACAAAGGAGTGACATCAAAACTAACTAAAACATCTTGGGAACTAAATACTATTTGTTTAAGCTTGGTTAAAAAGTCAAACAAATTTTTTATATAATATTTTGATTTTTCACAAATGGGAAAGCCATATATTTTTGGTATTCGGGAGCTTTTTCCCTTGGAATTATAGTTTTTTTAATGTTATCATCAATTGATGATGAATTGATAATGTCTTTAGTTTTCCTTTCCAAGTAAGTAGTTGGATCTGTTCTGCTCTTTATATATTTAGGACTATTTCGCATGCGTTGATGGTAATCTGTACGGTTAACAATTACAGTGGAGTTACCTTTATGTGCTGGAAGTGCTAAAATGTTTGAGTTTTTCTTAAGTTCGGATAAGTTATAACCACTAAAATAGTCGCTATTAACTTTATACAAATTTTTCAATTTTACTAAAAGATGGTTATAGTGCAACACAAATAAATAAAATGTTAAAGAAGCAACAAACACAACGTACAGTTAACAATAATCAAACTAAAAACAATAATAGAAAGTGAGTTCAATGTCGTTTTCAAACCATATAGGACCATTTCCCAATTACTTCTTAATACGAAAGATAACGGTCATGGCGAAATCAAATGTAATGAATGTTTTAAATCTTACATTGGACAAACATAAAATTAACATTGACGGAGTTTAATTGCTCGCTCCAGAAAACACACTGCAAAGAAGAATAATCAGAAAATCCATTGAAATGGAAAGACGACCTCACTCATTAAACTAAAGGAATGGCGGCAAACGACTACCACATATATGGAAACCTCTTATACGAAGCATAACACCAGCTCATTTTTATAAATCATCACAACTGACACCAAATACTCACAATGAAGCAAATGATTCTTTACTAGAACGACATGGTGCTGTTACACGTAGTCATACACGTAGATCCCAATCTACTGATACAGAACACTAATATTAGCTATATCAACATGCCCTGTTCACGTCAACTACGTGTCACAGTTTATATATATATATATATATATATATATATATATATATATATACGCTAGTTTTAAATAGTTACCGATGTGAAATAATCCACACACAATATAAATTTGGATAAGACTATAAGTTATAACCACTAAAATAGTCGCTATTAACTTTATAAAAATTTTAATTCTGTAAAGAAAAAGAAAAAGTCATATCTAATTATACATGGTGTCCGGATATTATGCGAAAAAACTTCGGCGAGTTATTCTACTCGATGAATGAATGCCACTAGTTGCTATACCGTTTTTTTCAATACTCAAAAACTCAAAATTTTACCTTTTTGAATTTTATTTTTTTAATAATTATTTTGTTACTGGAACGATGCACTTGAAATTTGTAATATACATTTTTAATATTTTATTACGTTATTGTACCAAATTGATGTAAATATTTCAATTCCAAATGGCCTATTCTGCACTTAACCTATGTTTTATGATCCACATCCTTTATTTGAATATGTTCGTTGCATTCACTTAAAGAGAATCAGATATTTTTAAATAAAGGTTCCCTTGTTGTATGAGGATAAGTGGAACCGTTTTCGAGAAAAAACGTCTTTAAAAGTTTCAACAAGAAAGGTGTGATAAATTTATTATTACATTTACAAAGATAAAACGCATGAGTTGTTTCGGAAATTTACAACTTCTGTTGTTAAATTGTGCATTTTATAATAAGCTTTCAAAGTGGAGCCTTTCCACTTCGGTGCATAAATTAGTTCTTGAGAAATTTTGACGAACAACATTAGTTATAATATTCTCCTTCAATTCTTCAACGTTTTGCATCGGAGTCTTATGCACAAGGGATTTTAAGTAGCCCCAAAAGAAAAAATCCATTGGATTTAAGTCAGGTGATCCGGGTCCACTACACAAATCCACCGCGTCCCATCCACCTCGCAGGAATAGCTTCATTAAAAATTCTCTAGCTTCTACACTGAAATGTGGAGGTGCACCATCTTGAAGCAACCATATCGCATGTCTCACTTGAAGAGGTAAGAGAATGGACAATTGGTTTCTCAAAAACAGCTTAAAAATGTGTTTTAATTTTAGAAATTTTATTTTAAAGCTAAATTAATCAACACGTAAGGGTATACAACCTATAATTTTTCTTGTAATCGCTTAATTGATGCAACACCTTCATCCCCTAGATCGACTATTGAGAAAACTCAAATTAATTGATCCCAAAGGTGAGAATTTTTCTCAAATTCACTCCTTATACAATACCTTCATCCCCTAGATGGACTGACTGTTCAAGAACGGCCTAAACAAAGTGTTTTAATTATAGAAATATTGTCCTTAAAGATCAATTAATCGTACTTAAGAGTTAAGAAGTTATGATTTTCTTTTCCAATTCATCTCCTTGTACGACACCCTCGTCCACTGGAAGGATGGCTCAAATTGGCTTAAAAAGTGCATTTTAATTATAGAAATATTGTTAATTCAGTTAATCGCACCTAAGGGACTGGAAGTTATGAATGTTTTTTGTAATTCATCTCATTATACGACACACTTATCCCTCGATGACCTGTTCGAAAACGACATTATACGACACTCTCATCTCCTAAATGGACCATTCGAAAACCACTTAACCGATCATAGAAATGTATCGTAAACTTTAATTAATCGACACAAAAGATTAGAAGCTGTGAATTATTTTCTGATTGATTTTCTTACGACAACCTCATCCCTCGACGAATCGTTTGAAAGCGGCTTAGACGATATGTTATAATTATAGACGTATTGTCTTTAAGCTTCATTTAATCGCACCGATCGTTTTAGAAGTTTTGAATTTTTTTCTAATTCGTCTTCTTATACGACACGCCTCATCCCCTAGATAGACTGTTCGAAAATGGCTTAAACGATGTGCTTTAATTGTACAAATATTACTCTACAGTTAAATTGTAATATTAGTGTTCCTTAATATTTTTGAAACATTAGTGCTATTAATTATGGAATTCCACGAAACAAGGTTAAAGAATATAAATTTAATTATAAATGTAACTTTAAATTATAATTTTCAAATTACACTTTACAAAGGACTAACAATTGCTTATGATCGTTATAAGAGTTAGAGGTTTATGAAAGTTTTTTTATAGTTTAATAGGTAACCTAAAAACTATTATTAATTTTATTAAATACATCAATAAAAAGTTTACCTTGAGTAGGATTTGAACCTGCGACCTGTAGTTTGCTAGAGTACCGCGCTAACCAACTGCGCTATCGAAATTCAAGCCATAATCGATGTAAATTTTGCCTTCATGTATGTAGAACTGATGTAAATTCTAAATATAATGAGATTACAGTCAAATTACTTATATTAATGGAATGTGAGCCTGCAATATCGCAAGGATTTACACATACCAAAGCCACTTGACTAACAGTAAATTATTATACGTTTTTGTTATGAACGAATAAGTCAAAGGTAAATATGTAATTAAAAATTATTATTCATTTTATTAAATACATAAATAAAAAGTTTACCTCGAGTAGGATTTGAAACTACCACCTGTACTTTGCTAGAGTACCGCGCTAACCAACTGCTCCATCGAGATTCAAGCCCTAATCGATGTAAATTTTGTCTTTATGTATGTAGAACTGATGTAAATTCTAAATATAATGAGATTACAATCAAATTACTTATATTAATGGAAGCTGAGCCTGCAATATCGCAAGGATTCACACATACGAAAACCACTTGACTAATATTAAATTATTATATGTTTTTGTTATGAACGAATAAGTTCAAAAGTAAATTGTAATTAAAAATTATTATTAATTTTATTTTTATTTATGTATTTAATAAAATTAATAATAATTTTTAATTACATATTTACCTTTGAACTTATTTGTTCATAACAAAAACTTATAATAATAGGTAACCTATTTCTGGAGATATTTCTATGACATTAAATATAGTACCAAAACACCACATGACAAGTCTATAGGTAGCGCACCATGAAAATTGTATTATTAGAATGAACATGTTCAAATCGCAATTGTTATCGCGATAGAAGGGTTAACGGTGCTTGATATACTTTATTATATATTAAGTCGTAATTTTATGTTTTCTGAATATTCTATTTTCTGTATTGTACGTAATTGATATTTGAGTAAGGGTTGAAAAAACCACATGTTAGGATAGAAGCAGATGTTCGCTCGAACTGCCTTTATTGAAGTAGTGTAATGAATCTTTGAAAATCGCTGTATGCATATTATTGTGGTAACAACTTCACAAATGTAATAACAAATTGTGTCGGTACAGACTGGGATCAAAATATATCTTTAAGGGTACGTTGAAGCTTGAGACTTAAATGTAGCGCTTGTTACGGACAAATGCATATTTTTAAAATTATGATGTCGTGCAATAATTAATACGAAACTGTTTCAACGTAAATTAATGTTTCTTGTTTTTTTTATTACTTTTGAAAGACCGGGGTTGATTTTCGGGAGTAGACATGGGTAGTTGGAAACCAGAGGAGAGGACAGTTGGTGTTGAAATTTTGATCGAGTCGGACTGCTTTTATTGTTTTAATTAGAAACTCCCGTTGTAAACCGTTCGGTCTGTAAATATTTTGTCGTGTACCTTTTAGCAAAACTAAAATGCTAATTCGTTCTTTTATTTTTGTGCATGTTTTAATGTAAATTTTTCCAAAAGTTAATCTGTAATTAATCGTCGCGGCGCCGAGTTTTAAACCGCGTATCTTAACTCGTCGTGTTGGTGGTAAAGTGTTTAACTAAAGGGCATATATTTAAGTGTAGGTAGGTATTTTTATAGAAATGAAAGCTCGCAGAAAAGCATTTTACAAGCCTATATAACGTATTAAAGTTAAGCATGCCCTTGCAAAGCTATCTCATTCACACCCGAGCTCATTAAGCTGAAATCTGCTAAAATAAAAGACAGTACAGGGCTCCCTCACTCTTGTATTTGTGTGAATTAGCATTGTTGTTAGTTGTTTATATTTATATGTGTGTAGAGGTGAGCCTGGAGAACGGGTACAGGATAACCCTTGGTTACTAATTGTAATGGATAATTGCCAAGTGGTTACATACTACCGGTTCCAGATGACCATTAAACACCTCGAATTTTATTTTTATACAAAAGGTATATGGTTCCAATATGTGCACAACTTAAAAACATTTTAGCACCTACACGGTGATTCGTAAAAGTAGGGGGGTATCAACTTTTTTATTTTAAATGGAACACCCTGTATATCATTACATGTTTGGATAGCCTAATGAATAAGCTTTTCAATGATGTATACATTTGTACATATAAAATGCAACGTTGCCAAGTTATTTAACAAAAATGTATTTCTTCCTGAATGTAAGGTTAGCAACAAAAATAAATTTTTGGTTTATTATATAAGTTGAGACAAATTAGTTCAGGGATATAATTAAGCTAGGTATAGGCTTTGAAAAGATTTAAACGTTTTATTGATATATTGAATAGGGGAGAGAAGGCTCCGTGTGAAACTTTAGCTTGTTCAACGTACATTAATTCTCTTATCTCAAATGGAACACCCTGTATATTTTGATATGGGCGAATAGTACTCTTAAAGACCTAACTTTTATCTACATTCGTTGATACCGCTAAAATCGATAGTTTTTAAAATATTTTCATTTTTTAAATTTTTCTATAATTATTTTATAATGTAACGATTTAATAGAGTGCGATGATCTAAAAAAATGAAACAAAATTTTAATATATCAATTAGGTGTATTTTAACTTCATTTCTTTCAAAACCACTTTTTCACTACATTTTTATTTAGAAGAAAACTTGAATTAAGAGAAGTTAACTCTAAATTTTAAAATGGAATATACGAAGAACGAATTAATTTAAATGATTTACATAATAGGAGAAGCCCAAGGTAATTGTTTGCTTGCTTCTAGAATTTAGAAACAAAAATTTCCCGATGTCCGTTGTCCAGAAGAAACGAGTTCCTGAAAATTTAAAAAGTAGATTTGAGGAAACATGATCGATTGCATATAAAAAAAACAATTGTCCAAAACCTGTAAACAACGAGGAAACTCAACTAGTGGTGCTTTAAGCTATACAAGAAAACCCTCAAATAAGTATTAGAATAATTGCAGTGGAACATATTTACAGAAATCAACAATACACATGTAATTAATGAATATAAATACCATCCATACAAGATCCAACTCCACCAGGCATTGGATGAACATTATTTGAAAAATTAAATTACTGTCGTTGGGGATTGCAACAACCACATATTTTTAAATACAGTTATATGACAGACGAATCTACTTTTCATAACAATTATTTGTAAATAGACATAATTGCATATCAAATACGCCATGGAAAATCACATATAATTAGATACAGAACAATTCAGCATCGATGGAGTCTCAATGTTTGGGCTGGTATTATTGCAACAGATTATTAGGACCCTATTTTTGGAAAACAATTCAAATGCAGTAAATTATTTAAATTTATTACGAATAAACATGGATTGAAAAACATCCCATTGCTAATGAGGTTACAAGATAGCTCCTGAACATTCGGTTCGTGATCTAGATTTTAAGAAATTTTATGTTAATCAGCCAGCTAGATCACCCGATCTGACTTTCATGGACTATTTTTTATGGGGCTACATTAAAAATGAAGTTTATAGAACATCGCCGATTACTGCAGAAAATAAGAGGGAAAGAATTCAATAAGGGTTTCGTAATGTAACCCAACAAATGCTGCATAATTTACAATGTTCCTACAAACAACCATATTTTTTTATAATTTTTTTAAGTGCACATTTGTATATGTTTGACTTATCTACTTCTTGTTCTTATTAATTGTTTGTTTATTATTTCAATATTACATTGTTTAGTTTATTGTTAAAAATATTTAATAAGATTAATTATTACTATTACTAATCTGGCATTGTGAATTAAAACCATGGCACTCTATTAAATTAATTATAGAAAAACTAAAAAGATGGAGATATTTTAAAAACTATCAATTTTAGCGGTACCAATGTATTTAAATAAAAGTTAGAACTTTAAGAGTACTATTCGCCCATATCAAAATATACAGGGTGTTCCATTTGAAATAAGAGAATTATTATTAACATGTCAAAATTTAACCCTTCTTTATTAAAATACAATAAAACTTTAATCTTTTAAATAACCACTTAATTATATTAATAATTTTTAATTAAAATAAACCAAAATTTATTTTTTGCTAATTAATTAGGAAAAAAAATTTTTTAAATAA
>JARFJB010001536.1:0-38151 GCA_036346205.1 Vesta saturnalis
TTTTTTATTAGAATACTAATTAAAATCAATACAAATTGATTTGGTTTCCATGAATATCCCAATATGTTACATTTTTCACTAATAGACGTGAACAGTTTTCGATAGGTATGTTTCAGTTTATTATTCAGTAAACAGAATGCCACAGGAATGTATACGTGTTTAAAAAACACGTGTATAGTGAACAGTTGCATAAAATACTTGGTACAATAATCAAATGTACCATCGACGTGAAACTTGTCACATTTACACATAAGTTCCATGTTATCTTTGCACGAAAACACTATAATGTTGTTTGTCTTGTCATTAATGATTAAAGAATTCTCATTATAAACAGTCTTAAGGTGGGACTGCATCGATTCTATATAATCATGCACTGTTTGGGTGTTACATGGCAACTTTGGAAATTTTCTTCGTTGACTTCGGCCAATGTTTTTTCTTACGTAAGTGATGTCCCTTACACTGAGAGTATCCAAAACATTAGTCGACGTCTCCAAAAAGGTGTGAATCAGTTTTGATAGTGGTTCTTCACTACAGACTTCTTCTTCTAGTTTTCGTTTTAAACCGTTGTTAACTGTTTGTCGATTCAATACTTTTTCGGTGAGTGGCTTCCACACTTCTTCGAAAAAATATAACGTCCATAAGCGCCTAAAGTGTATAATTTGGCTTTACACTTCTTTTTAACAAAATTCCCACACGTTTCACCACTACTTTTCAACTCTTTATGCTTATAAAAGTATAGTTTTCTAATACTAGAAGAGGTTACCACTCTGCCAATTATTTCTTTTAAAGCCATGATTGACAACTATCAACATTTTGAAACAACCCTTTGCTTTATAGATTTACCATTCCCTTCCTTTAGATACAAATGGAAGATAAGTAATTAAGAAGTTTAGGTAAAATGGGAAATACATAATTTCTAGAAACATTATTGAAAAATACCTAATGTAATATGGAGCTAATAGATAAGCATATAACACGTTAATTACATTTTCCGCCGGACGGGACTTCATGTCTGGGATTAGCGTCTCCCAATGATGTAACTTTCTCCACGGACTGGAGAACGTGCGAAGGATTAAAGTTAGACGTGAGATCGTGTGCACCGATTCAATGAACCGCACTAATCCGAAAACGGAATCCTAGTTAACAAATACTATATATATATATATATATATATATATATATATATATATATATATTCAGAAATAAATGTTTTTCAAAATTTTCCACAAGAAAACCTTTGCTTGTCAGTTCAGGGTAATGCTTTATCTATAGTATATTAAATTTTACTTTCGGCATTTTTATTGACAATACGCAAACGAATAAACCGACCTCTATTCTACACGGAGTTATAAGAAAAACTAAAGAGCACTGAGCAGGATGTGCCGTTGATAAATTGTAATTCGGTAGATCAACCGTCATATTATAGCTTTCGTAAAATATCGGTAGATGGTTCTGACGTGAGGCATTGAGTTCCATTTTTACATTCCAAGTTCCAACCACAGGATAGTTGGTATTCAAAACAGCTATCTGTACCACTAACCTTTTTTCAATTTCAATAGCGTAGTGAAAGAAAAAAAAAGGTGACATTTCTACACTATTTACAGGGTATGTAAGTGTGGTTTGCACATTGCTTAAGAATCATTAAAATAAAAATCATTGGTTACTTTTATTTGTATGAAAAATATTTAATTGATTTTTGGGTATTCTTTACACAAAAAAATATGTATAAACAAAATACATTTTAGACTAATACTTCGGGGGAACATAATGAAATGACTGAAATGAGATTTTAAACGGAATCAAACTCGTTTTGTGACCCTGTGAGATGCCCTATCTATAACGGAATTGACAAAAATATCAAAATATATGTACTAATTTTAGAATTTCCTATAAATAGGTATGTAAAGATTCCAAATTTATCTTAGAATATGTAAAATGTGTAAAAATAAGTAATTTACATATATTCCGCCCTTTAGAGATAAAGGTATGTATCATTTTTAACAGATATGTTTACACACCTAAACTATGAAAACAAAAAACAAAAAAGAGGAAGAGTATATTATATTTTAATCTATGTTGCAATAGTTCAATGTTTTCAAGATATACGACGTGATTACGCCGCTGCACGTTGCATGCGTAGGAAAATACTTTATGATTTCACTCATTAAAATTATATTTCAATTTGAAACATACTATATTGCACCTATAATGTGACAAAGTTTTTTTCTCAGTTTGATTATTTCTCCACTACTTGCTGAATTGATTTTAATATAAGTATCTTTTGCATGTTTTTTAATGCAGCAATAAATGGGGTGCGCAGCAATAGTTATTAAATTTGGAGTGAACTGACTCGCATGTATCTGTTGTACGGGTCATTTCGGCAGAATCCTTAGCCCATACGATTGGTGGAAAAATAGAGTCCTCTGATACATGTTGCAGTGATATAGTCGGAGAATTATGTCACTCGTTCATCAACAGGGGCGTCTTCCATAAAATCGAAAACAAAACAATCTCCGACTTCTCCTGGAGGAAGAAAAAGTCGACCAAATAAATGATGTAGCCACTTGCCAATTGGTGATGTCTTGTCTCTGCTAACCCAACTTTTTCGAAACCAAGCCTGAGAAATATGGAATCTACATCCAATTATTTGCGCTTCAAATACTTCTGTTATAGCGTTACGAATACTGAAAATACAAATTGATTTGGTTTCCATGAATATCCCAATATGTTACATTTTCACTAATAGACGTGAACAGTTTTCGATAGGTATGTTTCATTATTAATGTATAAACAGTGTTAATTGACTGCATCAGTTCATATAATCATGCACTGTTTTGTTACATGTTCAATTTGGAACACTATAATGTTGTTTGTCTTGTCATTAATGATTTTCTCATTACGTAAGTGGACTGTCTTCGTTACATGAAGTACATGTCTTCGTATCCAAAAAGTGTGAATCAGTTTGATGGTGGTTCTTCACTACAGACTTCTTCTTCTAGTTTTCGTTTTAAACCGTTGTTAACTGTTTGTCGATTCAATACTTTTTCGGTGAGTGGCTTCCACACTTCTTCGAAAAAATATAACGTCCATAAGCGCCTAAAGTGTATAATTTGGCTTTACACTTCTTTTTAACAAAATTCCCACACGTTTCACCACTACTTTTCAACTCTTTATGCTTATAAAAAGTATAGTTTTCTAATACTAGAAGAGGGTTACCACTCTGCCCAATTATTTCTTTTAAAGCCATGATTGACAACTATCAACATTTTGAAACAACCCTTTGCTTTATAGATTTACCATTCCCTTCCTTTAGATACAAATGGAAGATAAGTAATTAAGAAGTTTAGGTAAAATGGGAAATACAGAATTTCTAGAAACATTATTGAAAAATACCTAATGTAATATGGAGCTAATAGATAAGCATATAACACGTTAATTACATTTTCCGCCGGACGGGACTTCATGTCTGGGATTAGCGTCTCCCAATGATGTAACTTTCTCCACGGACTGGAGAACGTGCGAAGGATTAAAGTTAGACGTGAGATCGTGTGCACCGATTCAATGAACCGCACTAATCCGAAAACGGGAATCCTAGTTAACAAATACTATATATATATATATATATATATATATATATATATATATATATATTCAGAAATAAATGTTTTTCAAAATTTTCCACAAGAAAACCTTGTCGCTTGTCAGTTCAGGGTAATGCTTTATCTATAGTATATTAAATTTTACTTTCGGCATTTTTATTGACAATACGCAAACGAATAAACCGACCCTCTATTCTACACGGAGTTATAAGAAAAACTAAAGAGCACTGAGCAGGGATGTGCCGTTGATAAATTGTAATTCGGTAGATCAACCGTCATATTATCGGGAGCTTTCGTAAAATATCGGTAGATGGTTCTGACGTGAGGCATTGAGTTCCATTTTTTACATTCCAAGTTCCAACCACAGGATAGTTGGTATTCAAAACAGCTATCTGTACCACTAACCTTTTTTCAATTTCAATAGCGTAGTGAAAGAAAAAAAAAGGTGACATTTCTACACTATTTACAGGGTATGTAAGTGTGGTTTGCACATTGCTTAAGAATCATTAAAATAAAAATCATTGGTTACTTTTATTTGTATGAAAAATATTTAATTGATTTTTGGGTATTCTTTACACAAAAAAATATGTATAAACAAAATACATTTTAGACTAATACTTCGGGGGAACATAATGAAATGACTGAAATGAGATTTTAAACGGAATCAAACTCGTTTTGTGACCCTGTGAGATATTCTATATCTATAACGGAATTGACAAAATATCAAAATATACTAATTTTAGAATTTCCTATAAATAGGTATGTAAAGATTCCAAATTTATCTTAGAATATGTAAAATGTGTAAAAATAAGTAATTTACATATATTCCGCCCTTTAGAGATAAAGGTATGTATCATTTTTAACAGATATGTTTACACACCTAAACTATGAAAACAAAAAACAAAAAAGAGGAAGAGTATATTATATTTTAATCTATGTTGCAATAGTTCAATGTTTTCAAGATATACGACGTGATTACGCCGCTGCACGTTGCATGCGTAGGAAAATACTTTATGATTTCACTCATTAAAATTATATTTCAATTTGAAACATACTATATTGCACCTATAATGTGACTTAAATTGTTTTTACCCTTCAGTGTATGTACTTATTCATGTACCTGACTATAAGTCAGGACTATTGTCAAACAGTTTTTCTTATTTATTACTATCTTTAATAAATGATAAATATAAAAGAAAGCAAAATGACTTACTGGCATTCATCTAAAAGATTGGAATCCACTAAATTCCGTACCACTAAAAAACCATTTTCTTCATAATAATCCCTTTGCTTCGTTGTTAAAAAGTCGCTATCTTTTGAATATTTATAATGCATTGAAGCGTTTCTGCACATATTAAAACACGTTTAAAAAAAATGATTAATTGTCACTTACCGATTAGATTGGTATTTTATTTTGAATTTTAACCATTCTATTTTTTTGATAAAGTTTCCAAACCTTGTGCACATTTTACTTGACTGCATATGGAATCCAGTTAATTACGTATCACTAAAAAAACATTTTCTTCATAATAATCCCTTTGTCTGGTTGCTAATAAATGTTATCTTTGGACTATTTATAATGCATTGAATCGTTTCTGCACGTATTAAAAATATGTCAAAGAAAAAAGATTAATTGTAACTTACCGAGTAGATTGGTAATTTATTTTGAATTTTAACCATTCTTTTTTTTTATAGTTTCCTAACCTTGTACACGTCAAATACATAATCTATTGAACTTGAACCTTTTTTTTTAACTTAAAAAAAATTCAGACCAGCCGCGTGAACGAGATAATCATACCTAAACAGTCCGTTTACAAATACACAGTACAGTAAAACCTCTGTAATGACATGGTGCCTCAAAAAAATTCAAATCTCTAGATAACTTTGTTCCAAGCATAAAGGGTACACGTCCGAAAAAGGAGACCAATCCGTTAACCCGAGATTCCCTGAACATAAATAATATGAAATTATTATAAGTTTTTTGTTATGAACGAATAAATTCAAAGGTAAATATGTAATTAAATTATTTAGAATTTACATCAGTTCTACATACATAAAGACAAAATTTACATCGAATGGGGCTTGAACCTGGATGGCGCAGTTGGTGCGTGGTACTTTAGCAAAGTACAGGTCGTAGGTTCAAATCCTATTGGAGGTAAACTTTTTATTTATGTATTTAATAAAATTAATAATAATTTTTAATTACATATTTACCTTTGAACTTATTCGTTCATAACAAATAACTTATAATAATTTAATATTAGTCAAGTTGCTTTGGTATGTGTGAATCCTTGCGATATTGCAGGCTCACATTCCATTAATATAAGTAATTTGATTGTAATCTCATTATATTTAGAATTTACATCAGTTCTACATACATAAAGGCAAAATTTACATCGATTGGAGCTTGAACCTGGATGGCGCAGTTGGTACGTGGTACTCTAGCAAAGTACAGGTCGTAGGTTCAAATCCTACTCGAGGTAAACTTTTTATTTATGTATTTAATAAAATTAATAATAATTTTTAATTATAAATAATATGATTTTCATAATTCCATTTTTTGATTTACACCCGCATATTCCATACAAAAGGCATCAAAACTTGAATTTTATTTTTGTTTTTTTAATAATGCAAGTATTTTATGAAATGAAAATTTCAAATTTAGTACAGTGTTTCATTTCAATGAGTTATAGTCTAAGATACGAATTAGAAACGACCTTCACCCATTTGTTTAATTGATGAAAAGTATTTTATATCAAATTTAATATGTTAAAAAATATATAGTGAATGAGTTGGCTAAAAAATTCCTGGCCAAACTATGATTAACTAAAAATCAAAAAAGACTTTTTATGAAACATTGCACTCATGAGTTTAACGAATAAATTTAATACCAACAGTAAGTATGAAGCCTATAGAATATACAAACGTTGGGTTGTCTATTTTTTTCTTGCCGTAACTACTGGGTTGGCAGGTATAAACAGGTAAGTCGATACTAGTTATTTTCATCCATTTGTTTAACCCTATAATACGAGGGTTGTTTTTTAAGTAAGGGCCGTTTTTTTTTTTAAAAAAGATACAAATATTTTTGTAAAAGATATGGGATACCCATGTTTCATCTCCAGTAACGATTTGACTCAACATGTCATCCCCTTCTTCCTCGTAACGAATCAAAAAGTCCAATGAAGTGGCAAATCTCTTCCCTTTGTGGTCCTCTGTGAGGAGTCTGGGTACCCACCGAGCACACAATTTTTTAAGTTTTACGTTTTCAGACACAATTTTGTACAAAACCGATCTTGAAACTTGGGGAAATTCCAAAGAAAGAGTGGATATTGTGAATCTTCTGTCCTCACGAATCTTTGTTTCGACTGCAGCCACCAAATGATCAGTGATCACAGAGGGCCGGCCTGAGCGCTCTTCGTCATGGACGTTTTCACGGCCATTTTTAAACTCTCTAACACATTTACGCACTTTACCTTCACTCATTGCATTTAAGCCATAAACTTCTGTTAACTGACGATGAATGTCTGCAGCTGATAGGTTTCTCGCAGTCAAAAACGTATCACTGGGTATCTCACGCGGCGGGCGATTCAATAATCTTAAACATTATAAAGAAGCACAGCGATGCGTACGTCAGCTGAGCTGCACCAGTGTGTCCGTAAAGGATGCCGGTAAGTGGCGCGGTGGCTTGTTGCGGCATTCGCGCGAACAACGGGACTATACGCGCCAACGGCTCTTACTTAAAAAACAACCCTCGTACTTACCTTCTTAAGCCACATTTTAATACTATCGTAAAAAAGACAAGCTTAGAACAAATTTGTGTAATTATTTATAAGTTTAAAAAATAGTTTACTAAACAAAAAGGAATATCAAGAAACTAATTTTAAAAGTTTAAAAATATGTTTTACATCTGCTGGACACAGGAGACACAAAAAATGGCGCGATCTTCCCCACAGAATGGCCGTCGACAGTGATGGCAATGGTGGGTTGCCATTCGACGTTTTTTGGCAAGCCAAAATTGACACATGGCACGTTTCTTTTCCCGTTGAGTTGGTGTTTCCTGCTGCTGTTCCAGATTTAAAATAGTTTCAATCAGCAGTCTGATAGGACGATTAAAAGTGGGCCATTTTATGCGTTGTTCCAACCATGGCTTTATGAGTTGATCCGAAAGAATACTCATAAACGTCTTTCTCGGAATGGGATCGCGTCCGTTTCTGCTTTGATTATGATTATAAATGATCCAGGAATCTATGCAAGTGATATTGATCATTCCGTAAAAAAGACAAAGTGGCCACCTTCTTGTTTTTCTTGTCACCTTCCTACTCCCACACATTTGGTCGAATGTATCAACCCCATATTTGGTCTTGTTGTAGAATTGGACTATGTCTGGTTTCCCTGCTGTAGTATTTTCTACATGTGAACTATCATGCATAGTAGATATTAATATAACTGTTTTTAAACCTTTAGTTTTGTACGACTCCATAGTTGTCTGGCCATCAAAGCAGTGTGTTGAGCTTCCAATACTTCTACTTTTGCAATGCAACATTTGCGGAGGTATATCTTTTTTGTTGCTTCGTAACGTGCCTACAAGGATCAAGTTATAAGGAGGTTTCAACAGTTCGATAGCGAATGGTATACTGGTGAACCAGTTATCCATGGTCACATTTCTGTTGCTTCCGTAAACTCCTTCAGTTAATTTTTTTACATAATATTGCCCCAACGGTTGTCCATCTGTTTTGGTTCCCTTACCCAAATATACTTCAGCATCAAACATGTACTTTCTGCCAACATCACACACCATTACAATTTTGAGGCCATATTTCACCGGCTTATGAGGGATATACATCCTAAATGGACACCTTACCCTGAAAGCCAACAGCTGCTCATCTATTGTGAGATATGAACCTGGCTTGTACAATGTTCTACAATTGCTTATTAGTTGATCCCATATTTCGCGAATAGGAGCTAATGGGTCGATTTTTTTTCTTTCAGGTCGAGTTTGTTTGTCATCAAAGCGAAGACAATCTATCAGGAAATCGAATCTTTCCCGGCTCGTAGTAGGTTTGTACACAGATCCTGAAATTTTTTCGTCAAACATCTCCCTTGTAGACAAGTGATTATCTTTTTGAGATCCAGCACAAATGATTAGTCCTAATAGAGCGCATATCTCCTCCAAATTCATTTGTGAGTTAGTTAATTTTTTTGTTGTATATGTTTGCGAACGATAAAAAATTTCAACATTTTAATGATTTATTATTTCTTCTAGCATAGTTGGATCTATAAGACAAAAAATCCAATGGCGTCACTGTCTTTAGCCTTGTTTGTAGGTCCTTGGACAATATGAACGATATTGCGCTTCAGCATGGTGCTTTTCGTTACCGAAGACCACCTATGGCCGTTTTATCTTTGAGGCTTACTGGCAATCAACCTTAACTGAACAAGGCTTTGGAACTGTCAACGGCTTCATCTGGTATAGTAATTTTTTTTAATTTTTTTCATTTTCGTTGGACATTGTCTCGACATTTTCTTAGTCTGTTTCTCTTTTTTATTCTTGTCATTTTTGACTCATATCCTTTTTCGTTTCTTGCTGGTAGATGGTTCATCGTAATCAACATTTGAGTTACTTGATAGACAGTATTCTGTTTCAGATGGAAGAAATGCTTCGATATTATCTTCTATTTAGAAACGCTTTGAATCGTATGAAATATCATTTTCGCCAGGTAAAGTTGTTCGATATTCTTCTCCATTTCTATTTCCAACTCCTCTTGGGTTAGTGGTCTTACACCATCCCACTTTTTATTATCCATTTTCAACTACTGCAGAAAAAAGAAAAAATCTGTCAAGAACTCACGCACGCAAATAATAACGTTGGTACTTACCTTCGTAAAAAATACTACGCAGCACACAAATTAAGCCACTTACAGGAGCACTATCACTATACTACTCAAGCAGGTTATTGTGTCTATCCCCACTAAGGCATAGGCAGGGCCGTAGCAGGTTTTGTCATACCATGGCAATAAAACAGTGATCAAATGAAATTCGCGTAGTAAAATTTACGATCGTAAGTATTCTAGGGTTAATCAATAAATCTGATATGAAAATAAGTGCTATTTCATTGCGAACACGATGATCAGCGCCGCCGCTAGGGTGTTGGCCGCCCGTGTGCGACTTAATATTCGCCGCCGCTGCCGGGCACACAAAAATATAACGAAATTTATAAAAAAAGTATCGCATGCCTTAAAATATTTATTAATACTGAATATAAGTATGTATATAGACACTTACCCAAACACTTGCAGTAGTAATAACCCATTCAACAAAATTTCCTATATGTGTCCAAATTTAAACAAAAACACAAGAATAAAAGTATAAGAACAGTATCTTCGTAAACTTAAAAATAAAAAACGCTTAAATGGGTAAAAATTATGATTAATTTTATTAATAAATTAAAAAAAAAAAAAAAACTTATAACAACTTAAATGGATACTTTTTGGGCTTTAGTTTCGGCAAACTTTTTGACAACGTCTTTTAGATTTAATGTCTCACATACTTCATGTTCGATAGATAACATGGCTAAAGCGGAGAGCCTATCTTGCTTCATCGAAGACCGTAAATAGTTTTTGATTATTTTCAGTTTTGAAAATGACCGTAGCTACGGTAACTGCCAGAGTTAGGAAAATACGTATGATTATGGTTAAATTGGGAAAAGTCGATTCAAGATTATTTTCATGAATATATTCTAGAACATCACGAGAGCTTTTTTCTGCGGTAACTTTAATTTCTTCATATAAATCTGTGGCACTAATGTCACCCTCTAAATTGATATTGTCCGTAAGCGCTTGATGAATTTTCTCACAATTCTTTTTAAGTTCATTATCGTCTTTTATTTTAGTTATACCATAAATTATGTCAAAATATTTACAAAACTGTTGTAATTGGAACCTCTCTTCAATTGCATTTGCAGAATCCAAAATTTTAAAATAAAAACTTACTTTAAAAGAAATTTCCAGTGATGTTATGGGCTCATCAGCTGCTTCACATTCAAAATGACGCTTTCTTTTTGAATCCTTCGAACAGGTAAGCTGAGAGATTCTTGTTCGATGCCGGCTTTTTCAGCCACCTTTTTGGATTCTGATAAATCTGTTTGAAAATGTTCGTCGGAACGATTAGTAATTAAGTAGATTTTTAAATTTTCCAAGGCATCAAGAGAAGGTTTTATGTCAAATGTAGGATTTATTTTACGTAAAATATCATGCCAAATCATAACGGAACATATAAATTTGAATTGAACAATTTTATTTTTAAGTGATCTGCTAATGTTCATATTTCTTTTGTCATCCTCTTCTGTCTCTTCTAAAGCATTATATATTTCACCTATTTGATGTTTTAATGGTGTTATAGCGCCAATGCGACTCTCCCATCGAGTTTCCGCCAGCGCCTTTACGGCCAGCTTTGGAAGGTGCTTTAATAAAATAGTCCATCTAATGTTTGACGAAGAAAAGAATACATACAATTCTTGTGCAATGTTAAAAAATTCGACAGACTCAAAACTAATTTTTACTACATCGTTTACAACCAGGTTTAAACTGTGCGCAGAACAGGGAATAAAAAAGGTTCGGAGGTATTTTTCCAAGATTTTCTTTTGCAGTCCAATATGTTTTCCACGCATATTTACGCCATTATCATAACCTTAGTCGCGCAAATTTTTCATATCTAGATTAAATTCGCCTAACTTATTCCGGATAAATTCAAACAATCCTTATCCGGTAACATCAACGTCAGTTCAAAACCCTAAAAAATATTCAAATACTCTAAGTAGAGTTGAAATTGAAACACATTTTATCACAATTGTTGTTCTGTATGTGTTACATCAGGGGTACAATCTAAAATAGTCGAAAAATATTTTGATTGTTGAATTTGTTTAAAATGACATCTTTAACACAATGCCAATAAAACTATTAACTCGTTTTGATGTTCTATCTAAATAATGTGGTAGGTTTTTCGAGGTTTTATTCTTAGTTTCACGACGAAGATGTTCCGATAATACAGCATCAAATTTTGAAACCATTTGAACTAACAGCAAGTAATTTCCATTATTTGGCTTAAATAATTTGTGTGAAGATCCTCTAAACGCTGGACATTGTTTAGATAAGAATTTCACTATCACAGCTCCCCAATGGATTTTTTCCATTTCATACAGTCTTTGGTGAGCTGAGTCCACTGTTAATCCTTTCTTTAATGCTGTAGATAATTCAAACATTTTCTGGGAATTTTTTATATGAGCAGCATGTTTCGTGTCTTTTTAAAATAATGGCTAAATCGCTTACTCCAAGAGGTCCGAAGAGTGAATGTCTGCTGCTTTCATCAGAACAAAACAGTCTACATGGTGCACAAAATACACTATTTAGTGATAATGAATAAAGTAGCCAAGGACGATGAACTTTATCTTGGTTGATTAATGTGCGATAGTAGTAGGCTTCTGAAAATCTTCCGTTATTTGTATCACTTGGGAAACTAATGTTCTTAATTTGAAAAGGAACATTTTCAACAATAAATTGAACTTCACTTCATTTTTCCAGGCCATTTTCCGGGATCGTTCGAAACCAAGAATGAACAAGAATTTGCTTCACTGCATGCCAAATCTCGGAGAGTTTCGGTATTTTTATCCGCAGAACCAGTACTCTCAATATGACTGTCATCACTGTCATCAAAGCTTTCGTCACTGCAGGTTTTTTCTTCACCTTCCTGGAAAACTTCTTTCAAAGTTGATGGACCTAATTTTATATCTTGAATTTCTTTTTTGACTAAAAATTGTCCCAGTGCCCCGCTAAGTCTTTTTCTTTCTTCAGTTTTCGCTTCTTTTCTCTGCCTATATTGAAAACCCGATAGCCACTTTTTTCTTCTTTCGGACTTTTGAAGTAATCAGTAATCACCAATAAACCTTGATATGAGTAAAATTAATTTAACAAAACTAAATTACATGACACCCGAACATTAATTGCTCGCTTTCGCTTACTATACCTATACGGAAGCACAGACTTTAACCCTTTCAGTCACACTTATACGTGTTGTTGGAAAAATTTCTAAAAACGTGTGCAATGGTTAATTGGCACCTTAGCAACATTTCAAAAGTTGAATTAAATTGGTACCCCCTCTACTTTATTTTTTGCAGATTGTCCCTTGGGAGGGACAAGGTGACTAGGTGGAGTAAAATACTTTTATACACCAAAGAACAATTTATTAAGTAATAATGGAACCTTGTTTAATAAAACTAAAATAAAATAAAATTTAAAAAAAAGTAAACAATTAACATTACCACATTAACACTGTCTTATTTTTTGGTGTGAAATTCCAGAAAACAATTTCTGTTCTTCATAACGCACAAATGCACCTTACATTTAGAGCAGAAAATGTTAGTCTTCAGCTTACAGTTCTCCATCTTGCAGCGGGAATTATCTGGTTTATCATCATACTCTGGAAAATGATTGTAACCATCATACCTAGGTACTGTATGTGGTCTTATCTCGTGGAACTTCTTTTCGGGCGAAACAGTTGGCGAATTATCGCTTGATGGCCGGCCTCGCTTAGGAGGAGTTTTGATAGAATAAGATGTTCAGCAACTTCTTGTCGAAAAGTGAGCAAATCCAATATATTTTTCTTTTGAACCCCAAGTGTTGTAGCCTTGTTTTTATATTCAATCCAAGAATTTACTAATGCAAGGTCAATCGCATGCGTGATCATTCTAACTGTCCATTTCCTGGATCTGACATAAGAACGATAGATACTCAACAGGAATTCTAATATCTACTCCGCCCATGTTACTGTTGTATTTAATTACTTCTGGTCTTGTGACGTCCACGTAACATTTTTTCTTATCCCACCGTCTACAATTATCAGTTGTACCGATACCTACGAAGTTGGAGGCTGTCGTTACCGCCTTGTTATCGTACCATTTAGTTACAACTATTCCATCTTTGCTGAGAGAGATTGCTGAAGACCCTCGCCCTGATTTATTCATTTCCTTATCTGTAGGTAATTTTGGTTGAAAAAAGAGATTCAGTCTGGCTGTCCCAACTGCATATACGAGTTTTGATTGCAGAAATTGAAAAAGATGATAGGTACTAAAATAATTATTAAAAAATAATCCATGATTGATTTCTCGTATTCTGTCAGAAAGTTGCATGACTACTCCAGCTCCTAAACCAAAATTGCCATATATTTGAATTATTTCCGTAGTGGACCCCTGATATATTATAAAGTCATAAATGAGACCACTTTGTCCCACTAACACGAAAATCTTTACGCCCCATTTCTTGGGTTTGTTACTGACATATTCTTTATGTTCAGGCGGCCTTTGAAAGGTACCATTTGCTCATCAACACGAAGGTACGTTTCTAAAGGTAATTCAAAACATTGTTGTCTTATTGAGTCATACAACCTTCGTACCTTCCATAAACGGTCTTTATTTTCGTCTTCACGTGAAGTAACGTCAACTAAATGAATGGTTTGGCGCAATTTGCTGAATCTATTAAAAGCCTGTTATCTTTCACCAAAGAAATTCCAATGGATGAATTCAGTACATTCTTACGACAAATTGTAAATTTCATTATAATGTGGATACCGACATTTTTTTTTATTTCTTGGTCCGTTGTTGGAGCGAATCATTTCTGCCATTTCTTTAAAAATTTGATCAGGAATGTATTTTTTTAAAAATTCTATTGGTGGTGGTAAATCTATCACATGTGAAGGGTCTTGGTAGTGCCAAACAATTGGTTTCGTTTCATACTGGATGCCATCCATTGATTTTACTTTATTTTTCACGGTTAATTCGTGGTCTTGAGAAATTTTTTTTATTTCTTCTTTCAATTGCTTATCTGCTTTATTATTATCATTCGACGTATTTTCTTCTAAATTTTGCATAATATCATTATTGTCCTCGTCATCTTGTATATGTGGTTCTTCGGCTTCCTCGACATCTTCATCGGTTGAAATATTATTTAAATAAATGGCTTCCTCATCTTCAGCAGCTTGCAGCGATTCTGCGTTCCATCCATCGTCTTCATCATCAGATAAGAAAGGAACGTCCGAGTTATCATCATTTTCTAAAATTTCAAACAGTTCTTCATCTGTTAGAAATCTTCGCGACATGATCTGTAGAGTAAGCCATATATCAACGTTATGCACGTAAAAAAAGTTGCAAAAGGGATGCAATACTTATTCGTAAAACATGGAATTTAGGTCCACGCAATACGTTTGTCCCTTTCAAAGGACATTAGATTAGGGCCCTTATTTCTCCTCTATACGATAATAAACCGGAAAGTTTTATATTTAGGTATGAAGTATAATTGCTTTACTTACCACTAATCACTATAATTCACTTTTGTTTATAAAATTAACAATGTTACCATTCACTAAACAACGTAAACAAATGCACGCGTGACACTATGATAAATTCAGGTAGATTGTAATATCGGTAAAAATTTTCCTACTTAAAAGTAGATGGTCCCAAAATTTCTAGAATATTACTTGCTGAGCGAAGCTACCGGTATTCCACTGTAATGTCGGTGGCTTTGTGCAAATTTCAAAGAATTAAATAGCCTAAAAACAACGTTAGCAATCGCGGTAACTGTAACGTTCTTATATTTCACTATAAAGATATGAAATAAATGGTCAAATTATCTTATATTTATTTTAATGTTTCTGAGGCGGCAATTCATATACTATACTTCGACATGTTTTTATTTAGATTAGACGAAAAGACAGATAGGTAAATAAAAGATATACAGTAGGTACTAAAGTTTTGTTATTCTTATTACGGAACATCCAAATAGTGGTGTCATGAATTTTATTTTCTATTAATTAATTTTATAATTACTAGTCAGTCAAGTACCATTTGGCCGCTATTTTCGGCCGGCTGTGCATGTACATAACACATGGCAGCACGGTGACGATGATGTAGGGTTTGAATGACGGTTGTCGAGTTTTGAAAAGTGAAACTTTGATGCGAATGGAAATGTGCGATAAAGAGGTCCGAGCAAAGTATCCCGTGCGATCGAAGAGGACGCATTTTTCAGTTGCTATTTGGAATTTGATCCAAAATCACATAGAATTTTGAAAGACTTTATTTGAAAAAGTTGTTTCTTTTTTAATTTTAAGTACGTATAGGAATTTTCAGACACTTAGGTTAAATTTTATTTATGGCAATTTTTGACTAATAGCAGCCTCTTGTCAAAATAAGAACAAAAAAAAACGGGTGCTAGTTCATTTGTTAATCAAATATTTAGCTGATGGTAATAAATTCATTTAATCTACGCCAGTGTCATTATGACATATTTATCATCTTCATTTGGGTGTCATTATGGCCTTCATAATAGCACCCAGTGCCATTATGAACTCATAATAACACGCAAATTTTAAAATAAAAAACAGGCAAAAAGAAAGTTAGTTACAACTTTTACTTCATTATAAAATCTTTACCAACATTTATTTATTATAAACATTAATTATAAAGTCTGTACAATTTATTAAATTCAGTCCATCAGTGCGTGAAACTCATGTAAAGCACAAAATTGAACGCAAATAATGACGTTGTCAACGTAAAATTGCAACAATCGACAAGCGCGGTTACTATAACATCGATTAATATGGGCACTTAATAATTTTGAATTTTATTTACAAAACGTTTCTGATATTGTAAACAAATCGAATCTATGCAAAGAAAATCTATTTGGACTGGCGTAGATTAAATTTTGAATGATACTCGTTCGATATGAACTTCGTAATGAAACTTGTGTAATAAATCGGCTAACGCCTCGTGGTTTAACTTTACACACGTTTCATTATGACGTTCATATGGAACTAATATCATTAATAACTATAAATTTATCGATCAATTATTAGTTTTTAAGGAAAAAAATTGGTTATAAAAAATTGACTTCAGTGATGTAAAGTTTGATAATTCATTTATATAAACATCATCCTATATTATTTTAAATTCTAAACACTTTCTTAAAGTTTACAGATACTTCAAAATAATCTGCACTATGCTAGATAATTATTTAAATCCACTCCTTTAATGCAAAACGTTATATTTGACAAAAAATCATAAAGAGAAACGTAGGTATTAAGAATTTTACAAGTAGGCGGTGAAAAACAAAAGTTTACGTGGTGGAAACTTTGTTTTCACACAATACTAAATGCCACGAGTACCAATTATAATATTTAGATTTTGACTGTGTTTAATGTACCTAGGTCATGTTGTCGGTTGAAAAAAAAAGTCGAACTTGTTTTATTATGTGGCGAAAATACACCTCACAGTATCCAGAATACTTAGCAAATTTCGACAAAAAGGGTCTGTTGTAAATACATTTAAAAAACGTCATGCCGCAAACAGATATGATGAAGAAACTCAATTAAATGTTTGTCTAAACGTGGTTGAAAAAGAACAGACAAACATCACGAATATTGCCGAACCAATAGGGAAGCTGTGAGGACAATCCTGCACAAAAATAAGTTTCACCCAATACAAACCAAAATTTATAAACGTTTTAAAGGGACGGGATTTCGAAATCAGGATGGGTTTTCCGTTTTGGTACCAAGGGATGAAGGAAGAAAATATCCGCTTCAAATACTGTTGACTGACACCTTTTTGTTCAAATGGGACCGTGAGTTCAAAAATTGTCGTTGGTGGAATCAGAACATCCAATCATGTTGTGGTATATTGAACAATCAATTAGTTTGACCATTCTTCTTCAGGGAGAGTTTACCGGAAGATAGACATCGCCACACGGAGAATGAAATAAGTGACTTTTTAGACAATTAAGCTTTACTTATTAGAAACGATTTGTGGTATCAGCTCGATGGTGCGCCAATACACCAAACAAATGATGTTAAACACTGCGTGAATCATTTCGTGGGAAAGTTATAGGGCGAGATCGTGAAAATTATTGGTAACCTAGGTCCCCAGATATGACACCCCTGGACTTTTTTGTGCATTACTTTAAACAAAATGTGTATAAGCATAGGTCATTTGTGAACTTAGAGCATTTGAAAGAGACAATTAGAAACTGTTGTGCCTACGTTAACCCTCAACACTTACAAAATGCAGTTAAGGCAGTTGATAATAAGACTATTGTCTGCATAGAGCGTGAAGGCCGTCATACAGAGATGTAGTTCGTGTTTGCTGTTTTAATTCATTCCTTGCTGTCATCATTGTCAGCAATATTTTTTTGTTCGAAAGTGTTTTGTTTTGTATAATTATTTAATACATGTTACTTATAAAAAGTATGTCTTTTATTGTTATTGTTAAATACAAAATACTGGAGAGTTCTAAAATGCAAAAATGACACAAACTTTTGTTTTTCATAGCCTACTTGTAAAAATTTTAGTGCCTACTTTCCCCTTTATGATTTCTGATCAAATTTAACATTTTGCATTAAAAAGTGGGTTTAGAAAGTTAATTATCGTAGCGGGGCCTATTTTAAAGCATCAATAAATTTACAGAATGTGTTTAGAATTTAGAATAATATAGCAGTGACGTAACTTGGATAAAATGGGGAGAGTTATTCAAACTTTGCACCACTGAAGTCAATTTTTTTACAACCAAACTTTATTTTTCCTTAAAAACAAATAAATGAATAGATAAATTTAAATGAATTTATTACCATCAGCTAAATATGTCATTAACAAATGGACTAGCATCCGTTTTTTTTTTGCTCTTATTTTGATAGAGAAAAAGGGTGCCAATAAAATGCCGTTTAGAAATTCAAAATATTTGTATAGGGTGATGAGATATTTGCAAAAAAGTGAAAATCGCGATTTTACATTTTACTTTTTTCTGGGTTTAATTGAAGAGATAGAATGAAACGGAAACGGTTTTGCATTGCCACTTTTAATTTTACACCTCATGGTAATAAGTAATTTATGGTACGACGTTTCGACTTTTTGAAACCATCATTAACTTTGTTTTGTCAAATACGGTCCTGCTAAGTTAAATACGTGTTTTGAAAAATTTGTGAATTACAAATTCAACGATGTAAAATACATGATAGTTGATCTACGTTTCAGACCCTTTTTTGGCCATCTTCAATTTTTTCCCATTTTCTGCGTTATTCTCAATGCTGGAATAAAATTTTTCAGTTGGTGTTTCATATTGTTGCAACCTTATCCATTTTTGCAAAAGCGACACTGAAATAGTACCTACTTAAATGCTTATTCTGAAAACAATTTGTATTCCAATTTTAGAAATACATATAACAAAGATGCAATACTAACGAACTATTAAAAATCTAATTCTAATATGTCAACTACAGAAAGCGTTTTAAATTACATATTACCATATTTCGGTATAATATTATCTAGTAGATACTTTCAAACTAAGAAAATAGGTGTCTTTAAGAAAATGTATACGACATGACATTTTGCATTATTTTATTTGTCATTTTGCTGGTGGTAAAGATTGAGAAATTTTTTCTGTGACAAATGTGTAATTTAACAAAGTTTTTTTCTCAGTTTGATTATTTCTCCACTACTTGCTGAATTGATTTTAATATAAGTATCTTTTTGCATGTTTTTTAATGCAGCAATAAATGGGGTGCGCAGCAATAGTTATTAAATTTGGAGTGAACTGACTCGCATGTATCTGTTGTACGGGTCATTTCGGCAGAATCCTTAGCCCATACGGTTGGTGGAAAAATAGAGTCCTCTGATATATATGTTGCAGTGATATAGTCTGAGAATTTTGTCACTCGTTCATCAACAGGGGCGTCTTCCATAAAATCGAAAACAAAACAATCTCCGACTTCTTCTGGAGGAAGAAAAAGTAGACCAAATAAATGATGTAGCCACTTGCCAATTGGTGATGTCTTGTCTCTGTACTCCACCACTAACCCAACTTTTTCGAAACCAAGCCTGAGAAATATGGAATCTACATCCAATTATTTGCGCTTCAGGAAATACTTCTGTTATAGCGTTACGAATACTGAAAATACAAATTGATTTGGTTTCCATGAATATCCCAATATGTTACATTTTCACTAATAGACGTGAACAGTTTTCGATAGGTATGTTTCATTATTAATGTATAAACAGTGTTAATTGACTGCATCAGTTCATATAATCATGCACTGTTTTGTTACATGTTCAATTTGGAACACTATAATGTTGTTTGTCTTGTCATTAATGATTTTCTCATTACGTAAGTGGACTGTCTTCGTTACATGAAGTACATGTCTTCGTATCCAAAAAGTGTGAATCAGTTTGATGGTGGTTCTTCACTACAGACTTCTTCTTCTAGTTTTCGTTTTAAACCGTTGTTAACTGTTTGTCGATTCAATACTTTTTCGGTGAGTGGCTTACACTTCTTCGAAAAATATAACGTCCATAAGCGCCTAAAGTGTATAATTTGGCTTTACACTTCTTTTTAACAAAATTCCCACACGTTTCACCACTACTTTTCAACTCTTTATGCTTATAAAAAGTATAGTTTTCTAATACTAGAAGAGGGTTACCACTCTGCCCAATTATTTCTTTTAAAGCCATGATTGACAACTATCAACATTTTGAAACAACCCTTTGCTTTATAGATTTACCATTCCCTTCCTTTAGATACAAATGGAAGATAAGTAATTAAGAAGTTTAGGTAAAATGGGAAATACAGAATTTCTAGAAACATTATTGAAAAATACCTAATGTAATATGGAGCTAATAGATAAGCATATAACACGTTAATTACATTTTCCGCCGGACGGGACTTCATGTCTGGGATTAGCGTCTCCCAATGATGTAACTTTCTCCACGGACTGGAGAACGTGCGAAGGATTAAAGTTAGACGTGAGATCGTGTGCACCGATTCAATGAACCGCACTAATCCGAAAACGGGAATCCTAGTTAACAAATACTATATATATATATATATATATATATATATATATATATATATATATTCAGAAATAAATGTTTTTCAAAATTTTCCACAAGAAAACCTTGTCGCTTGTCAGTTCAGGGTAATGCTTTATCTATAGTATATTAAATTTTACTTTCGGCATTTTTATTGACAATACGCAAACGAATAAACCGACCCTCTATTCTACACGGAGTTATAAGAAAAACTAAAGAGCACTGAGCAGGGATGTGCCGTTGATAAATTGTAATTCGGTAGATCAACCGTCATATTATCGGGAGCTTTCGTAAAATATCGGTAGATGGTTCTGACGTGAGGCATTGAGTTCCATTTTTTACATTCCAAGTTCCAACCACAGGATAGTTGGTATTCAAAACAGCTATCTGTACCACTAACCTTTTTTCAATTTCAATAGCGTAGTGAAAGAAAAAAAAAGGTGACATTTCTACACTATTTACAGGGTATGTAAGTGTGGTTTGCACATTGCTTAAGAATCATTAAAATAAAAATCATTGGTTACTTTTATTTGTATGAAAAATATTTAATTGATTTTTGGGTATTCTTTACACAAAAAAATATGTATAAACAAAATACATTTTAGACTAATACTTCGGGGAACATAATGAAATGACTGAAATGAGATTTTAAACGGAATCAAACTCGTTTTGTGACCCTGTGAGATATTCTATATCTATAACGGAATTGACAAAATATCAAAATATACTAATTTTAGAATTTCCTATAAATAGGTATGTAAAGATTCCAAATTTATCTTAGAATATGTAAAATGTGTAAAAATAAGTAATTTACATATATTCCGCCCTTTAGAGATAAAGGTATGTATCATTTTTAACAGATATGTTTACACACCTAAACTATGAAAACAAAAAACAAAAAAGAGGAAGAGTATATTATATTTTAATCTATGTTGCAATAGTTCAATGTTTTCAAGATATACGACGTGATTACGCCGCTGCACGTTGCATGCGTAGGAAAATACTTTATGATTTCACTCATTAAAATTATATTTCAATTTGAAACATACTATATTGCACCTATAATGTGACTTAAATTGTTTTTACCCTTCAGTGTATGTACTTATTCATGTACCTGACTATAAGTCAGGACTATTGTCAAACAGTTTTTCTTATTTATTACTATCTTTA
Organism: Vesta saturnalis; assembly: GCA_036346205.1. NCBI lineage: Eukaryota > Metazoa > Arthropoda > Insecta > Coleoptera > Lampyridae > Vesta > Vesta saturnalis. The sequence continues at coordinate 21,663 of JARFJB010001536.1, forward strand.
ATAAATGATAAATATAAAAGAAAGCAAAATGACTTACTGGCATTCATCTAAAAGATTGGAATCCACTAAATTCCGTACCACTAAAAAACCATTTTCTTCATAATAATCCCTTTGCTTCGTTGTTAAAAAGTCGCTATCTTTTGAATATTTATAATGCATTGAAGCGTTTCTGCACATATTAAAACACGTTTAAAAAAAATGATTAATTGTCACTTACCGATTAGATTGGTATTTTATTTTGAATTTTAACCATTCTATTTTTTTGATAAAGTTTCCAAACCTTGTGCACATTTTACTTGACTGCATATGGAATCCAGTTAATTACGTATCACTAAAAAAACATTTTCTTCATAATAATCCCTTTGTCTGGTTGCTAATAAATGTTATCTTTGGACTATTTATAATGCATTGAATCGTTTCTGCACGTATTAAAAATATGTCAAAGAAAAAAGATTAATTGTAACTTACCGAGTAGATTGGTAATTTATTTTGAATTTTAACCATTCTTTTTTTTTATAGTTTCCTAACCTTGTACACGTCAAATACATAATCTATTGAACTTGAACCTTTTTTTTTAACTTAAAAAAAATTCAGACCAGCCGCGTGAACGAGATAATCATACCTAAACAGTCCGTTTACAAATACACAGTACAGTAAAACCTCTGTAATGACATGGTGCCTCAAAAAAATTCAAATCTCTAGATAACTTTGTTCCAAGCATAAAGGGTACACGTCCGAAAAAGGAGACCAATCCGTTAACCCGAGATTCCCTGAACATAAATAATATGAAATTATTATAAGTTTTTTGTTATGAACGAATAAATTCAAAGGTAAATATGTAATTAAATTATTTAGAATTTACATCAGTTCTACATACATAAAGACAAAATTTACATCGAATGGGGCTTGAACCTGGATGGCGCAGTTGGTGCGTGGTACTTTAGCAAAGTACAGGTCGTAGGTTCAAATCCTATTGGAGGTAAACTTTTTATTTATGTATTTAATAAAATTAATAATAATTTTTAATTACATATTTACCTTTGAACTTATTCGTTCATAACAAATAACTTATAATAATTTAATATTAGTCAAGTTGCTTTGGTATGTGTGAATCCTTGCGATATTGCAGGCTCACATTCCATTAATATAAGTAATTTGATTGTAATCTCATTATATTTAGAATTTACATCAGTTCTACATACATAAAGGCAAAATTTACATCGATTGGAGCTTGAACCTGGATGGCGCAGTTGGTACGTGGTACTCTAGCAAAGTACAGGTCGTAGGTTCAAATCCTACTCGAGGTAAACTTTTTATTTATGTATTTAATAAAATTAATAATAATTTTTAATTATAAATAATATGATTTTCATAATTCCATTTTTTGATTTACACCCGCATATTCCATACAAAAGGCATCAAAACTTGAATTTTATTTTTGTTTTTTTAATAATGCAAGTATTTTATGAAATGAAAATTTCAAATTTAGTACAGTGTTTCATTTCAATGAGTTATAGTCTAAGATACGAATTAGAAACGACCTTCACCCATTTGTTTAATTGATGAAAAGTATTTTATATCAAATTTAATATGTTAAAAAATATATAGTGAATGAGTTGGCTAAAAAATTCCTGGCCAAACTATGATTAACTAAAAATCAAAAAAGACTTTTTATGAAACATTGCACTCATGAGTTTAACGAATAAATTTAATACCAACAGTAAGTATGAAGCCTATAGAATATACAAACGTTGGGTTGTCTATTTTTTTCTTGCCGTAACTACTGGGTTGGCAGGTATAAACAGGTAAGTCGATACTAGTTATTTTCATCCATTTGTTTAACCCTATAATACGAGGGTTGTTTTTTAAGTAAGGGCCGTTTTTTTTTTTAAAAAAGATACAAATATTTTTGTAAAAGATATGGGATACCCATGTTTCATCTCCAGTAACGATTTGACTCAACATGTCATCCCCTTCTTCCTCGTAACGAATCAAAAAGTCCAATGAAGTGGCAAATCTCTTCCCTTTGTGGTCCTCTGTGAGGAGTCTGGGTACCCACCGAGCACACAATTTTTTAAGTTTTACGTTTTCAGACACAATTTTGTACAAAACCGATCTTGAAACTTGGGGAAATTCCAAAGAAAGAGTGGATATTGTGAATCTTCTGTCCTCACGAATCTTTGTTTCGACTGCAGCCACCAAATGATCAGTGATCACAGAGGGCCGGCCTGAGCGCTCTTCGTCATGGACGTTTTCACGGCCATTTTTAAACTCTCTAACACATTTACGCACTTTACCTTCACTCATTGCATTTAAGCCATAAACTTCTGTTAACTGACGATGAATGTCTGCAGCTGATAGGTTTCTCGCAGTCAAAAAACGTATCACTGGCCGTATCTCACACGCGGCGGGCGATTCAATAATCTTAAACATTATAAAGAAGCACAGCGATGCGTACGTCAGCTGAGCTGCACCAGTGTGTCCGTAAAGGATGCCGGTAAGTGGCGCGGTGGCTTGTTGCGGCATTCGCGCGAACAACGGGACTATACGCGCCAACGGCTCTTACTTAAAAAACAACCCTCGTACTTACCTTCTTAAGCCACATTTTAATACTATCGTAAAAAAGACAAGCTTAGAACAAATTTGTGTAATTATTTATAAGTTTAAAAAATAGTTTACTAAACAAAAAGGAATATCAAGAAACTAATTTTAAAAGTTTAAAAATATGTTTTACATCTGCTGGACACAGGAGACACAAAAAATGGCGCGATCTTCCCCACAGAATGGCCGTCGACAGTGATGGCAATGGTGGGTTGCCATTCGACGTTTTTTGGCAAGCCAAAATTGACACATGGCACGTTTCTTTTCCCGTTGAGTTGGTGTTTCCTGCTGCTGTTCCAGATTTAAAATAGTTTCAATCAGCAGTCTGATAGGACGATTAAAAGTGGGCCATTTTATGCGTTGTTCCAACCATGGCTTTATGAGTTGATCCGAAAGAATACTCATAAACGTCTTTCTCGGAATGGGATCGCGTCCGTTTCTGCTTTGATTATGATTATAAATGATCCAGGAATCTATGCAAGTGATATTGATCATTCCGTAAAAAAGACAAAGTGGCCACCTTCTTGTTTTTCTTGTCACCTTCCTACTCCCACACATTTGGTCGAATGTATCAACCCCATATTTGGTCTTGTTGTAGAATTGGACTATGTCTGGTTTCCCTGCTGTAGTATTTTCTACATGTGAACTATCATGCATAGTAGATATTAATATAACTGTTTTTAAACCTTTAGTTTTGTACGACTCCATAGTTGTCTGGCCATCAAAGCAGTGTGTTGAGCTTCCAATACTTCTACTTTTGCAATGCAACATTTGCGGAGGTATATCTTTTTTGTTGCTTCGTAACGTGCCTACAAGGATCAAGTTATAAGGAGGTTTCAACAGTTCGATAGCGAATGGTATACTGGTGAACCAGTTATCCATGGTCACATTTCTGTTGCTTCCGTAAACTCCTTCAGTTAATTTTTTTACATAATATTGCCCCAACGGTTGTCCATCTGTTTTGGTTCCCTTACCCAAATATACTTCAGCATCAAACATGTACTTTCTGCCAACATCACACACCATTACAATTTTGAGGCCATATTTCACCGGCTTATGAGGGATATACATCCTAAATGGACACCTTACCCTGAAAGCCAACAGCTGCTCATCTATTGTGAGATATGAACCTGGCTTGTACAATGTTCTACAATTGCTTATTAGTTGATCCCATATTTCGCGAATAGGAGCTAATGGGTCGATTTTTTTTCTTTCAGGTCGAGTTTGTTTGTCATCAAAGCGAAGACAATCTATCAGGAAATCGAATCTTTCCCGGCTCGTAGTAGGTTTGTACACAGATCCTGAAATTTTTTCGTCAAACATCTCCCTTGTAGACAAGTGATTATCTTTTTGAGATCCAGCACAAATGATTAGTCCTAATAGAGCGCATATCTCCTCCAAATTCATTTGTGAGTTAGTTAATTTTTTTGTTGTATATGTTTGCGAACGATAAAAAATTTCAACATTTGTGTGATTTATTATTTCTTCTAGCATAGTTGGATCTATAAGACAAGAAAAAACATCCAATGGCGTCACTGCTTCTTTAGCCTTGTTTGTAGGTCCTTGGACAATATGAACGATATTGCGCTTCAGCATGGTGCTTTTCGTTACCGAAGACCACCTATGGCCGTTTTTATCTTTGAGGCTTACTGGCAATCAACCTTGCTGTACTGAACAAGGCTTTGGAACTGTAATAGCAACGGCTTCATCTGGTATAGTAATTTTTTTTTTTAATTTTTTCATTTTCGTTGGACATTGTCTCGACATTTTCTTAGTCTGTTTCTCTTTTTTTATTCTTGTCATTTTTGACTCATATCCTTTTTCGTTTCTTGCTGGTAGATGGTTCATCGTAATCAACATTTGAGTTACTTGATAGACAGTATTCTGTTTCAGATGGAAGAAATGCTTCGATATTATCTTCTATTTCAGAAACGCTTTCCGAATCGTATGAAATATCATTTTCGCCAGGTAAAAGTTGTTCGATATTCTTCTCCATTTCTATTTCCAACTCCTCTTGGGTTAGTGGTCTTACACCATCCCACTTTTTATTATCCATTTTCAACTACTGCAGAAAAAAGAAAAAATCTGTCAAGAACTCACGCACGCAAATAATAACGTTGGTACTTACCTTCGTAAAAAATACTACGCAGCACACAAATTAAGCCACTTACAGGAGCACTATCACTATACTACTCAAGCAGGTTATTGTGTCTATCCCCACTAAGGCATAGGCAGGGCCGTAGCAGGTTTTGTCATACCATGGCAATAAAACAGTGATCAAATGAAATTCGCGTAGTAAAATTTACGATCGTAAGTATTCTAGGGTTAATCAATAAATCTGATATGAAAATAAGTGCTATTTCATTGCGAACACGATGATCAGCGCCGCCGCTAGGGTGTTGGCCGCCCGTGTGCGACTTAATATTCGCCGCCGCTGCCGGGCACACAAAAATATAACGAAATTTATAAAAAAAGTATCGCATGCCTTAAAATATTTTTTAATACTGAATATAAGTATGTATATAGACACTTACCCAAACACTTGCAGTAGTAATAACCCATTCAACAAAATTTCCTATATGTGTCCAAATTTAAACAAAAACACAAGAATAAAAGTATAAGAACAGTATCTTCGTAAACTTAAAAATAAAAAACGCTTAAATGGGTAAAAATTATGATTAATTTTATTAATAAATTAAAAAAAAAAAAAAAACTTATAACAACTTAAATGGATACTTTTTGGGCTTTAGTTTCGGCAAACTTTTTGACAACGTCTTTTAGATTTAATGTCTCACATACTTCATGTTCGATAGATAACATGGCTAAAGCGGAGAGCCTATCTTGCTTCATCGAAGACCGTAAATAGTTTTTGATTATTTTCAGTTTTGAAAATGACCGTAGCTACGGTAACTGCCAGAGTTAGGAAAATACGTATGATTATGGTTAAATTGGGAAAAGTCGATTCAAGATTATTTTCATGAATATATTCTAGAACATCACGAGAGCTTTTTTCTGCGGTAACTTTAATTTCTTCATATAAATCTGTGGCACTAATGTCACCCTCTAAATTGATATTGTCCGTAAGCGCTTGATGAATTTTCTCACAATTCTTTTTAAGTTCATTATCGTCTTTTATTTTAGTTATACCATAAATTATGTCAAAATATTTACAAAACTGTTGTAATTGGAACCTCTCTTCAATTGGCATTTTGGCAGAATCCAAAATTTTAAAATAAAAACTTACTTTAAAAGAAATTTCCAGTGATGTTATGGGCTCATCAGCTGCTTCACATTCAAAATGACGCTTTCTTTTTGAATCCTTCGAACAGGTAAGCTGAGAGATTCTTGTTCGATGCCGGCTTTTTCAGCCACCTTTTTGGATTCTGATAAATCTGTTTGAAAATGTTCGTCGGAACGATTAGTAATTAAGTAGATTTTTAAATTTTCCAAGGCATCAAGAGAAGGTTTTATGTCAAATGTAGGATTTATTTTACGTAAAATATCATGCCAAATCATAACGGAACATATAAATTTGAATTGAACAATTTTATTTTTAAGTGATCTGCTAATGTTCATATTTCTTTTGTCATCCTCTTCTGTCTCTTCTAAAGCATTATATATTTCACCTATTTGATGTTTTAATGGTGTTATAGCGCCAATGCGACTCTCCCATCGAGTTTCCGCCAGCGCCTTTACGGCCAGCTTTGGAAGGTGCTTTAATAAAATAGTCCATCTAATGTTTGACGAAGAAAAGAATACATACAATTCTTGTGCAATGTTAAAAAATTCGACAGACTCAAAACTAATTTTTACTACATCGTTTACAACCAGGTTTAAACTGTGCGCAGAACAGGGAATAAAAAAGGTTCGGAGGTATTTTTCCAAGATTTTCTTTTGCAGTCCAATATGTTTTCCACGCATATTTACGCCATTATCATAACCTTAGTCGCGCAAATTTTTCATATCTAGATTAAATTCGCCTAACTTATTCCGGATAAATTCAAACAATCCTTATCCGGTAACATCAACGTCAGTTCAAAACCAAAAATATTCAAATACTCTAAGTAGAGTTGAAATTGAAACATTTATCACAATTGTTGTTCTGTGTATTCAGTACAATCTAAAATAGTCGAAAAATATTTTGATTGTTGAATTTGTTTAAAATGACATCTTTAACACAATGCCAATAAAACTATTAACTCGTTTTGATGTTCTATCTAAATAATGTGGTAGGTTTTTCGAGGTTTTATTCTTAGTTTCACGACGAAGATGTTGATAATACAGCATCAAATTTTGAAACCATTTGAACTAACAGCAAGTAATTTCCATTATTTGGCTTAAATAATTTGTGTGAAGATCCTCTAAACGCTGGACATTGTTTAGATAAGAATTTCACTATCACAGCTCCCCAATGGATTTTTTCCATTTCATACAGTCTTTGGTGAGCTGAGTCCACTGTTAATCCTTTCTTTAATGCTGTAGATAATTCAAACATTTTCTGGGAATTTTTTATATGAGCAGCATGTTTCGTGTCTTTTTAAAATAATGGCTAAATCGCTTACTCCAAGAGGTCCGAAGAGTGAATGTCTGCTGCTTTCATCAGAACAAAACAGTCTACATGGTGCACAAAATACACTATTTAGTGATAATGAATAAAGTAGCCAAGGACGATGAACTTTATCTTGGTTGATTAATGTGCGATAGTAGTAGGCTTCTGAAAATCTTCCGTTATTTGTATCACTTGGGAAACTAATGTTCTTAATTTGAAAAGGAACATTTTCAACAATAAATTGAACTTCACTTCATTTTTCCAGGCCATTTTCCGGGATCGTTCGAAACCAAGAATGAACAAGAATTTGCTTCACTGCATGCCAAATCTCGGAGAGTTTCGGTATTTTTATCCGCAGAACCAGTACTCTCAATATGACTGTCATCACTGTCATCAAAGCTTTCGTCTGCAGGTTTTTCTTCACCTTCCTGGAAAACTTTTCAAAGTTGATGGACTAATTTTATATCTTGAATTTCTTTTTGACTAAAAATTGTCCCAGTGCCCCGCTAAGTCTTTTTCTTTCTTCAGTTTTCGCTTCTTTTCTCTGCCTATATTGAAAACCCGATAGCCACTTTTTTCTTCTTTCGGACTTTTGAAGTAATCAGTAATCACCAATAAACCTTGATATGAGTAAAATTAATTTAACAAAACTAAATTACATGACACCCGAACATTAATTGCTCGCTTTCGCTTACTATACCTATACGGAAGCACAGACTTTAACCCTTTCAGTCACACTTATACGTGTTGTTGGAAAAATTTCTAAAAACGTGTGCAATGGTTAATTGGCACCTTAGCAACATTTCAAAAGTTGAATTAAATTGGTACCCCCTCTACTTTATTTTTTGCAGATTGTCCCTTGGGAGGGACAAGGTGACTAGGTGGAGTAAAATACTTTTATACACCAAAGAACAATTTATTAAGTAATAATGGAACCTTGTTTAATAAAACTAAAATAAAATAAAATTTAAAAAAAAGTAAACAATTAACATTACCACATTAACACTGTCTTATTTTTTGGTGTGAAATTCCAGAAAACAATTTCTGTTCTTCATAACGCACAAATGCACCTTACATTTAGAGCAGAAAATGTTAGTCTTCAGCTTACAGTTCTCCATCTTGCAGCGGGAATTATCTGGTTTATCATCATACTCTGGAAAATGATTGTAACCATCATACCTAGGTACTGTATGTGGTCTTATCTCGTGGAACTTCTTTTCGGGCGAAACAGTTGGCGAATTATCGCTTGATGGCCGGCCTCGCTTAGGAGGAGTTTTGATAGAATAAGATGTTCAGCAACTTCTTGTCGAAAAGTGAGCAAATCCAATATATTTTTCTTTTGAACCCCAAGTGTTGTAGCCTTGTTTTTATATTCAATCCAAGAATTTACTAATGCAAGGTCAATCGCATGCGTGATCATTCTAACTGTCCATTTCCTGGATCTGACATAAGAACGATAGATACTCAACAGGAATTCTAACTTATCTACTCCGCCCATGTTACTGTTGTAGTATTTAATTACTTCTGGTCTTGTGACGTCCACGTAACATTTTTTCTTATCCCACCGTCTACAATTATCAGTTGTACCGATACTACGAAGTTGGGCTGTCGTTACCGCCTTGTTATCGTACCATTTAGTTACAACTATTCCATCTTTGCTGAGAGAGATTGCTGAAGACCCTCGCCCTGATTTATTCATTTCCTTATCTGTAGGTAATTTTGGTTGAAAAAAGAGATTCAGTCTGGCTGTCCCAACTGCATATACGAGTTTTGATTGCAGAAATTGAAAAGATGATAGGTACTAAAATAATTATTAAAAAATAATCCATGATTGATTTCTCGTATTCTGTCAGAAAGTTGCATGACTACTCCAGCTCCTAAACCAAAATTGCCATATATTTGAATTATTTCCGTAGTGGACCCCTGATATATTATAAAGTCATAAATGAGACCACTTTGTCCCACTAACACGAAAATCTTTACGCCCCATTTCTTGGGTTTGTTACTGACATATTCTTTATGTTCAGGCGGCCTTTGAAAGGTACCATTTGCTCATCAACACGAAGGTACGTTTCTAAAGGTAATTCAAAACATTGTTGTCTTATTGAGTCATACAACCTTCGTACCTTCCATAAACGGTCTTTATTTTCGTCTTCACGTGAAGTAACGTCAACTAAATGAATGGTTTGGCGCAATTTGCTGAATCTATTAAAAGCCGTGTTATCTTTCACCAAAGAAATTCCAATGGATGAATTCCAGTACATTCTTACACGACAAAATTGTAAATTTCCCATTATAATGTGGATACCGACATTTTTTTTTATTTCTTGGTCCGTTGTTGGAGCGAATCATTTCTGCCATTTCTTTAAAAATTTGATCATATTTTTTAAAATTCTATTGGTGGTGGTAAATCTATCACATGTGAAGGGTCTTGGTAGTGCCAAACAATTGGTTTCGTTTCATACTGGATGCCATCCATTGATTTTACTTTATTTTTCACGGTTAATTCGTGGTCTTGAGAAATTTTTTTTATTTCTTCTTTCAATTGCTTATCTGCTTTATTATTATCATTCGACGTATTTTCTTCTAAATTTTGCATAATATCATTATTGTCCTCGTCATCTTGTATATGTGGTTCTTCGGCTTCCTCGACATCTTCATCGGTTGAAATATTATTTAAATAAATGGCTTCCTCATCTTCAGCAGCTTGCAGCGATTCTGCGTTCCATCCATCGTCTTCATCATCAGATAAGAAAGGAACGTCCGAGTTATCATCATTTTCTAAAATTTCAAACAGTTCTTCATCTGTTAGAAATCTTCGCGACATGATCTGTAGAGTAAGCCATATATCAACGTTATGCACGTAAAAAAAGTTGCAAAAGGGATGCAATACTTATTCGTAAAACATGGAATTTAGGTCCACGCAATACGTTTGTCCCTTTCAAAGGACATTAGATTAGGGCCCTTATTTCTCCTCTATACGATAATAAACCGGAAAGTTTTATATTTAGGTATGAAGTATGCTTTATTACCACTAATCACTATAATTCACTTTGTTTATAAAATTAACAATGTTACCATTCACTAAACAACGTAAACAAATGCACGCGTGACACTATGATAAATTCAGGTAGATTGTAATATCGGTAAAAATTTTCCTACTTAAAAGTAGATGGTCCCAAAATTTCTAGAATATTACTTGCTGAGCAAATACCGGTATTCCACTGTAATGTCGGTGGCTTTTGTGCAAATTTCAAAATTAAATAGCCTAAAAACAACGTTAGCAATCGCGGTAACTGTAACGTTCTTATATTTCACTATAAAGATATGAAATAAATGGTCAAATTATCTTATATTTATTTTAATGTTTCTGAGGCGGCAATTCATATACTATACTTCGACATGTTTTATTTAGATTAGACGAAAAGATAGGTAAATAAAAGATATACAGTAGGTACTAAAGTTTTGTTATTCTTATTACGGAACATCCAAATAGTGGTGTCATGAATTTTATTTTCTATTAATTAATTTTATAATTACTAGTCAGTCAAGTACCATTTGGCCGCTATTTTCGGCCGGCTGTGCATGTACATAACACATGGCAGCACGGTGACGATGATGTAGGGTTTGAATGACGGTTGTCGAGTTTTGAAAAGTGAAACTTTGATGCGAATGGAAATGTGCGATAAAGAGGTCCGAGCAAAGTATCCCGTGCGATCGAAGAGGACGCATTTTTCAGTTGCTATTTGGAATTTGATCCAAAATCACATAGAATTTTGAAAGACTTTATTTGAAAAAGTTGTTTCTTTTTTAATTTTAAGTACGTATAGGAATTTTCAGACACTTAGGTTAAATTTTATTTATGGCAATTTTTGACTAATAGCAGCCTCTTGTCAAAATAAGAACAAAAAAAAACGGGTGCTAGTTCATTTGTTAATCAAATATTTAGCTGATGGTAATAAATTCATTTAATCTACGCCAGTGTCATTATGACATATTTATCATCTTCATTTGGGTGTCATTATGGCCTTCATAATAGCACCCAGTGCCATTATGAACTCATAATAACACGCAAATTTTAAAATAAAAAACAGGCAAAAAGAAAGTTAGTTACAACTTTTACTTCATTATAAAATCTTTACCAACATTTATTTATTATAAACATTAATTATAAAGTCTGTACAATTTATTAAATTCAGTCCATCAGTGCGTGAAACTCATGTAAAGCACAAAATTGAACGCAAATAATGACGTTGTCAACGTAAAATTGCAACAATCGACAAGCGCGGTTACTATAACATCGATTAATATGGGCACTTAATAATTTTGAATTTTATTTACAAAACGTTTCTGATATTGTAAACAAATCGAATCTATGCAAAGAAAATCTATTTGGACTGGCGTAGATTAAATTTTGAATGATACTCGTTCGATATGAACTTCGTAATGAAACTTGTGTAAATAAACCACTCGGCTAACGCCTCGTGGTTTAACTTTACACACGTTTCATTATGACGTTCATATGGAACTTGTATCATTAATAACTATAAATTTATCGATCCAATTATTAGTTTTTAAGGGAAAAAAAATTGGTTATAAAAAAATTGACTTCAGTGATGCAAAGTTTGATAATTCCCCCATTTTATATAAGTGACATCATCCCTATATTATTTTAAATTCTAAACACTTTCTTAAAGTTTACAGATACTTCAAAATAATCTGCACTATGCTAGATAATTATTTAAATCCACTCCTTTAATGCAAAACGTTATATTTGACAAAAAATCATAAAGAGAAACGTAGGTATTAAGAATTTTACAAGTAGGCGGTGAAAAACAAAAGTTTACGTGGTGGAAACTTTGTTTTCACACAATACTAAATGCCACGAGTACCAATTATAATATTTAGATTTTGACTGTGTTTAATGTACCTAGGTCATGTTGTCGGTTGAAAAAAAAAGTCGAACTTGTTTTATTATGTGGCGAAAATACACCTCACAGTATCCAGAATACTTAGCAAATTTCGACAAAAAGGGTCTGTTGTAAATACATTTAAAAAACGTCATGCCGCAAACAGATATGATGAAGAAACTCAATTAAATGTTTGTCTAAACGTGGTTGAAAAAGAACAGACAAACATCACGAATATTGCCGAACCAATAGGGAAGCTGTGAGGACAATCCTGCACAAAAATAAGTTTCACCCAATACAAACCAAAATTTATAAACGTTTTAAAGGGACGGGATTTCGAAATCAGGATGGGTTTTCCGTTTTGGTACCAAGGGATGAAGGAAGAAAATATCCGCTTCAAATACTGTTGACTGACGAGACAACTTTTTGTTCAAATGGGACCGTGAGTTCAAAAAATTGTCGTTGGTGGAATCAGAACATCCAATCATGTTGTGGTATATTGAACAATCAATTAGTTTGACCATTCTTCTTCAAAGTTTACCGGAAGATGACATCGCCACACGGAGAATGAAATAAGTGACTTTTAGACAATTAAGCTTTACTTATTGAAACGATTTGTGGTATCAGCTCGATGGTAATACACCAAACAAATGATGTTAAACACTGCGTGAATCATTTCGTGGGAAAGTTATAGGCGAGATCGTGAAATTTTAACCTAGGTCCCCAGATATGACACTGGACTTTTTTGTGCATTACTTTAAACAAAATGTGTATAAGCATAGGTCATTTGTGAACTTAGAGCATTTGAAAGAGACAATTAGAAACTGTTGTGCCTACGTTAACCCTCAACACTTACAAAATGCAGTTAAGGCAGTTGATAATAAGACTATTGTCTGCATAGAGCGTGAAGGCCGTCATACAGAGATGTAGTTCGTGTTTGCTGTTTTAATTCATTCCTTGCTGTCATCATTGTCAGCAATATTTTTTTGTTCGAAAGTGTTTTGTTTTGTATAATTATTTAATACATGTTACTTATAAAAAGTATGTCTTTTATTGTTATTGTTAAATACAAAATACTGGAGAGTTCTAAAATGCAAAAATGACACAAACTTTTGTTTTTCATAGCCTACTTGTAAAAATTTTAGTGCCTACTTTCCCCTTTATGATTTCTGATCAAATTTAACATTTTGCATTAAAAAGTGGGTTTAGAAAGTTAATTATCGTAGCGGGGCCTATTTTAAAGCATCAATAAATTTACAGAATGTGTTTAGAATTTAGAATAATATAGCAGTGACGTAACTTGGATAAAATGGGGAGAGTTATTCAAACTTTGCACCACTGAAGTCAATTTTTTTACAACCAAACTTTATTTTTCCTTAAAAACAAATAAATGAATAGATAAATTTAAATGAATTTATTACCATCAGCTAAATATGTCATTAACAAATGGACTAGCATCCGTTTTTTTTTTGCTCTTATTTTGATAGAGAAAAAGGGTGCCAATAAAATGCCGTTTAGAAATTCAAAATATTTGTATAGGGTGATGAGATATTTGCAAAAAAGTGAAAATCGCGATTTTACATTTTACTTTTTTCTGGGTTTAATTGAAGAGATAGAATGAAACGGAAACGGTTTTGCATTGCCACTTTTAATTTTACACCTCATGGTAATAAGTAATTTATGGTACGACGTTTCGACTTTTTGAAACCATCATTAACTTTGTTTTGTCAAATACGGTCCTGCTAAGTTAAATACGTGTTTTGAAAAATTTGTGAATTACAAATTCAACGATGTAAAATACATGATAGTTGATCTACGTTTCAGACCCTTTTTTGGCCATCTTCAATTTTTTCCCATTTTCTGCGTTATTCTCAATGCTGGAATAAAATTTTTCAGTTGGTGTTTCATATTGTTGCAACCTTATCCATTTTTGCAAAAGCGACACTGAAATAGTACCTACTTAAATGCTTATTCTGAAAACAATTTGTATTCCAATTTTAGAAATACATATAACAAAGATGCAATACTAACGAACTATTAAAAATCTAATTCTAATATGTCAACTACAGAAAGCGTTTTAAATTACATATTACCATATTTCGGTATAAGGCTATTATCTAGTAGATACTTTTCAAACTATCAGAAAATAGGTGTCTTTAAGAAAATGTATACGACATGACATTATTGCATTATTTTATTTGTCATTTTTGCTGGTGGTAAAGTTCTTTATAAAATCAAACGGTCTAATGAAAGTATGGTAACTAATAACGGTATTTTCAATCCAAGAAATGCTCATTATTGGTCAAAAAAGAACCCCCGTGTAACGAGAATGGCCAGAAACCAAAATCGTTTTGGTTTTGATGTCTGAGCTGGAATTTTTGGTACCAAAATATTAAGACTACATTTACCAACGTTCACTGACATCCGAACCGTATCTAAATTTATTACAAAATGATGTAAACGAAGTTTTAGATAATTTACCTCTTGCAGAAATCAACGATTGCTGCAAGATAATATGCAAGATGGAGCGCCGGCACATAATTCAAGAGCTGTGCAAGAATATTTGTCAGACCGGTTCCCTAGTAGATGGATTGGTACATATTCAGAGGTACCCTGGTCAGCACGTTCCCCAGACATTACACCGATGGACTTTTTTCCTTGGGGCTACGTAAAAAATTTTGTGTTCGCTCACAATATTGAAAATGAAGATAATTTTCGAAGGCTAGTTCTCGAAGCATTTGAAACAATTACCCCATTTATGCTTAGAAACGTTTTGGAATCGACAGTAAAAAAATGTTATTTATGCTTAGAGATGGAAGGTAACTTATTCGAACACCTTTTGTGAAACTTAAATTTAGAATTTTGTGTATTTCTTCTTAGTTAGTTAGTTATTTTTTTTAGTAGGTCTACAGTGTATTGTAACTTTGTGTTTTATATCAGGAGCATGGAAAAATATTCTTTTTCCGAATAAGTGTTTATTTATCAGGGTCATATATCAAATAAGTAAGTGGATGATGTTTACAATAATTTGAAACACCAAATAAAGAATTCTATTCTACTATTTAAAAGTTTATAAAACGTACTGCCATAAAACGGTGTTACTATTTTTATTCTAGCATTGATAATAACGCAGAAAACGGGAAAAAATTGAAGATGGTCAAAAAAGGGTATGAAACGTAGATCAACTATCATGTATTTTACATCGTTGAATTTGTAATTCACAAATCTTTCAAAACACATATTTAACTAAGCAGGATCGTATTTGAAAAAACAAAAATGATGGTTTCAAAAAGGCGAAACGTCGTACCGTAAATTACTTATTACCATGAGGTGTAAAATTAAAAATGGTAATGCAAAACTGTTTTCCGTTTCATTCTATCTCTTCAATTAAAACCAGAAAAAAATAAAATGTAAAATCGCGATTTTCACTTTTTTGCAAATATCTCATCGCGCTATAGAAATATTTTGAATTTCTAAACGGCATTTTATTGGCCCCTAAGTGCCCACCTTTTTCTCCATTTAACCTACTTTGTATCTTTTAACATTTACGAAATCCCCATAGTGGCCCTCCTTATCTTGGACACGTATGTATGTATGTATATATATATATATATATATATATATATATATATATATATAATGAAAAAATATTTTACTTGGGATCGATTCAGCATACCAAATAACATATGTCACTTGACTACTGGCATGGCGGCAAATTAAAAAAATTCACATTAAATACGCAAAAAGTGGGGTTAGATGACAAAATATCGAAAAGTTTTAAAAAGAAAAGTTGTTCAGAATCCGATTTTACGTCTATGTGTCAAGTTTCAAAAGGATTCAAAGACGAAGGAAAAATATCAATCCTTTTGGCCTATTTTCTGGAAATTAAAAAAAAATTTTTTCGCTTGGTTTACATAAAATAGAGTAAAATTCCAGTGCAATGATTTCCCTTTATTGTCACGCAAAGAATTGGAGAAAACTAAAAATATTAATTTTCAGACCTCTGACCTTGTTGCAATCACCTATAGAAAACAACCAATTTAGAATTATTTTCAATTCCTTCTAAATGATCCATTCTTCTATTCTAAACTTAACTAAATATATATATATATATATATATATATATATATATATATATATATATATATTTGCATTTGCTTGAATAACAAATAAAAATTTTATAAAAAAAATGACAGTGTATTGTATTCAAGATTTTCATACTTTTATCCAAGCCTATTTAAAATGGTTATAACCATACCTTAATTAATCATGATGAAGAATACTCAAACTACAAAGTATCACTAAGAAACATTGCAAACACAATGAAACACAGAAAGCAAGTAGTAAGCCGACTATGTAGACCTAGTTAAAATCTATATGCCCCCCATTCCGTTCCATACATACATAACATCTCAACATTTGCGGGGTT
>JARFJB010001537.1:0-25000 GCA_036346205.1 Vesta saturnalis
CATTTATGTTGAAATTTTTATATTAAACAATACATGCATAATTTTTATGTCTCGTTGAAAATTAAAAATTTGAGATCCTAATCGAATTAAAATTGTTTAAATGGGTTCAGTAAGTTAGGTATGTTTCTTATGAGCTTACGTAAGTACAACAAAGTTGTTTTAAGTGCTGTTTATAGTTTCAAAAATTGAATAGGTTAAGTTTAGGATCATTTTTTATTTCTATTTTTTATAAATTAATGAATGAAAAAGATAAAGTGCTGCTTATAAAACACAATCGTGTTTAAAAAGAAATTGTTTACTGGGAAGTAGCGGCAAATTTAAAAATTCAGGAGAGCGTCATATTTAGGACTCGAATAAAGGTAGGCACTATTACCATTCCACCATCCAGACAGTTAAAAGTGACATAATTATTTAAAATTTGATTTTATATTTGTCCCACAGCGAGACCATCGTTCTGTAGGTAAAAATGATCTTTAAACTGAAAATATGTCTGTTGTAAAAGAGATTAACTAATGAAATCGTATTTTGTGATGTCGTTGTGACATTCAACTTTAGACCAATTCTTTTCTACCAATTCAGTAACTAAATTTATTTGAGAAACAATATCGAACGAGCACAATATATGTTTCTGAGTTAAAAGTAGAAAATTTGCTATGTAAATGGATGTTGAGTTATCTTGCACACAGATGCCTTTTAGTCGTCTTAGTGACAGGTCAAGGTGATAGCTTGAATACAGATATAGATATGGTCACTGATCCGGTAAACGCAAACAGAACAGTTTTTACATTGTTAATTTAGATACGATATATGGCGAAGAGTTTTCAACACTACCCAAAGCTCGACACTGTTGACTTACCTAAGAGACATATGTCAAAAGTTATTAGATTTCACAAACATTCTATAGGAAGTTAACTGTACACCTGGAGTATTGTTGATACACTTTTGTAAGTATCAATTAAACAAATTCAGAAATATTGAATTGAACTAAATTGTCAGTAACTCCTCAGCTCCATCTACCGATATATTCCGCTAGTATGCTGGTATAACTAGGCAGAGAGTACAGCACTATGGTACAGGTCTTCTAGATTTTACTTCTATGTTTATACTCAGTTGCCTAAGACCCATTGCTCACTTGTTTATGCATACTGCCAAATTTGTTTGTAAGAACCTAATCAATGAAATTTTAAAATATTCATTATGTTGTAATGAAAGAAGTTGATATTTGGATTTAGTATCACAGTTAGTGGCTTTGTTGGTCTTGTATTACATAAATGGAATTGCCTTTGTAGCTCATTTACAAGGTGACCCTGAACGTGTAATTTTCTGTGTTTTCACAATGGTAGGAGTTATTATAGTTTGTACATGTGTTCGAAATATTGGATAGCACTACAACAATAAGTATTTTCAGTGCGTTTATATACGGATAACCTCTATAGCTCTACTACTACAAGCCTTCATGGGAGCTGCTGTTTTTACGGTTGATCAAGGAATAATAAAATAATTGATTTTAATAAAGGACACATTGTACACTTCTGTATTCATGTGTAATACACCTAAGATGGTTTGTGACTTTACGGAATGCCTACAAATAGTTTTAAAATGTTGTGAAATTATAATAATAATATGTTTATGGTATATATAATATAGGTGTAAAATTTAAAAAAAATGGTGTAAATGTTTTAAAGCGTTTTCTATACAAATTGTTAAAATAACTAGAGACACATACCATTCATTAAAAAATAATGCCGTTGACTCAGAAGATAGATTAATTCAGGGCTGGTTCATGCTTTTTGATTTGCATAATTACCACAAATTGCTGCTTGGTTATTTTCACCTAACATCAATATAGTAATTTCTAGATAACAATAATAAAAATTATCTCGGACGCCAAGTTATTTTTTTGATTATGCGCGGAATAACTAAACCAAGGATACAATAAAAAATTCACCAAAATGTCAAAATAAAAAATATACAAACTACGTTTATTAAGCATTTAAATTTGGTATTATACAAAATAAATCTTAAAACTAATGTTAATAGCCTTATCCTAATCAGTCATTGAGGTTATAAATACCTGTTACAAAATTTTGTACAACTTCTTGAGAACCTCTGCTTATTATAAAGAATGCGGAAATGTAAACCAAAGATGATGTAATCTTAGTATCAATGTTGCGCAATATATCGTATTTTCAATGTTTTACGTTGTAAAGTATACCAAAGTTGAAATTACTTCTTACAAATTTATATTCCCCTTGAAATTTGAATAATCCAAAATTTATTGCACTCTTGAACGTTCAAATAAAATGTGTGATCTAAATTTAGATCTGCATTAAATGCAAAATGTAATCATAAAATGAAAGTATACGTAAAGTAGAAGTGTAACTAAAAGTGGTAAAAGTGCCCGCAAAGAGCAAATGTTTCAGATTTTAATATAATACGAGTTAAAGATGTCTTACCATTAAATCAATGGCAACAAAATTTAGGTGGAAACCAAAATGGCTTCCTGCTCAAACAAAATAATCCAATGCTAAAAGGACGCTCACGATGAATATACTATGCCAAGAAATATGGCGAAAAATAATTCAAAGATGTAAAAGTATAAACCCTTAAGAAATATGCAACTTAAGTTACACCAAAATGCAAATTGTTGCCTACCAAACTTAAAAATTATTATCAAAATTTTTTTTATATTTACAACTAAATGAACGAAGAACGAAAAAACAAAATGAACACGGACAGATATGATTACACATTATGGGTTCCAAATAATTGGCTGGTCTGAATTATTGAATTATTGATAATACAAAACACTTTTGTACGCAAACATGAATAATTTTATCTTAAGGTCTTTATAATTCAGGCATACAGATCACTTTAAGTCAAATGTAACAGGCCACATAATTGACAACGGTTAAAGTTGTATGCTAGATACTGGTAAATATGTCAAACACATTAAATATGGGTACCCATCTTGAAAAGCGTAATTTGAACTTTTGCAAAATGCAAACAAGACAAAACAATCGCTAAGTGATTTATCTTGACCAGACTGACAATAATGTTACATTACTCAAATTAATTGCCTGCCTTACTTTGACTTTCCTGGCAATTTAAAACATTAAAATTTATTTACAAGTGATATTTAATTATGCCTCAAATTATCAAACGAAGTGGCCGTCTAGTTAGGTATGTTTGAACATCTAAATTAGATGGTTGGGAGGTAATTTGCATCATACAGAAAACAAAAAATGAAACTACTCAAATTAAAACCAACGCGCGTTGCGCAGCAGTGATTCAGCCCTTTGATATACTACTGTGGGAAAGAACTACCAATAAAACCTACTTTATTCATAAATAAGTAATTACACAAGTAATTAATAAATGAAATAATAAAAAAACAATGAAAGGGTTAAATATATAACAAAACACCATTAAATCAGGTTGAAGTGCGTACAAAATTATAACATTAAGAGAAAATGAGTCCGCGTACGAATAAGGTACCTTTGCAAGCAATGTTTGGTATTTAATATTTCCTATGGTAAAAATTTGCTGAGTTTCAGTTATATAAAAATACATACACCTAGAATAAATATTCCCTTAATTGATCACAGACACAAAGCGTTAACATACGCTGTTTAACCCCGAAAGAAAAGACAACTTAGTGTTGACGAATTCATAAAAAAAATGTACACAGAACAATTATTTTGAAGGCAAACTGTTTAGAATGAAGGTATTTAATTAACCCAAAAATCGATCTGGCCCGATTGACACTCTAACTGTAACTAACTTTACCCCGATTTCCAACCTAACCACTTCACTCCCGCACTCAACCCCCATCCTTTCAAAAGTAATATAAAAACAAGAAACATTAATTCCCGTTGGAACAGTTTCATATTAATTATTGCACGAAATCTTACTTTTAAAAATATGCATTCGTTCGTAAGAACCATACATTTCTCTCTCGGGTTTCAAGTAACAAACAAAGATATCTTTTGATCGCGGACCGTTCAGCCGTAATTAATTATTAAGGTAGTGATATTTTTCCATCAAGAATCGTCGCATAAGAAATTTCAATGATTCGTTACGCCCTTTAGTAAAGCATTTTTAAGTGTGCTCCTGCTCCACCCCTAACATGTGTTTTACAATAGACAAATATCAGTTACAAACAATCCCACATTCCTTACAAAATTTTAATAAAATATTTTGAAAACATTAGCAAATTATATTATCAAGATTTAAAAGTCCACTAATTATCTTTTCTATCGTGGTAACAATGGCGATTTGACAAACGTTTATTACAATAAAAAATTTTCACGGTCCCTACCTACAATAGCTTTGTGAATGGACGAATTTTTTTGCGTAAAATATATTCCTTCAACTCATATATTGAAATGAGATGAAACCAGTACATGTTTTTCTTATATTTAATGTAATTATGTTGGGTTATATTAATTTCATAAAAAGTAAAAATATCTTCTTTAAGATTTGTCTCATAAGTCGACACTGTTTTTTAAATAATTATTACCCATATTAAGCTCAAAGAAAAGTAAAAGTACGTAGGAAGTTCTCCACAAATGTAAAATCAACTTAAAACAATGGATAGATAACAGTGGGTGTAAAAATACCTTCATTTTTTTCGTTTTTCACAAATACAGCTTATGGTTATTGGTTATTTCGATAATATTTCAAATTGCTCTGTATATTTGGATTACCAATAAAAATATATGGCTAGTTACTCCTATGTTGATTAAAAAATCTTCAGTGAATATTTTATGACCCTTATTTAGTTCCTGTTACTACAACGCTATGTATTTTAATATTCTAATGAAATTCAAATGCGGTAGGATGCGATGAAACGGTTTGTCTATAACTGTTGAGATTACATTCTATTCTTGGATCACTTTTCAGTTTGTTTACGGTTACAGGAAATTGCGTAGGGCTTATGTCATTTTACCTGACGGTGTGATTGCGCAGAGTTCTAATTGAACCGTCTTAAGCCGTTTGGGTCGAGCGTAACCTGATTACGATCTCTTTTTACAGAAGTGCAGAGGCGTAGGTAATTTGCTTTGGTATTTCATTTATACATTTATTGAATAACGCTTTTAGCTAAATTGTCAAATAGGTGTAGGTATTTTAATTAATTATTAACATTACTAATATTAAAAATAATAGTGGGTAAAAAGCAAACGATGTAAATGCACTTTTAACAAATTTGTTTAATTGATCTCCATTAAAGAATGTGTCATTAACAAAGATAAATTCGATGTTTATAGTGTAACTGTGAATATTTTAAAGTATAACTGTAAAATGTCAACATTAGGTGGTAAACGCAGTCAAGCACGCCAGTGGTGTACATTAATTTTAATTAATTTGCAAAGTAAGTCAAAAACATGGAAAAAATGCTGCAATAGTGTAATTTCAACTGAAATGTTGATTAAGAAAAGGGGAATGTACTTGATATTACAGTTGAACCGCTCATTATAAACATTTGTGAAAGTAAGTAGTGACAGTGACGATAGTTTTAGTGAAGACCAGTGATTAATTATTTTTTAGAATTGTTTAGAACATTTCATTGTTAAATGTTATTTTATATCTTTGTTACACAGTAATTTATTTTATAGTTAGGAATAAAACCAACATTCTAAATTAATTAACTTTAAAATTGTATTGTTTTGGTACGACTGAAAATAGTATCACTCAAAACGGGTTACTGGCGAAAATTGGCGTGTCTTCGCCAAAATAACAAGCTTTATTAAAAAGTGCACCGCACGATCTACCAAAAATGAAAATACGTAAATTAAAATTCTAGGTTCAAGTAATGTTGTCTTTGTATATTGGAAATGTTAAGTTTTGAATGGTTTTCCTGTAAAACCATTGAATACTTTTGTATAAATTGTTCAAAGGAATGTACAGAATGTATCAAATCCTTTCATTTAAATTGTGAATTATATTAAAAACATAAATAAAAATACTGTTTTTTAAATGTAAGTTCAATAATGGTTGACATTTTTTGTAGTAGTGTGTGGAATCTATTGGTAGTAACTGCAGACCAAAGAATAAATGGATCAAGTTATTTAAATTTCTGCGCTAGTCCAACAGATCCATCTAATAGCTGCATTTTCTAATCTATTATTGCAAACATCCACAGCATGTCTAAGCTTAATGCTGTTCACGAAACATATCTCAAAACAAGTCTGTTCTGAAAATCCGATACACTGACTTTTTAATACAATTTTCATTCTAACTTTCGATACAAAGGACAACATTGTTTGCAAGGGCACTAATTGGCTCTAATTATTATTAATATCTAAACCATCGGTAAAAACTTTGGTACATCTTCATTTCCCCCCATGACATCTTTTGACTGATCTGTAGTTGCTGATTATGTACATAAAGCTAACTTTTTTGTGGATTTATTAGCATAAAATTCGTGTTTAAATGATTCTGGAAAGATGTTCCACTAGTCAATTACAGAACCAAATAATCAATACCAATTATTGTTTCAAGAAACGTTTTACAATAAGTCCTTTTATATATCCTTGTCAAATGCATTTCGTATGTACCGATCAGGTTGGATCTGTGGTAACACAATTTGCTTAGCAGTCACCCTTATTCCCACCAAACATATATACGTAACGTATATATGTATGCTTGGAGTCCAACGCTGTGGCCGAAGGAGCGTGGGAAGCTCGAACAGTCCGCCCTCCCCTTGTGGAGGGAATAAAACACGTTGCTTTTCTCTTCATCCACCTCGTTTGAGCTGTATGCCCACAATTGGTTTCCTGCTTTTCTTGATAAAAGACGAATACGTGTCGTAATTGATGGTTTGTTTTCAAAAGAAGTTAACATTAACACAGATGTGCCACAGGGATCAGTAATGGCCGCTACCCCTTTTCCGTTATATTTAAATGATCTCATTCCTTCAAGAACAATCACTCTTCATCACAGTTTGCTCATAATATTAATTTACCTTTTACCTCAAATGAAGATATTGAATCCGAGATAGTCATTTCAATCAACAGAGACATCCAACGTATGAATGTGAGGGTAATGATCTAGCTACATTTAATGCTGACAGAGCTCAAAATGTCCATCGTTTGCTGTTGTAAACATGCATGGCTTACTATTATTACTAAGTTAGAAATAACTGTATCTTTAAATCCGCCAGCTACTAAAGCAACTGCTCGTATAATATCCTTTTCCTACAGCTCTAAACAGTACTTTACCTCTCGACAACTATTTCTGCTGTATAAGGCCCAAATTCGCCCTCACTTGAAATATAATTTTTATTACTGGATTGGTGCTCCACAGTACGCTCTCGATATCGTTGACCGTATTCAAAGAAGAGCAATTAGACTTATAAATGACCCGTCCGTAACTTCTGACATACAGCTCCTTGAACATGGAAAATTATTTCTTTGTACTTTGCCATTATCATAGCTTGTTGTTAAATAACATTCGTTGACACCATCTGGGGACAACTTTGCTAGGGATAGATCAGTTACGTGTTGAAGAGGCTTCGCTTTTCTAGAGCAACAGTGCCTTAGTGATTGTTTTGTCTCCGTTTAGCACTGTGGGAAACAATTTTCACATCCATTGTAATATGTATGAAATTAATTTACGGTGTTGCTAGACGTGGGATAACCGCACTTTTCTGGTAATACTGGTGTGTTGTAGATGTGGTGCGTCTGTGGATAGCAACCAAAACAAGCTATTTTGTGCAGTTCGGTTTTGATTATCGCCAACTCTTTATCCACGTTGGAGGACGAGTCCGATGGTGTTGCCTTTGAGGAGGATCTTTCAAAATACAATACTGTATGTGGTGTCGATGGTACAACATTCACTGAATGCCTTGAGCTTGTTTTCATTTGTACAATTCAACCTTTTAAAGAATGTCAACGTTTGAATTGTAGGTAGGATTTTTAAGTTGAACATCTGGATATCTGTGATACTTGTTAATAACTGTAAACACTTACACTAGTAATGTACGTCCTTCGCAGGAGAATTTTAAAATGTATGTACCTATAACGTGTGGTTATAGTATGCAGTACAAAACACTTAGTGTTTGCAGCGAATTTTATCTGGCAGGTTAAAACCCTGTATAGCATAGATAATAGAAACCCAGCAGTAATCGATCAACAGTTTAGATACATAGCAATTGGATGCGTGGTGGTAAATTAACTGAACTAGATACTAAGTGTTGTATGTGTGTGTGTGTGTGTGTGTGTGTGTGTGTGTGTGTGTGTGTGTGTGTTTTTTTTTGTGTGTGTGTGTGTTTTTTGTTGGGTGTGTGTTGTGTTGTTGTGTTGTGTGTGTGTTGTGTTTTGTGTTTGTGTGTGTGTGTTGTTGTGTGTGTGTGTTGTGTGTGTTTTGTTTTTTTTGTGTGTGGTGTGTGTTATGTGTGTGTTGTGTTGTGTGTGTGTGTGTGTGTGTTGTGCGGTGTTGTTTTTGTGTGTGTGTGTGTGTGTGTGTGTGTGTGTGTGTGTGTGTGTGTGTGTGTGTGTGTGTGTGTGTGTGTGTGTGTGTGTGTGTGTGTGTGTGTTTGTGTGTAATTTGTGTCAATACCCTTAATTAAATTAAACATAAATTGCACCAATTTTATTTCCAGCAAATTCCTTTGTTTTTTTAAATAGGTTTTGTTTTGTTGTTTTATTAGCTTTTTAATCGGCATTGTGTTCGCTTTTGATATGGATAATATAATTGATAAATTAAATTTTTAGCAAAATTGCACATGAAAGGTGGTTCCAAAAACATTTTTGTTTGGACGAAAGGTGCGATAGCACCATTAATACAGAAACAAAGTACAATGTTTAGTGATCCTATTAGTGCAAGAGGTAGATTAATAATAACTCTCCGTTACTTAGCAACTGGTGAAAAAGTGAAAAACTTTTCATACTCTTTTTGAGTAGGCCATTTCACCATTATTTCTGAAGAGTGTCAAGCAATTTGTACAATTTTAATGGACAAATATCTGAAGGTAAATCAGAATATAGTCCGCACTTAAAAATTTTCTGTCAGAATAATTTTCTGCAGCTTATGCCAATTTTTAATAACACCTCTTGCCTACCTTTATATTCCTTTAAAAATTTAGATATAATAATGGCCAGGCTTCGTAAGCAAAATTAAGTCCTTTACACCTGAAACCACCAAAAATTTTGTTATTTTGGCAGAACTGCAACTTTTCTTACTGAATTGCAAATAAAATTAAAATAAAAATAAGGTAAATGTAACGGTAAGTGATTATAAATATAACATGTTGACAAATGCAGTACAACCTTGTTACAAAAAAATAAGAAACTAGAATTGCTGCAATCTCTTAAAAAAGTTAGAAACGTTTCTAATTGCATGAAAATCGTTGCACAACGAAGTTGCTTGATATATTGCATAGTGTGAACTACAATATTCCATGAATCTGCAATCAGATTACTGCAACAATCAGCATAGATGGGAATCCCCCTTCAGTGCTTTTCTATTTACATCGATTACATTTTTTAAGAAAAAGTAACCGAAACACATTGGTTAGTTGCACAGATGGCAAATTATAGATTTGTTTTACCTTAAGAAAATACTTTGGTACGGTGCCTAAATGCACTGCTATTTGAACATGTGTCGCCTATAACGATAATTTAAAAAATACGCATTGTATTTTTATGAATATATAATATTTTCATGTACTATTTGTGAATCGTTGTAAAACTCTTTTTTAAAGATAATTCAATTTTAGATAAGTTTTCTTTAAAAGGTTAGAAACCGTTAAGAATATTAAATAAAAAAATTGATGCGCACAATATTGCATGATGTTCTTCGTATGTGTTCGGAAAATATCGTCCACATACGAATGTAAAGCCAAAACCAATTAAAAATCAAATGGCTTGTTTATTTATTAATTTTTTACATTAATTGCATATATAAATGTCACAAGTGGTTTACTATTTTACAATGATAAGATAGATAAAAATTTAATTTTAGTGGTTTCCATTGTGTGTAATTACACTAACGAGTTTAATTACACCTCTAAACAAAGAGTTACATTTAAACTTTATTAGATTGATTACGTAGATATAAGTAAGAAATAAAGCTATACTCTGTAATGTTTAAACGAAAATAATAAATTAAAAAAGCCTTTTCAACTGACCAGCGCTATCCGTCCTAAGGTGGTATAAAAAGCGTCTCTGGTGTCTTTGACCTGAACAAAGTATAAGAAAGTCTTGGCTATCAGATTTTTATTCTAATGAATTAGAATGAACACAATGTCCAAAAAATTCCCTTATTTCAAACTTGTATAACCTCCCTTGAAATAATCGTGTTCAGAATATATTAGCTCAAGTAAATATTGGAACACTTTAGACGGCAAATAAGCCCTTTTCTTCAAAGTGGTTGCAAGGGATTGCAAAATATTCAACCCTTGATACGCACAACACCGACCGACACGGACACGCACATCGCTTGGGGAAAACACACACACACACACACACACACACACACACACACGCAAACACAAACAAACATACAGACATCATAGCTCATCTTGAAATGAGTAAGTTTTGCGAAAGTTTTTGCCAAACAGAATTTCAATTATTTTAATAACAGAAAAATTATGGGAAATATTAATTTGATAATTGTTTTTTTAAATTAAATAGTAATACTAATTCTTCATTTTTTGTTTCATTCAAATTCGCGTGGTATCAAGAAGTGTATCTCAACCCTGTTTGGTACATCATTTTGTATTATGTGGTTTTAACTATGGTCTAGATCATTTTTGTTTTTTAAGATTCTAACTTGACATTTCAATTTTAGTCTGAAATTAACGGAGCCACTGAAACCCAACAATATATATATATATATATATATATATATATATATATATATATATATATATATATATATATATATATAAATTAATTATATTATTATATATATATATATATATTATATATTTTATTATAATTGACTTGATAATTATTTATTTAATTTAATAAGTATATACTTATAGAGTTCAATTGAATTTTGTTGGAAAAAAAATACATTTAACCTGTTAATTATAAATTGAAATATTAACGTGAAATCATAAAATTATTTTCCACGGAAATGTTCATTGTAAAATTTAATAATTTTGCAATTATTTGCTTTAACGGTAAGACATAATTTGCAAAATGTAAAATTCCCAACGATCTTTATTTAAGTACATTTTGATTTTCTTTAAATTAGAATTATTATATTTATGATTACACTTTTCATTACCTTTCCAGATATTGATACACGTCGTCGCACAACAATTATACACAAATTAAAAAAAAAACATAAATACAGGACATCAAAAGAATACTCAATGCAATTTGTTGCAATATGATAATAAAATAAACTCACATGTGTTGTTGAATTTTCCTTTAAATGGTCACGTTAAACTTGTTCCATGTTAACATTGGATGTAAACTTCATTCCATCTAACGATGTTACTGCCTTCCTGTTGAAAATGGTACTGCTTAATTTCCATAAATTCATCCAGCTTCACTAACTTGTGATAAATCTTCTTTGTGATAAATACGTTGCACTTGGGTAAGATGCTCATTTACTTTTATAATTGCACTTTTATTTTAATTGAATATTTATTTAACTATTTATTTAAATTCACTAATTTTCCGGATTAATCTTGTAATTTATTCTTTCATAAAATTTTATAATTGCTAACACTTTTATTTTAGATACCAGTTTGAAGTTGAAATTGTTTTATAACCTCAATCACTTTTGAGAAAAATAAACATCAAATCCAAAAATAACAGAAGAATTTTATTTAAATAAAAAAAAATACACATCAACCGATGTTGAACAAGATTTCGAAATGAAACAAAATAGTGTCGAAAATTATAACCGGTAACCTTAGTTTTAAAAATTGTTATTTGTTATATCGATTGTTTCTGAAATCTCAGACTCTACGTTAATCGCGGTTCACTTCCGATAATATTTACGAAAATTTTAACTTAGATGTTAAAAAATGCACTATTAGCACTATAACTTGTTAGCCATCAAAGAATTAAAAGAATAAAAAAGAGAGTAAGAAACCAGGAGCAATTCCTTTTATAACTTCTCATGGATACCAAAGCTTTCAATTTTTTTTAACATTACATACAAAATATTCTTGCATTCGATTGGTCTAAACAAAAAAATTAATTTAACTAAAACATAAATTATGCAATAACTTTTTCAATTCAAATCGGATTTGCTTTTTAAAAACATTCATGAACTCAGGGAAAAATTCTGCATAAATAGACACCTCACGTGCTACAATTTGCTTCATCAATTTAGCTTTTGACCAAACTGCATAAGAATACACTTATTTCAAAACAATTTACATAGTTTTAGCAAAATTTCTACTTTAATACCTTAATTTTAGGTACTTAACCCAACTTTTCTAAATTTATGTTTAAATTACATATTTAATGTTAATTTCTTTGTAAAAATAAGGGAAACCTATTATTACATGCTTTTATAATTTATTCTGAACTTATCTTGTCCTAAATAAGCTATATCACTTGTAACGTTTACCTAACTTGTTCCTATATATGTCTTTAACACAATCACTGTTTATCTGTACTCTACAGTTTCTAATTTTGTACTTTCATACTTTCATAATGTTAACTTATTTTGTAAGTTCTTGTACACAAATTGTATTTATATTGTTAATTTCACATTGCACATGTGTTGTTCATGTTTTTAGATATGTTTCTAAGGCACATTAACTTCTTAAGCACTTTTTAAACACTTAGTCTATGATCTACCAACGTAACGTCTTCGTACCATAACCCTTTTTATAGTTCGCAGAGTTTTTATGCATTGTACCAATTATTATACATGTTCTACACATTAGGATTATTGTACTTCATATAATCAATATCTGTTATGTGTTTAATTGCTTAATTATATTGAATTACATGTGAATTTTCTTATTTATCTTTAACACACTAATATGTATCGTGCTGACCTTTTTAACATGCTACTGCCATAGCTCAATACTTTTATGAATACGTGCAAACCCCATAAAACCTGCTTTGTTGTATCAAAACCATCTGTTTATATTCGTACACTATATTTTCCTCATAACAAATTGTATAACTTCTTCAACTTTATTTGAACTTGGATACTATCTAATATTTGAACTCGATAAAACTCTACCCCCTCTATTACACCTATTTATAACCATCGCAATATATGTATATATATATATATATATATATATATATATATATATATATATATGTTGTGTTGTATGTATCCATAAACTCGTTTCCGGGTGCTGTCTCACTTTTTTCTCCTTGTTCGTGGTTGCGCAGGTGTATTGCGCATAAACCCTTTGGCGCGTTATTGGAATCCATATGGGTATCATTTTTACATTAGCATGGCTTATCGGACTTTCTACCAGTGCGGTGTAAGTTTGTTTTTTGAAATCTCGGCTACTTGCATTCTCGTCCTTTGCCAATATCTGTATGTTGTCTCATTGGATTCGGTGGCCTTAATTCCAGACATGTTCGGAGTTTCTTGATCTTTCTGTTTCACCATTGCGGATGTTATTCTTGTGCTCCTGAGTTCTCGCTTTTAGAGGTCTACTCTTTCCTGTGTCGCTTGGTAGGTTGTATACACTATTCTTGGAACTCTTTTCTTCTTTGTGTGTTTGGTTTTGGTTAGTATTGCCCTGAGCATTCTTGTAGATTTGAAGGCAGTGCGTATCTTGTATTTGACATTTATCCTTTGTATTTTGTCCGAGGTACCTGGTATGGTGTTACCGCTGTGTGTTTACTGCAAAAGAAGTACCTAAACAGTCTCTGACTAATAAGTGAAAGGTACCAAGTTCGAATCTCAGAGTAGTCAAGTGCTTGAGAAAAAATCATATGAAATGAATTCGATCAGTCCGCTATCGAAACGTAGCGCTACAAAAACAAAAACTGTGGAAATGTACTGATGAACTCAGCTAACATCAGCATAAGCTGAACACTTTTCTAAATCATGAGAGGTGATACATTTATTATACAAAGTAATCATTTAGCTTGTATACCGCTAATACAAATAATACAAACTGATCGAATCTAACAGCAACTGGTCACAAATATAAATGACGGAGCACGCTAATTTATATATCGTGACCTCTTTTCAAGTTAACGTCTAGATGTCTCTTAACCTTTATCTGACATGAAAGTTTAAACGTCCATCTGACAAATTATAGTTGTTGTTTTTACAATGTTTGAATGTTGTCTACAATAATATGAACGCATTTAATAGAGGTTGCAAATTATCCTAAAAAAATGCTGTTTCGTTTCTTTCAATTTCCAATTTATGGGTTAGAAGGTTATGTGTTGTTCCACACCAGGTGTTTATTTACTTTTCATTGTAATTTATTGTTTAACCGCAGCTAATATGCATATGTAGGTAAATACTAGAATGGTGAAAACACGCAAATTAGGTCAGTTGATATTTGATAACGAACTGGAACATGACTAAAAATAAGTGGTACTTGACACAACTTGTGACGGTGTATCATTAGCATAATAATTACGATCAGGTATACTATATTAAAGTTTGTGAAGAGATTTCTTCTATTTATAAACCTGTCATTGATGATTAAAAAAACATGTATTCAATATATGAATTATTATTTTTACTTTATAATGAGTTACATATCAGTTCAATAAGTTTCTACAATAGTTTGACCAAATGTATACTTTCTGACATTGAGACAATTTGATAACATAACACTATTTTTTAACAAGTTATGTTAGTCTGCACGTAAGATATGGTGGAATCACACATTCGCAAGTATTTCTGTCATATTGATATTTTTCTCCAACGTACATTAATCTATCTCCAAATTTACATTGGGGCGCTAAAATTTATAACAATGCTTTAGAATCTAAACAAATTAACTATTATTAGGTATAATTACTTGAAGCAGTTGGAGGAATTGAAGCTGGAATGTATTCACCATTTTCAGAAGCTGAAAACGTACGTTAAATCCTAAGAATAAAACCATTTAGATTCACTTACGGCATATCCAAGATCTTGGACAGCAATCATCTGCGTTTAAATAACGTGGCGCACAATAATTATGGATTTTATCAGAATTTAATAATTCAACTGTACAATTCAATGTTTGACATACAGGTGGCTCTAATTTACCGTTAAAACCTTTTTCACATATACATTTGGTACATTTCATACTAGGATGAACAAATTTTTCTCCTTGCTTATATTCAACATCTCCAATTTTACATTTGGTATCTTTTTCATTGAATGGTGCTAAAAAAAATGTAGATGAGACTATTAAAGGACGTTTCCTACAAATACATACGACATTTTTGTTCTACATGACAACAACGACTTTGTTCGTAAGTTAAATAGCAACCTGGTTTTATAAATTCAGGTACCCAAAATTCGGCACAAGAATCTGATGGAACTATGCATCTAAATACTCCACTAAAACACATTGTTGTATTGAGGTAAGACAAATGTTAATTATTTACTTGTCACCACATGTACATGATGCATGGTAGCAGTTGCCAGCTAGAACTTCTTCATCAGGCTTTTCGCCTGCCTTATAATACTTTCCTTTTAAATGGCATGTTCCTTCTGGACGAGTGTAAATATGTGAGCAGTCATATTCTATTGGACAACATCTATTTTCATTAGAAAATTTAGGTGTGCATTTCAAATCATCATAAACCAGAGTTGGTATTGAACACTCGTTGCATGCTCCTGTTATAATTATATACATATTAAATAAATAATTCAAACCTATCCTTACCGTATGCGGTGACGCGGGTTGCAACAATTACAACGAAACCCAAGTATAGTATCATATCTTTGTAATTCTTTAGTTACACTTACACCCTGATTCTAAATACTAACGATCAAATGTATTGGCGTTGCACATATATATATACCTATTTGTAACTGTTTATAAACATTGAGTAGAGGTGGCTCTTTAAGATTTCTTTACATGGCAACATGTAAAAAAAAAATTGTAATCTACAAAATAAAAAAGGAGATAGGAAAAAAACTTGTATGTGCTAAAATTTTTTTTATTTCTAAACAAGTAAGTTACATACTTTTTTACACATTAATAAATTATTCGGAATCTTTAAAGTACGGTACTGAAATTAGGATAAATATATGAATAGACTGTTATGTATATAAAAAAAAACTTGTTTCATTAACCCTATTCCTTTTAAGCATTGATAACCTCGTGGGATATTTTTTTTTTGTGTTGGGTGATATGCATATAGATGTGCTATGTATTTACATAAAACTCAAGAATTCACCATTGGAAATGCCATTCAATAGCGATTTATGGTATTCCCCTTTTAATGAATTTTTATTCTACAATACATTCCGAGAATAGTCAGTTATACCAAAGTAAATAGACTGCACATACGTACAACTATTAACTTTTAGTAGATTAAAATAAGATTTATGACTCCATGATTCAACATATATTCATGAACTTAAACATACAAAACTACAATTTAGTGCTTAATTATATTATAGTATTTTTCGTAATCGACGTACATCAGACTTACATATACCTATTAAAATATGTTTCCAAAATGTTTAAAAGTGTATATCGAATTAAAACTCTTGTTAATGTACCTCGTGGATTTTTAATACGTGGTCACCCAATTAAGTGTAATATTTATTACCTATAAGTAAATTTTTACATTTTAATTATTGACACAACAAACATATCAAGAAATAATTTGCAATGTTAATAAACAAATAAATTTAGTTTTTTATAAGTAGGTGCTATAATGTTTAAATAACCTTATCAATTTTATTTATTTTTATCAATTTATTTAACAATAATAAGATTAACTTTAAGCCTTTTTTACATTTTACAAAGCGCTCTTTTTCTGTGAGGAGCACAATTTACAACAGTGTTTTTCCAGCACATCTATTACATATTTTCATTGTCACTGTTCTTCATTTGCTCGTTTGATATTACTATTGTCCTAAAATTTTAAATAACAGTGTATATATAAAAAATTTATATCTATAAAAACTATGAATGCTAATTCATTAAATTATTCAAGGATTACACACACGCACACACATGCATACGCACACGCAAACACGCGCGCACACACACACACACACACACACACACACACACACACACACTCACATACACACACGCGCGCGCACACGCACACGTACACGCACACGCACACGCACAAGCACACGCACACGCACACGCACACACACGCACACGCACACGCCCACGCACAAACGCACGCACAAACACTCACCCACCCACCCACCCACCCATACTCTCGGCCATCGTTGCGCTATGGACCTTGTATCTATATCTAAAGTCCTTAATAAAACTTACACAAAATATCTCGAAGACCTTCCAACCTCTTTAGAAATTAAAAGAAGTGAAATAATTTTAATCGCAATTTTTTTAGGACAATTATGCAACCTCCTTCATAACAAGTTTATTACGAAAATATGCAACATTGTAAAAACAAAAATAATAATCTATGTCAAACGGACGTTTCAAACTTCATATCAGATAAAGGTTAATAGACCTCTAGACCCTAACTTAAAAAAACTCCAAAGCCGCCTACTTCTATGAAAATATCGATAATATAGTTACAGCATCCCAATTATATTTATTCAATTTTTTACACTAAGTTCTAGCATAGGAATATTATTGTTACTAAATTACACGTCGTATCAAAAAATTGCAACAGAACATACTTTATCTATATGATTAAGGTCTATATATTGGTATTTTTATATCATTTTTCCAAAATCCAATCAGTTCCAGGAGAAATGAAAACAAGCTTAAATACAAAATTTTAAGTACATACGTCTCATCGTTCTGCAGCTATCGTAGGTATTAAGATACATGCACACTTACACACACACACATTCATAAACACGCACGAGCGCAATTACGCACGCACGTATGCACGAGGGCATGCATGTACGTAACCAAGCAAGCAAGTACGCACGCATACGTGATAAATCGATTCAGCGATAGAGAAAAAATGTAGATTGCATAACCTTCTCGCTTAAAATTAAATTTGCTCATGGGAACATTATTGTTATTCCAGTTCATGATCATTATCAATACAATTGCCTTCATGGTTTAATACTGCGACCAATGTAACACGAATATTCTCACACTTTTTGTTAATTTTTTTTATTTTACTGGTATGCATATTATCGTAATAAGGTGTGCAGAGCGTTAAACATTATCTTTAAAAGTTCTACACTTTCTCAGTGCGTGTGCTTGTGTGTGTGTGTGTGTGTGTGTGTGTGTGTGGTGTGTGTGTGCGTGCGTGCGTGCGTGCGTGCGTGGTGCGTGTGTGTGTGTGTGTGTGTGCGTGTGTGTGTGCGTGCGTGTGTGTGCGTGTGGTGTGCGTGTGTGTCGTGCTGTGCGCGTGCGCGTGTGCGTGCGCGTGTGTGTGTCGCGCGTGTGCGTGCGCGTGTGTGCTGCGCTGCGTGTGTGCGTGCGCGTGTGTGCGTGCGCGCGTGCGTGTGGTGGCGTGTGCGTGCGCGCGTGCGTGCGTGCGCGTGTGTGCGTGCGTGTGTGCGTGGCGTGTGTGCGTGCGCGTGTGTGCGTGCGCGTGTGTGTGCGTGCGCGTGTGTGTGCGTGCGCGTGTGTACGTGCGCGGTGTGTGCGTGCGCTGTGTGTGCGCTTGTGTGCGTGCGTGTGTGTGCGGGCGCGTGCGCGTGCGTGCGTGCGCGTGCGTCGCATGCGCGTGCGTGTGTGTGTGCTGTGCGTGTGCGTGTACTTATTTTAAGTTTACAGTTATCAAATTTGATATGTTGACAAAATAATTCTACAAAGAATATATTTTAAACATTTTTAAATTAGCAATCAACTTAAAACCACTATAGGGAGGTATAAGTTGGTTGCCTAACAATAATTGTTGAATTAGGAAAATTAATAAATTCTAGTTTTGTACAAAATTGCACAATTTAAACTCTTAACATTTCACAATTAGATATTAACTTACACAACTTCAAAACGAGAAATATTATATACAAGATATAAATTAGAAATTAGAAATATTTCTATTGCTATATAACTAAACAATTGATATAAATGTAAACCCTTTTTTTTTATTGTTATAAACTATCAAAGTTAATAGCATTAACAAACTTGTAAAAATTCCTTGAGTAATTAGATAGAAGTTCATGCTTTTCTACAGGCCAATCGCCCCTTTCACTAAAATATTATTTTGTAAACTAGTTCTTGCACTAGATAGTTTTGAGCACTCAAATCAGGGGCGAGCGGTCCATGTATGCAACGAGCATTGCTTCCCTATCACAAACCTTAAATGACCAAAAATTGAAAACTCAAATAAAAAGAAATTTTAGAAATGGACCTTATTAGCGCCAGCGATCGCGTAACCCGTAATACGAGTGTACTCCCCATAGAATAAAATCCTTAAGGAGAAGCAGCATTTAAAGTTGAATATCATGTATTTTGTCATTTGTGTATGCATAAGAGCGAAAATAATATATCAGTATATCACATTGTCTTTGTCGTTCGAATGAAAATGCACATAGTGCGTCTTTCTCGTACACAGTACACACTGTCGATACCTGCTCGACACACAAACGCAACAAACTTTGTTGCTTATTCGTTCAAATACAGAATTTTACGGGGTCAAGCGAAGGAGGCGAGAGGTCAAGTTGCGAGCGCTTGTCACTGAATAAGCAATTTTAAAATTAAATACAAGGGTTTTAGTGCAGTTTCGAAGATGGATGGGACAAGTACGTCTGCACGAGCCGCGAGAGATTTACCAGGAGACTGTGTAGAAGTAGCGGCTATTGGAACTGCAAATCCGTGTAATTGTGTAGTGTGTTTGTATTAAATAAAGGATTTTTTCTCAAAGTTTTTGCGAAAAGAGAAATATTATTAATGCGGGTAGGTCAAAGCCTGAAATGAAAAATTTGACCACCAAAATTAAAACGTGTACTCGACATTTTAGTGCCGATAAATATTATGAACAGTATTTGTGGCTGACGGGTTGTGAAATAAGAAATAAACTTTTTTGTTGGCCATGTTTGCTTTTTGTTAATGAACATGGTGTGTGGAATTACTTCGGTTTTGGCGATTTAAATAATTTACATAAAGTAGTAAAACGTCACATTAGCTCTAAGAACCACTTGCAAGCTGTTATCAAAGAAAAAGTTTTTGGAAAAACACGAATCGAACACTCTTTAGATATACAGTTACAAGTTAGTCATCAACAACATAATGAACTAGTTAATAAAAATAGAGATGTGCTAAAAAGACTTATTGATGTTGTGTGTTTCCTTGCCCTTCATGAACTTGGATTTCGTGGTCACGATGAATCAATGTATTCTGCAAATAGAGGCAATTATTTAGACCTTGTTTCTCTATTATGTAAATATGATCCTTGTTTAAAAAGTCATTTAGAACAGAGCAGTGTGTTTCAAGGTACTTCAAATCGAATTCAAAACGATCTAATTTCTGCAACTTCGACTGTTATTTTAAACAAAATTAAAGAAGAAATTAAACAAGCGCGTTTTATATCTATTATTTTGGACGAAACAACTGATGTTACTAATTTTAGTCAGCTTTCTGGTGTGGTGCGATTTGTAAATCGAGACGGCAACGTACAGGAAAGATTTTTAGGTTTTATTAACGTGTCAGAAGACAGAACGGCCGACGCACTGTATAAAATTGTATGTGAACTTATTAAAAATATTAATGCCTCTGAAAAATTGGTCGCTCAAAGTTATGACGGTGCTGCTGTAATGGCTGGACATTTAGGTGGCCTTCAAGTAAAAGTGCGAGAAACTTATCCGTGTGCAATTTTATACACTGTTGTGCACAAATTAAACTTAGTTTTGTCCCAATCAGTTATGCAGATTAAAGAATGTAAAGTGTTTTTTGCAACTTTGAGTGGAATGGCTGCTTTTTTTTCCAAATCTACTAAACGTACACAAGCATTGGATACAATTGTAAAGCGAAGACTACCGAAAGTTGCCGCTACGCGCTGGAATTACAATGGCAGGCTAGTATTAACAATTTTTGAACATCGCGAATCCATAATTGAATTATTTGAAAGTATATTGGAAAATAGCGATAAGTGGGATACAGACACTTTAAATAGTTCTAGAGGATTTTTAGATAGCTTAAAAAACGATTTTAACTTTAACTTTATACTTCTTGTTTTTTCAGAAATATTTCCATTTTCTGATAATGTATTTAATATATTACAATGTAAAACAAACGATATCGGATTCTGTATAAAGAAAATTTGTGAATTTAAGAATATTATAAACAAAAAAAGAGAAGACTTTGATAAATGTTGGGAAAACACGAATAGTATCGGTATCGGTTTGGAACCACAAAGAAAACGCGTGCGCACGGATAATGTTGGAGATATTAAAACGTGCTATCGACGACTTTTTTATCAAATTTTGGATCAGATTTATCAAGAAATAGACAACAGGTTTAAAAACTTTAAAGAACTAAACTTTCTTGAATTGTGTAATTTTAATGCGTTTAAGGAAAACATTTTCCGGAACCCCAGCTACAATGTTTAATGCATCATTATGGACAGTTTTTGATTTAGTTTTGTTACGTTCGGAACTTACAGTTATATATGATACTGAAGACATCGATAAAAAATTCTGCAAGTGAGTTATTGGCTTTCTTGAAAGGTACAGATTTGACAAACGCATATTCAGAGGTAGTAAAATTATGTGAGTTAGTGTTGACAATCCCTGCTACTAGTGCCTCGGTCGAACGTAGTTTTCTGCGCTTAAACGAATTAAGACTTATTTGCGGAGTTCGACAGGACAACATCGTCTGTCAGATGTGTCCCTGTTGGCTATTGAAAACAATCTTGTTCAGGAATTGTCGCAGCATCCGCGTTTCTACGACGAAATTATAGACGAGTTTGCGAAAAAGATAGAAGAATACAACTACATTATAAATAGGTAAGTTTTGAAAAATTGCTTCCTTGTCCCAAATCTCACCGCACGCCCTGACTCAAATTTATGTGTTCTACCGTTTGAGATTCACTTACATATACAGTTTGGGCTATTAATTAGTTTGAATCTATATAAATAAGATTTTAATTGACCATGTCCACTTAAAATTGTTGTTAATTTGGAATTGATTGGTAATTGCATTTGAAGTCTATTATTTACATTAGGTAGAAAGTTTTTAGTTAAAATACCCTTATCACTGTTATCCCACTGATTTTGCCATTTTATGTTGTTATCGATTATAATTTTCTTTAATATTGACGATTTAGGTAGTTTAGAATAAATAGAACAATCTTCTGGGAGTTGTGTTGCTTGTTTGGCTAGCAAGTCAGCCCTTTCATTACCCTCTGGTCCAGTATGTGATTCTATCCACTTAAAATACATTTTCCATCCATTATTTTGCATGTTTTTAATTTTAATCCTGATTTGTTCTATTAGATTGTTATGATTTCAAATGTTTTTTAAACTATCTAAGGTTATCATGCTATTCGTGCGCGTGTGCGCACCTGGTAGTTTGGAAGATTGTATATTGTTCCACATTAAACATTTTTGCATTTAAATTTGGTTTCCATAGGTTATTGATAAAAGATTTCCATGGTGGGTAAAAAAACTAGTATAAATATTCAGAAGAAATATTGATATTTGAAATTCCACTTAACAAAAATAGGCAAAGACAGTAATTCTTAATTGTTTTAAGCCCAAATTAAACCGATAAAGATTATTACTAACAATTACATAAAGGTGTGTACCTATTTGGTTAAAGAAGTTTATCCTTGAAGTGCACCTTGAAATTGACGTTGCTTTATGTGTAGTTAGCACAATAACATCATTAAGTATTAATTATGCAAGCTTCTACTAGTAAGTCATAAATTTTCGTTTGATAAAATAAAGAATAAAATGGATTTTTAGAAATTCTAGTCTTACCATTTTACTGACACTTTGTATTGTTTTAAAATCAATTTGAGACTAGTATATTATATACCGTTTCTATATATTACTAACTAGGTATAAGTAAATTTCATTGAACAAAAAATTATTTGGATAGGCCCTATCATGATTAAACCTTGAAGTAACAAAAAATAAATGACGTGAAAAATTGTTCTAACACCAAATCTAATGAGTTGGTTATATTAACTACAATTTGTAATTTTTAAAGTCTAGTATCAAAGAAATACTGTGTAATTATACGCATAAATGTATAAGTAATTACATTACGATCGATAAATATATTTTTTATGTTTAATTGTATACAGGCTAATAAATCTAAATCCTCTTACTTTTATTCAGCCAGGTATATAAGCAGCTATAGATCTATCATAGTGTTAAACAATTTTCATCATGAAAACCGCAGTAAGTAATGTACCTATCTGTTTGTTAAACATATTTTTATTTAACTTGAAACAATTTTAGGTATTGCTTTTTTTGGTTGTTGTATGTGTGTGCTCGGGTGCAGCAGTGAGAAACTTTAATCATTTCTCTGGGCCACCAGTAATTCGGCAAATCAGGGCGTAAGTTTATTTGCTTTATTGAAATAGACGTTAATCGTTATATTTTTTTAGAGCTCCTGAATCAAAGAGTAGTGACTTAGAAGGATCAGAATCGGCATATGTTTTGTATCCATATCTATATCCTTATGCTACTTACCATCATCCTATTGTGTATGTAAGGAAATGAGTGTCTACACTAATCGTTGATTGTATATTCACATTATGGATGAACTGGTTGTTGCATAAAATACTATATCTACTAAAAATCTTCTTATAAAGTTTTTAAATAGCACTAACAATGTTTTTTTTGTATTAATACTGAACCACAATACTCTATCTAAAGAAAAACAACAGCTGTTAGCACCATCTACTGCTGCACAGAGATCATCAATGGGCGTTTTCATTCCATATATTAATACAACGTGCCGGTTGGCGTATTTTTGTTAATGTAGAGTTGAAACACCTTCTATGAGGTATCCTAATTGATTATTTATTAATCATTTTCCCAAATTAATGTAGTTCAGAATTAGGAAATAATCAATATTTATCCCCCTCTGCCGGGCATACAAAAACCAATAAAAATATTCTACGTCCGAGGTCTACTACTTTCCCCGCCTACGACAGACCAATGAAAGATGCTTACGTCACACACCTAGTTACATACGCCCAAAGCGTGTTTTGTATATATTCGAGCGACACGGTATCATAAGAGGTCACCGTCTACCCTGTGTGAGAATTCTCTTTAACCCTAACAACTCGTTCCTTTCAACTGTCTCTTCCTATGTGTGTTGGGAATCCATCACAGTGAATGAACTAATTATACTCATATTCTTCTCAGGTATCCATCCTCAAGGACAACTCCTTGCACCTCCAACATTACATTTTGACTAAAGAAGAAAAAAATAATGCCGAAAGCTTTCAATTAAATGTATAGGTACATAGTTTTCAGTTTAGTTTAAACTGTATCCCTGTTATACTAGAAGTATATTAACTTTACACACACCTTCTTCTTCTAATCAATGTGATTTGATTTTGGTTACCATACCAGAATTATTCCCATAGCCTTTATCGCCTCGGGGTTCTCCTCCAACATCCCACAATTCCTGTGCAGCTCCTGCATATCCTAATTGTTCGTAACCTGTCACCGTTTGAATACAACCTTGTGTATACGCGTACCCTTACACAAACGCACCGGGCGAACAGTGTAACACAAGATCTCGTCCTGAGCCGTTTTTTTTCCACCTCGACGAAAGCAAAACGTAACGTGTTTCCATAAGTTGCCTCCTGCAAATTTCGCATTCCATCAGGCATGGGTTGTGATCCAGAGCCCCTGGGAGAACAAATTACACACGTGCATCCCGTTATTTGACATCACGGGCACCTGAACAGTACAGAATGCTGTTGTGTTCATACCACAATCTAGTTATATACAAAAGGTTACAATTTGAAACCTACATAGTTTATCGTTGGCTTTATGCGTAGCTTGA
>JARFJB010001537.1:30000-97500 GCA_036346205.1 Vesta saturnalis
ACAATTATAACAAAGTATTAATTTATATTATACACAGTGGCGTAACAAAGTAGCTACGGCCCCTTATAAAATTTATATTAATTGTAAGTGTTCACCAGGATCGTGATAGCTAGGCTGTACAAAAAACTGAAAATTGGTAGCTACAGAGTACTATAAAAGTATCAACGTGTATTTAAATTTCTTTTACAAAATACAATAAGTAAAAATATACACTATACATATTAACCATAATTTTTTGTACCATGCGTATTAACTAACACAACGGACAACAAATATACAGAATTAATTAATATCCTAGAAATATACTCATAACAAAATTTGAAATATTTAGAAATGTAATGTATTTTTATGGAGTTTGTAAACTTTCTCATTAACAAGTTTTTCTCTTTGCCTTTAGATTTGCAAACGTTGATACTAATGATGATACATCTATCTTCCGAAAAATTTCGTTTTCTATTGAAATAAGTGACAAAACAGATTATAGTCTTTCTTCCCCCTGTACTGTTTAATCAATCTTAATTTTGAAAAAGGTCTTTATGCTGTAGAAACAGGAATAGTAAGAAAAAGGTAACATGCAGTTATAATTTCACTGAAGCTTCTACAGAATGAAACATTTTTAATTAATATAAATTCTAGAATTATACCTAAATCTCCTTTAAAACTATTTCTGAATTAAACAAGTTGAGATGAAATAGTGTCGTATAAATCATCCGAATATTTTATATACAAATCGCCTCACCCTTCTGCTACAATTCTTCAGGAGACTGTCATTACATAGAACATCCAGAGTGAACACGAAGGTTCTTTTTTTCAACAGAGCAATAATATTTAGAGTTTCATTAAATGTATTTATTTTAAACCATTCCTCATTAGATTTTATTTGAAAATGATTTTTCTTCTCATCAAAGAATCGCTTGAGTATTCAATCCTTTGATATTGTTAAACGTTTAATTAATTTTGGATTGGACGGAATTAACAGCCATAATTTTTTAGATGTACAATTAGTAAAGAATATGTAGTGGGTTAACTATGTGGGTACCTAAAAATAAATAAATTAAAATTCCTGGTTTAAAATACAAAAAAGTTTTTTTAAGCATTTTTGGATTTAAAAGAAATGTACTTTAGTTTTTAATTAAGTAAGGAAATGTTTTCTTGTTTCGACTAATTGTGCGGAAGATACCACCGGGAAAAAGTAAAATAAATAATTATATTAAATAAAACAAAAGGTGGGTTGAACAAATACACTTTGTAAACAACAGGTTTGGAATAAAGTTGGCCTTGGTATTGTTTTATTCAATTTAAATACAGGAATTCCCAAGTTATTTTGCCTAACAGATCAAAATAAAAACTGA
Source organism: Vesta saturnalis (assembly GCA_036346205.1). Classification (NCBI taxonomy): domain Eukaryota; kingdom Metazoa; phylum Arthropoda; class Insecta; order Coleoptera; family Lampyridae; genus Vesta; species Vesta saturnalis. The sequence goes on from JARFJB010001537.1 coordinate 31,353, forward strand.
TTTTTCTAAGAGGGAAGAGATAAAGGAACAGTTCAAGGATACAACCAATAGGAATTCATTTACCACTAAAGGAAAAGATACTCTGAAAAACCTTAATATAGTGAAAAATGTTCAATATAAACAGAAAATTTTCAAAAAAAGCGAAAAATGCCAATTATGAAAACCAAAAAAAGGTTGCTAAATATACAGCCAAAATGTCCAACTTTTCTTTGCCTGAAATGCGTATACAGGTAATAATTTGAAAAAATTTTTGTGAATTAAAATTTAATAAGTTTAATATGGATTCGTTTATACAAATTTTATTTATACTGATTTTATTTGTTAAATTTAACTTGTTTAAAAATTTTTTTTTATAAATTGTTTGTTGAAAAACAAAAAGTTTAAAATGGTTATTATAAAAAATATTTCCATAAAACATTAAAAATATAGTTAATTGTTCATTTTAGGTTTAGTTCCTTTAATTTTCCAGTTTATATTCTTTTGGGAATATTTAATTTGTTGTGAGTTGTTGGAACCAATTAAAGGTTGTATCAGGGTCATAGTAAACAATCTGGATATAACTCTTCAAATTTGGTTGAGGATTCCCCCGTTTATTTTTTCTTTGTACCAGTGGAAGAACGTGCCAATTTTGGCTATTGTTACCTTAATTTGTTTTCAATTTTTTAGTTACCAATTTGTTTCAAATTTGCATTTTATTGAAAATATACTTACATTCGTTGGATTTTTTCTTTCAATAATTAAATTTTAATATACAAACAGAGTTACAAAATTTGAATTTGTATTCATAACATCTATTCCTGGTTTTTGGCCAAACGGTTTGAACACGTTGGCCTTTTGTTTTTCTCCATATAGTTCGTTAATTACGTTAAATTTTGCTTCCCTTTTTGGTTGAAGGCTTTAAACATTTTTAAAATTATAATCAGGGAACAAAAAAGGGCAGCCTACAAAAACCCTGGTGAAAAAAACTTTTATTTTGAAAATTTCCGATCTTGCAAAAGCAGGATGGCTCACAACAACTTGCAAAAATGGTGTATTTTTCCAATTGATATGGGAAAATTGAATATTATTAATTAGGTTATTGTTTATAGGTCGTTTTACAAATAAAATTATTGTATTTATTTAGTTAAATAAATTCTTAAATATTAATAATAATTTTTGGTACAAGGTAAAAGTATTTTTATCAAAGTATTTTTAACAAAAAATAGTTATTGTTATAGGTTATAAAGGCAGTATTTCTGTTTAAATAAAAATATTTGAGTTCTAACCAATTAACTGTTATCTGTTGCCATGATCAAATCTTCCATTTTATTAATCAGTTTATCATTTCCTTTTGCCACAATCTCCAATCTCTATTGGTACTAATTGTCCGCTAGTACCAAAATCGAAAAATTTCTTTTATCAAAATTCCCCGTGGGTAAATCTTTTTTTCCCATAATATTTTAATTTCCCAAACATGGTATTACATATTAGGTCCTTGAACAAGGACCTAAATGGTTATGGACGTTGAACGGTATTCGTCTTTCAATAGTCGTCTTCATAAATTCCTTCTTTTAAATGAACAAACATAAAATATTTATCAGAACGGAAAGGAACCCAATGAGCCCCTGGGTAGCTTTAGAAATTTCTATGTGCCTGCGAGACTTAATTGCCAATGTTGGAGTCATTATTGTTGGGAATTTGAAATTTACCTTCCCTTATAGTTCCCTTCCGTTTTTCGTGGACCAATGATTATTGTGTTAATCCTTATGGGTTGATTTAATCCCAACAGTGCATTTTGAAGAATATTATAGATTATAAAAGTACCGCCAGAACTTTTAGGAACCAAATCCTTTTAAAGGTGTTATCGTAATAGACCACCTTGAATTTCCGCCAAGATAAAAAAGACTAACCTCAAACTAAATCTGTTCAAGTAGGTACGTCTTTATTAATAGTGGTTGATAAATATTGCCCTTTCGCCATTCTCCACTCTTCGATCTGGCACCAAATTTTAAAAGGAAAAATTTCCCCCATTCTTTTCATCGAGACGGTGAACCACCCGGGTCGCAGCACTTTTCCTTCCCAGATCAGCCATGCTTTGCCAAGCATGTCCAGCCTGTGATCCTCTGAGATGCGTCCTCGCCTCTTCAAACCTCTTTAAATTCCACGCCGCATTTACTCTACTACCCTGGATGGAACCCAAGAGTCCCCTGGGAAGCCCCTCCCCAACCGGGGTACCCTCTCAAACGCTCCAACTTTTCCCAAGGTTTGGCGACCTCTGCGCCGAGCCCGTACCTTATTTTCGGGAAAGGTGTTAGCTCGCCCGCCTATCAATAGAATTGCGTGACATTTCGCCCTGTCGTAATTGACAATTGATTACGCCCAAAGAAATTCCCTATTAATTAAGTCGCATTTAACCAAAACTCCGTGCTTAACCACCCTATACCTTGATTAAGGATAGTACTTCTAAACCGCAAAGCTCACACCAATCAGCAACTGGATCCAAGGAGTGTAGAAAATCCGGAAAAAGACCAGGGCGTGGCCCCAAATAAAGGGGAAATAGAAACTCCTCTATTTGGAAAGATATCAAGCGGTTGACCCAGGTTGCCTAGACTTCGGACGTGTTTTTGCCCCTGTAGCTTTTCAGAATGGTCCTCGCGTCTTTGGAATATTATCCCGCCATGAAGTACCTTTCGCCGTTCGGAAGAAGCCCTTCGTTCATTGTCTTTGTTGCGTCAAAATATAAACCCTAAAAAACTTTTTCTGGTCGCGGATCGAACAGAAAAGCTACATTAAATTCAATTGTTGGGTCCCGGCTTTTTAGATGTTGCAGAAAGCTTATAATTAAATATATTAAATTAATTTATTAATTAATTATTTATTTTTTTAACAGCAATTAATAGTAAAACAGATTCTAGGAATACTTTACCATACACTAAATATTAAAGTTTGAATGGGAAAATAAAAATTCCCCCAAAAATCTGCCAATTAAAGAGGAAGAATAATTACTGTGTGGGTGTGGGTGTTGCATGCTCGTGTTGAGTTTCTTGGGTTGATGGGGCTGTAGTGTGCAAATTTGCATGTCTTTGTTGGTGTGATATTGCTGTTTTGGTGGGGTGTGGTGTGGTTTCTGGGTCTGGGTGGGTTTGTTGGTGTTGGGCTTTTAAATAAATTTTTTAATATTAAATATAATATTAATATATTAGCCAAATTATTTACTTTTGCTTTATAATTATATGAAATGTGTATAAAATTATTCATTGGTGCATCAAAGAAAATATATTTGTCCTGTCATTTTTTTCTAAATTTTAGGTTCATTGATTCTTTGGTTCTACCTGTTTTTTTTTTGCGCTGTTGTGTGTTTCGTTTGTGTTTGCTTAAATAGCAATTTAACTCTGGAGCAGATAATTATTTGAATATTACCTTTCCTTGATAATTACTTTGAGCATTGTTTAAAAATTATTTATTGTGCTATATTAAATAAAATATATTTATAATATTTAATTATATAAATTTATTATATAAAGGTAATCTTATCCCAAAATTAAAGGCTGTGAATCATATTTAAGAAAAGTTATATGTAATGGGCCGGAAATGCTTTTTCCGGATAAATTTGTAAATTGAAAAAAATGGTTTTTTAAAAAAAGATTTTAAATAGTTTCATGAAAGATACGGGTTTTTGGGATGACAAATTTTTGTGGTCCATTTAGTTGTGCCAGGGCCAGCGCAACCATTTCGACCACTTTAAATCTTTGCAACTTTTTGTATGCCATTTTGGACTAAAAAATCGATTCTCCTGTCTTTTCTGCTACAAAAGGTATATTTTAGTGAAGTCGCTAGGAGCAACCCTTTCCGAGAAAAGACATTAAAAGAAGAAAAAATTAATATTAAAAGTATACATGTTGTATGTCTAGGCATTCTATCGTATTTAATTATGGATTTTTATTAAAATTTTATTATCAATGAACGCAAAGAGACAGATAAGTACATAAGTAAACAAGTAAGTTACTTAGTAACAATTAAAAATTCCTATTGATAAACCTGTCAAAAAAATTACCCTCCGAAAATGTGTATGCATCATGAGTTTTAAAAGCGTTTTTCTCGGAAAGGGTTGCTTAGCGACATCACTAAGATAAACCTTTTTTAGAAGAAAAGATAGGAGAATCGATTTTTAGGTCCAAAATGGCATACAGTGTAGCAAAAAAAATTGCTACGATTTAAAGGGGTCGAAATCGTTGCCCTGGCGCCTCTAGAAACGACTACCAAATGGACCACAAATTTGAATTTGTCATCCCAAAAAAACCCCGTATACGAAATTTCATGAAACTATTTTGAAACAGTCGAAAGATATTGAAGAGAACGCGATTTTTTTTTCAACGTTGACACCCTGTATCTCGGAAACGAAGCATTTCCGGCCCCAGTACATATGAACTTTTTGCTTAGAATGATGAGTTCTAGCACGCCTTTAATTTTGGCGGATTAGATAAGATTCACCTTATATATATATATATATATATATATATATATATATATATATATATTATTTTAGTTACAGAAATTACTTATTGTCCAAAAGGTAGACAGACTGTAAGCATAAAGGAGTAATAATACACAAAAAAAAATAGATATTGATTAGGTAGGTTCTTTTCATTCTTTAAAAATAATAATTAAATACGAATATTAATCAATTTTTAGGGCTTCCCGCTACTGCCTTAAAGATGGATCTTCTAAAGCAATTAAATTTGGTTGGCAAAGGCGAACTCAAACCTACATTAAAAGTTTCTAGTGTGATTATTGACTATAAATACCGGTTAAAAAATATCAAAATTATTAACACACAATACGGAAGAAAAATAATAGTACAGACTGAAGACAATAGTATATTTTCCCGGAGAGATTAACAAAAGAACTAACGGATGAGAAGATGTATAGCCTTCAAGAATGCATTGCAAAAACCGCAATCGTTTATGGAGGCAGCGTAGATATTGGTAAAGCTAAAATGATGGCTAAACTATCCTTTGTTAATAATACAGGTAAGTCATTATTATTCTGCATTTTAAAATTAATAAATGAAATTTATAGGATAGCATATCACATCACTGTCATATATTGAATATAAAAAATTATAATAAAGGAGTGTTTGTAATGTCTGACGTTGTTTACTTATTCCTACAACTTATAGGAATATAAAACTGCGTAAGTAAAATAATTAAACGAATGTATTTATTGCATTGAATACAATCTAAAATTAAAGGAGCTTGTTCACCTACATGATCAACATCAGATGATTTATTCCAACGCTTCATTGGTAACGTAGTTGAATAGGTAGTTAATTGAAATCAAACAGACGATATGGATGCTGAGCAAGGTAAGTGTTTAACGGATAATGTAGGCAACTTCGTTCATTTTGGTGTCATGTAAATTGCATACCTTATTGGCTGAAAATATGTATTAAAAGTATTTTCGTACTGTTTGCACTTACAGTTCGGGCAGGTCATGCGCAATGATTTCATTAGCATCGTTTAGTTTTTGGTAGATGATTAAAGCGAGAAGAGCATCAATTATGTTCTCTTAAATATTTTGTTGAAAAGTGTTGTATGGTCTTTACAGTAAGAGCTATTTGAACCTATTTTACATTGTTTGACATGTTTACCTTTTTTAGGTGCTTTAATTTTTACGATAACTTTTCCTTTTGACGTATTTTCATTGCACCACTAAGCTTGTCGTTAATTGTACGCTTTACGTTTCAATTGATCGAAGATGACGCAGTAAAAATTTGTTGCTATGCAGAAGAATTATAAACAAATGGTACCTTAACCCGTTTAAATCAACCAAGTTGGGCTGCTTTCTAAAGGAATTTACATATTGGGGATCAACAAGTATCAAAACCCTGTTATATTTCCATTTTTTGAAAGCGAGTATTCAGCAGGATTCAGTTATCAGTAACAGTATAACAGTGACAACCAAAATGTAAACGTACTGCAGGTATTTCATTTCTAAGCATTTATTCATAATTCATTTTTAAGTTAATCCAGATTTACTAACGTTAGTATTTAGATTTTCTACTTTATAACTTGATTTGAAGATATATATATATATATATATATATATATATATATATATATATATATATATATATATATATATATATATATATATATAATAAACCTTGTTCTTGTTTTTAGTTTTAAATTTATGACATTTAAGGTTTACTTGTTTTCCATAAAATAAGTTGGCGTCCGAGATTTTTAAACATTTATTCGCAGGTTGAGACTACATCAATGTTGGAAAGCGAACATATCTAATCACAATTAGTTTTAAATTATAGCAAATCAAAATTTTAAGAACCAGGCCCATTTAATCTCCGACTGACTAAAAGGCTCAAACTCTTCTAGTTGACATTAGAAGTATAAATAATAATTGGGGTGAATTAATAACCACAACACACCCTTATTTCATCCTTTTTTTTTAAATATTACAACCTGGTGTAGAAAATATATGGGATGTTGATGATAAAGCGGATTATTCATGGACTGATACACCCGAATCGTCTAAAGGTAATTAGTATTGCGGTATAGACATCTTATTAAAGCATTTGTTGTAGAACGTTTGTTATTAACTTGGGCGCGATTTCTAGATAATTCTATAGTACTAGAAGTAGGAAGTTCATTAAAGGTTAATGACTTTAAACCTGTAGTACAATTATTTTGGACATCATTTAGTGACATATGCTGTCTGCATTTTGATATGGAGGAATGGCGCCAAATTAAAACTGAGCATCTAATACGTCAAACTCTAGAATCTGACGAATCCGGGAAAGCTATGTTTATGGGTTATGGTATAAAAATTGAATTGTTGTTTGTTACCGACGAAGAAAAGCAAATCAGAATAAGCAGAGAAAACAGTTCAGTATTATTATCTAAGCAGGCAATCAACCTATTGTTTCGGCTGCGGATGTAATAAATCAGAAACGGCATTATTTGAATGATTATCGTAATTATTCGATTTATGAAGATTTTATAAATGAACTAGCAGCTAATCTATACAATGAAGATTTGAGCGATGAAGAACGTATATTATCTAGAGGCAAATTTTTCTGTCAAAATCTTAGAATATTTTCAGCATTAATAGGTCATAATTATAATGTAAAGATTATTCATTTTTAGTTGAAATTGTGCACATCTTCCCACAAAAATTTATACAAGATGTAACTTTCAGCATACCATACTTGTAAAAGGTATGTAAAAATAAAAGTATATTCTGTAAAACAGTATTTCAATAGAGATTGATACATGCTGCACCTAGTGGTGCATTTTAAAAAGTAGAATAGGGTTTGATCACGGCTCCATCTACTGGTATATTTTTTAAAAGCAGATATAAGTTCCTGTAATTGTTATGGCGGGAAAACCCGAAATTTGAGATAGGTTCTAGTAAGGAGGGTGTGCATACTACTTTACACTCTCCATACGCCTGGCTTCCGGTATGTAGATTTTCCTATAAAATATTTGTAATAGGTTTAAAAAAAATAAAACGGATGTTGTGTAAAACAGTATGTTGTTAATGATATAATAATGTAATGCAATATACAACTTTATCCAGCTTCATGTGATACAATAGTACATTACATTTTACGTACAATGCTAGTAAATGGTTCATACTCAATTACAACATTATGCAAGATAACGCAATATGCCGAAGTATCGGCGGTAAAGGGCGAAGATGCCTCGACTTCGAATTTCAAATCAATAACTCCGTTATGAATACTCTCGTTTTGACGAGTGTAGTTAATTACAAATATCGGTTGACTCTTAAATTGTTCGTAACTAAGCATAGAACCTTGTGGCGAGTTATAATATTTATTTTGAAAGTTTAAATATTCTTCGTAAGCATCCACGTACTTGTTATCAGCGAAGACTTTTATATTCGAGATATTTAAGTGATCGAATTTTGCTGCACTCTCTTCCCTATTATTACGCTTCTTGGTATGGAAAGCAACCAGTAACAATTGAGGACCTTGGAAGCCAGTACTGCTCTTCACCGGCCAAACCATTCACGTTGATGAGGGTGATGGATATATGCACAAATCTCGAGCGTGAAACGCAACTTGTATTGGCGAATTTTTATTAATGTTCTGATAGATAGACAACTTGATAGCATCATTAGGAATTACATACAGAACTTTCCATGTAATTTGGTTAAGTGAATCTTAACATCCGTTTCGCCGTTGTAGCGGTCTTGGAGCGGACCAATACCAGTTCTTGACGTATGTTGACTAGAGGCTTCGTATAACCTTCTGCAAATCCCAATACATGCTTGAGCGGTAAGGACGCGCAGAAGGCGGTCTTGGTGCTGTTCAACAGTTGAAGAGGTTTGTTTTGCGGACTCCATCCTGCATGCGACAAGCAAGTACTTTGATCCGCGGTATATAAGCAAAATCCTTTAATGGTGCTGTTAATGCCAGGTAATCGTATAGTTTCAATCATGTAATCGCCTAACATGAATCGAATCTTATCGAAGGGGAGAGGGGCGCGTTATTCGTAAGGTTATACTCTTTGTTTGCTTCCGTAGGGGTCAGAGCACCTTCCAAATATATAAGACTATCGTAAGTAGCTGTAACGAAATCGGCTTTTTGAATAACCAGATTAATCTCATCGGAGTTGCTGTATGCGTTTGTTGTGTACGGATGATAAGTTCGACGATCGCATTCCACTATCATATCCTCGTACCTGACCACGGTGAATAAACTTTTCAACGCTTCTTCCATATCGTCTTAATACTTTATAGCCGAGATATTGCAGAATCTGAACGTCGTTTTCGGTTAACGGTGTGCTCTCGTCTGCAGATAGAGACCTACTGGCGAAAATCTTAAGACCCATACTTCTTCAATTCCAATTTAATAGTTACTTTCTCGTTACCGAAGTCCACTAATCGACCCTCTTGATAAACTAATTGCAAGGTTATGTTATCTATACGTCATGTAAGTACAGGTAAACTGTAGACGGCTCCTTGACTAATTGATAACCTAGTTCAACGTGTACGTCAAACTCGAAGATTGTGTGCGACTGCTCACTCTTTCGGTATGCGCCCCCAGTTAAATTAGATTCCACATATATATTTGTAGCATGAATTATTGGAACATCCAGATCAGGTTAGTGGGTGTGGCTTGGCCTGTACACGTTAGGTGAGAAGCCGAGCATGCGCCCAATAGAATCCGCCTGTCTAAAGTCCACATAATGTATAGATTTAAATTTACATTTTAGCGTATTATTGTTTGCTCTTAAAATAAAGTCGATCGTGTTAAGCGAGTTAATCTTACGCTGTAGAAATATGTTAATCTCCACAATTTCATATACACCACTTGGAATCGTAATGTCTTTACGTTCGCCAATTTGAGTAATATAGTAAAACTTGTTGTTACCCTCGTGAATATTTCGTATGGAATTGCAACCGTAGAATCCTAGCAATCCTAGACCATACTGGTAATTAGGATTAAGTCCAATTGGCGGAAAATACGTTGCGCTGAGTACGTTTCCCACACCTGTCAGCGTGACTACAAATGAATATTGCTAGCTATTTAATATAGAGAAAATCTAAACATAAATGCCTACATATAAATGTATTATAATTTTGCCCCTTATCATTATTATGTGTAACTTTACAACCTCTTAAATATCTAGTTATTTCAAGTGGTTGCGTTAAATCTCCGAAGCTGTCGTAGTACATGGCTTCATCACCGCGTTTCTACCGTCGTCAAGGTTCACGATTCATTAAGATGCGGTTTATGGGGCAAGGTATCGCGCATAAATACTTCTCTAAAGAATGACACATCTCTCGCATACTTATTTAGATCGGAATCGGTTAATGCTCTCCGCGGCAAGTTTATGAGTTTATTGGATACGGTTTCAGGTATAAAGCACACCCCTTTGTATAAGGCTTCAAATAAAGTACTCGGCCGCTCCTTAGAGCCACCGCTTCCATTGCTGCGTTATGACGTTGGACCTCCTCCAATTGCTTCTTCGCAGCCGAAGCGTCGTTGACAGTTTTAGCAATGCCGCTCGCACCACCAGCAAGAGCACCTGCAGCGGATAAACCGGCAAATATGGGTATTAAGAGTGGAAGAAAGCCACCAGCTTTAGGCATCGGAATGATTCTAGGCGCTTGCACCTTCTTCTTTCCACCGGCCTTCTTAGCAGTCTATAGACTGACATCAATGAGTTTCTTAAGATTTCCATCTTTAAGCAGACCTTTAACAGATTTTCGAATAGTCTATAAAGCTCCTCCTCTGAACGAGATCCTCTTCCTTGTCTTCTTCTTAGCACCCATACCCAACGTGGTTTTAACCTTCATGGTGTTCGCTACAGCAAAGGCTGCTGTTTTCTCACCAAAACTTGAATCCTTCGAGCGTACACGATTCCAAGCTTGATCTCGCAGTAGCCGATCTGCTTGATGACGACTTGGTATATCGTTATAATTATGATAGGCGATATCGTGTTGTTTGCAAGCTTAGTCTAGAGGATTTATATCGCGAGTTAAACGTTTCTATAGCTTGGTTCTTGGTCCGCAATATCGACATCCCGGAATATGCAGTTCAGCAGGTAATTTGTTTATTAAGGTGTTTAATACTCCTCTGTCCAACAGCAAGTGAACTAGTTAGTATACTATCAGCAACTAAATCATGAAGTTTACGAAGCAGCCTCAAAAACTACCTGTGGAAAGTCACGATTTCCTGAAATCGGAAGTTTCGAGAAAGCATGTCGTCTCTTTCCGGCATAAATTAGAGCAATTATCTGAGGACCTTCGGGGCGCGGGAAGACTAATGTGATGGTTACCTTATTGGAGGCACACGGCTTAAAATTTGAAAATATATACGTTTACTCCAAGTCGCTTGAGCAACCAAAGTATAAATACTTAGAGCATGTACTTAAGGCGATAAGAGGTATTAAGTATAATGCACTCAACGACAAGGCAGTTGTACTCATGCCGGAAGAGATCGCTAAGAATTCTATAATAATTATCGACGACATCTCTTGCCTCAATCAAGATATAATTCGCGATTATTTCAGTAGAGAGCGACACTCAGGCATGGACTCTTTTTATCTCTATCAAACTTCCTACGCAATTGATTCGCGATAATGTGAAATGGTTGTGTTATTTAAACAGGATTGCATAAATTTGAAGCATGTATACGATGGGCATGTAGGTACAGATATGACCTTCGATCAAGTTAAGTCAATGTGCTCGCAATGTTGGCGGACTAAACACGATTTCATATGCATTGTAAAAGACTTTGATTATGGGAGATACCGAAGCGGATTTGATTGCTATATCACCTGCTTATAATTCTCATTCAGTCAGTCGAAATGGATCTTCGAGATAAGGTGGTTAAGCGGAAGTTATCGCAAACTCGTAATGCAATCAAGCGTAAGCTCGAATTATTGAAGAGAGAACTTGAAACATATCGTTTCGCGGAAACTGCATATAAACCTATAGTGGATCCTCTGAAATAAATCGCTAATGCAGAAATTAAAGAAGAACCGGTGAAATCAGAGTTCAAACAAGTACCTGCCGCAACGTCAACACCTGCCCCGTTCAGGTTCAAACCTCCCGTTGCACCTTCATTCGTTGAAACCGGTGTAGAACCAACACCTGAGTAGTTATACAAGGATTTACAGAAAATGCTACTATTCAATGCAGATAGATCCATCTTTACTGATTCGAGAACGCTTTTGAATTTTGAGTTTACAACGGAACTGTCCTTATATATATTACTGCATCACGATTTTGATGGTAGAGGGGAGAGTGTGCTTTGAGAATTGCATCAGTAGGCTAATCTGCATCTGATAATGAATAACTGCTGCCATCAGGAGATGCTGCCCATTTTTTTATATCGTGGTAAAACTGATGCAATTGCGCAACTTTTAGTTCTTCTACAAAACATTTTTCACATATTTTCTTTAAATTTAAAAACTTTTCACATATCGTTACTCCTGTTTCATACTTTTTCGCTAGGACGTTACACTCCTCTTCACTATAATCACCTCGCCCGTAAACCGCCTCATGTTGGGCATCGAATACTAATGCCGAAAATTCTTGCTTCAAGCGTTCCACCGCTGTTCTCGGGTCGGTTGCTCTTGAGCGTATACCATCCACATGTTTTACACAGCACTCACTACGCGTTACACTATTTTCTTATATTATTACTCTAAACTCCCCACTATGTTACATTAGTGCAGATATGAACCATGCAATTGATTACCGCACAAATCTGGTTACGCGCTATTTCTAATAATGACACGCATCAGCAATTTTGTTAATTATGGTTCTGTCACTATATTTTTTAGATAAGACGCGAACCGACTATTTTTAGCTATGATGCGACCACCTTTTAGTGAGGACATAAACCGGCTATTTTTAGCTATGATACAACCACCTTTTAGCGAGGACGCGAACCAGATGTGTGTCTAGCACAGACACCAACCACACATATCTGGTTATTTCCCTTTGTGACATATTTGCATAGCACAGATTCAAACCACACATGTGTGTGGTTACCTACTATTTTTTAATAATCACTCGCACCAGATATTTTTAATGATGGTGCTGCCACTATAATTTTTAGCTATGACGCGACCACCTTTTACTGCAGACAAGCACCAACTATTTTTAGCTATGATACACCATATTCTAGCGAGGACGCGAACCAGTTATCATCTGACCCCCAAGGTGACCATGCAAATCTAGTGACTTCTTTCAAATCTAGTAACTTTTCTAGTGACTTTTTGAGTTAGGATTGGCCTTGTATAACTACTCACCTGCTACGTTTAGACCCCCTCCGCCATTCGTTGAAGCGGACGTTATTGCTAAAACAGATCCTGTTGAAGAAGACGAGGAAGAGCAGGTGGAGCCAATTAATTTAATGCGATTACTCGATGACACAGGCATTGCCGATGAATTCTTAGAGCAATATGATCCTTTACCTCGCCAGTATGTAGAATTACTGATCCGCGGGAACCAAGAACAAATCGATAATACATACGGACTTCGTTATGATGCAGACTTAGAATAAATAGGCTATCGGAGATTCTCCGGTGGAAGGCACTCCCGTAATATATGAGTTGTTTATATTGAAAGAGCCGAAGAAGTTTACGTTGAGGGATGAGACAGTCTACGTCGATATTCTAGCTAAAACTAACGCATATAGGAAGAATCACGACCCTCACGGAGCAATTATTGGCCCCAAGTTGTCTAAACATCTGAAGATTATTAAGCCGCAAATCAGTACGAAACGTTTCGGTCGCGGCATCATGAGGAAGTTATCGAATAGAGTGAAGGAGTATGTATACTGAAATACTCCTCGCGAACTTGTTGAACGGTTCAGGCTGTTGCATGCATCGAAAGCAGCAGGTCATACTGGACATGACAACGAAATCACTAGTATCGAAGAAGAGCCCCGAGAAGAAGGTATAATTGCATAACAATGTCCATCGATAAGTTTGGCAGACATTCGTTATCGCATTTAAAACATGCAGCTGCAAATATCAAATTTACCTGGGATGATAATTACGACATGCAAGGTAAAAATCTTTGAAATGCCTCTGAACCCTTCCTTGAAGATGATGTTGCAACTAGGAGATACTTAGATTAGGGCAATTCAAAATTGAGCGAAGGTGGTAATTATGATGCACAAGGTAGAAGAGTCTGCAACGTCGTCGATCCAATCCTAGATGCGGATGTACCACCAAAAACTATGTTGATAAATGCAAGAGAGTTCTAGAGCTTAAAATTAAGAGTGACATTGATTTATCGATTGCAAAATTATTGGCTGAGCGCGATCGTAAACTTGAGGAAACAATTTATCGTACGTATGGTGATATAATCTTCGTCAGCAGGGATGTTTATAACATTGAGAATAAGTTACACTAGTAGTACTCTTTAAAGTACAGTTGTCGAAGAATTGCATAAGCCTGCGCGGAAGAATTTCGTGAGGAAACGAACCATCGCCAAGCATCGTGATGACCTCTGGCAGACGGATTTAGCCGAATTTATTCCGAATGCTAAAGAGAACCGCAATCATAAGTATATTCTAATAGTTATAGGCTGCTATTCTAAATATCTATGGACACGCCCTCTAAAGTAGAAGAATGCGGAAGAAGTTTGTTAAGCGATTACTTCTATTTTGAAGAAGGTTAGAGCTCCGGATAACTTGCAATTGGATCAAGGGCGTGAATTCTATAATAAACATTTTTAAGGGTTGATGAAGAGTTATGCAATACATCATTACCCAACGTATAGTGTTAAAAAGTCAGCCATCGTTGAAAGGGTTATAAGAACGTTGAAAAATGCGTTATACAGACGATTTAGCTTTAGAGGTAAATACAAGTGACAAGATGTGTTGCAGGAGGTTACATTCGAATATAATAATAAAGTGCATTCCACGATTAGAATGATGCCTAAATATCATCAACATACTTACCGATGTTTCATAATATTAAGGTAATGGGGATACCAAAGTTTAAAATTGGTGATTACGTCCGGATTTCTAAGTATAAATCAATATTTGCGAAAGGCTACACTTCTAACTTTTTCGCTGAACAGTTTAAGATTGCTAAGGTGAAGGTTGGTTTACTCCAAGCTAAACCGATACTAGGTCAATTTTACGCTGAAGAACTACAGAAAACAGTTGATCCGGATATATTTCTCGTTGAGGTGTTACGGCGTATGGGAAACCAGCTGTATGTTCGATGACTTAGTATGGATAAAACACATGATTCCTGGGTTAATAAAACAGATTTTGTGTAACATGAATATATTTTCAATGTAATAATGTCATATATGTGAAATAATAGTAATAAATAACTACTGATATAATAATAAATTTCTTAACCTATGACAATAATAATAAATTTCTTAACCATAATAATAATGATGATAATAGCTTATAATAGTTAATTTGTTAATTAAATAAATAATTTCTTAATCTATGATATAATAATAATGATTGTTGTAATAGCTAATTTCTTAACCTAAATCTATAGTAGCGGGATATTGCAATGTCCCCAAGGCAATGTATCGATACCATTAGGCAGCAAATACCTCTGGTCATCGCGATTATTAAGAGCGACTTTACGCTGTTCTGTACTACAAATATGGTGGATTTTCGATATGATACTGCTTTGAGAGACACTTGTAATATCCCCGCTTCTTAGGCATTTTACATAATCATTAAAACTAATCTCTAACAACATAGTCTCTAACAACTTTTAACTTCCTTACTTCATAATCCTTAAGTCTAAAGCTACATTTTAGATGCCAAAGCTACCCATTCATCAATTACTTTTCCACTTATTTCATCTTTCATCAAGCCAATTACTTTACCATTGCAACTAGGAATGTTATAGGGGTTGTCTGCAAGATAATCAGAAGTGTCGAAATGTTGTTGCGTATAAGATCGTATGCATCCTCATATTTCATCTCGTACACCAGGCTACAGGTATCCATATATAATAATTTCATACAATCATCATTAAACTGACGTTGCATGAAATTATAGTGGAAATCGTACATTAATGTTTTAGAAATGTCTAAATAGCCATTCCCATATATAGTGGCTTGTTAAAGAAGATTTCCACCTTGGATAACTCGATAGCCATCAATTCCTCATTAAATATCTCTCTGCTGTGGAAATTCGACTGGGACAAGTAATAATTGGCTCCATACCTACGACTTCACCTGGTGACAAGTTTGACAATTCTATAATTTCTAACATTTTTCATGGTCTTGCCGAAATTTGCGTTATTTAAGAGTTTGTACAAGTTTTTATCGAAAGAGTTAGCGGGTTCTGCTCGCAACCTTGTATGCAAGTCTATATATGGTTTGAGCCAACGTGATTCGTTGAAGCTAATCGCGCGATGAACTTTCTCAATCACAAGGCCTGCTTGAAGGCCTTGCTTCAAATTGCAGTAATGAATGACATACTTAGTCTTAGAATGCAGAGTTGCAAGCAGTTTCCTATTTTTACCACCAGGTGGAGTACCGTGTTCAACGCAGAATGGAATGTATTTATGACGATCATGCAAATTATCCGGATATAATAGATCCACCTCTAGGATTAATCCTTTGAATGCATCATCCGGTAAATTCAAAATTGATTCGGAGGTTAATAAATTTAATTACCACTTGAAATCATCCCGCGGAAAACATTGTCTTTGAGCCCATCCATATAAATTAACCATATCTGTGTAAAGGATATAAGAGGACGGTTTGCTGGGATCGTATTCATCCATGTACTTATTGTTCGCCTTGCTGTACTCAGTACAACATTGCGTTATCCCTCCTCTTATACCCTTTTCCACGAACAATAACATACCAACATCGGTAAGCAGCTCCAGTCTAACTTTAGTGTAGTTTAACATACACTGCCAGGTGTATGCGGGAGCGGTGTAAAAGAATGCCGGATCTAACTTGTGCGTTATTATACAATTATTTCTGAAATTTGTGAATACGTCAGCAAGTAGAAGCACAACACATGTCAGATAAACATTATCCCTCTATCCATCCTCCTAAGTGTTCCTGAGTGCTTTAGCACGATAGGCCTAATTTAGCCTGTTCAGGTCCACAATCATAAAAAAAAAGATAAACATCGCTATACTGACCTAAATTTTGAATTTGAAACTTTTGCCAAACGTGAGCATGCGCATAGACATTATCTGTGATAGGTGATTGCTTCAACTTGCTGTAAAATTTATCTTTATCCGGAAGACAAGTTTCGTCAAATTTGGCCCACGTATCTACATACTCATACGGATACACCCCTGCAGCTGCTCATCGTTCAAATGACTTAGCGTGCTGCGTAAAATTTTGAAATCGTTAAATGACAGGAGGATAATTTATCTAGGGACTCGTTCATGAAGCGGTATGAATCTTCAAATCGAAATGTAACTATGGAATAAATGTCTTTGGTGGCTGAAATGAGGTTTTTAGTTTCAGGAAAATGAAATAACCATGGCTTGAAATATCTTTATCAAAGGGATTCCGGAAAAATTATGGAAAAAATATTATTTGTTCCTTAACCGGTTTCATGTTATGGACTTCAAATTGCCGGTGAAATACAATGATTCTTACTTTAATATCTGCCTAAAAGGGATGTTAAACTGCAGTGGAGATATATTCCAGCTTTACATGTTCTTAACGTTTCCTAAAAGGGACTTTAAAATCTGCGCAATTATAAATATCCAGCTGTTTCTGAACCAAAATCACCCTTCGCCTCCGCAACCAAAATTTTATAAAATCTTAAACCCGTGGAATATATGGAGGATACGTTAGTTTTTACGGATTTCCGTTTACCTTTAAAATCCGATAAAATTCCAGCGAATAAAAATAAATGGCCCAGTCTGTTTAAACTCTATTCTTAAAATCAATTCTCCTGGGTATTATTACACTTGTTTTAACTTACAATAATGTATTATTATTAATTTTCTAAATAAGGCATCACGCATGATAAATTTAGATTTTGTTTTAAGATTTGGATTTTTATCCACGAAATGAAATTTAGATTTCACATATAGTTGTCCCAAGTTCGAAACATCTCATTTCGCCAGTTTCATAATTTTACATTAATAAATGCATTTTTTTTTATTTAAAAAAATATAGGGGTTTAAGTTACATCTTTCTAATAAAGATAATTCATGGAAAATTAATTTTGTTTTAAAATTAGGGATTTGGCTTAATATAAACTGGTATTAAAATTTAATTTATAATAATAAATAAAGTATTTGGTAACAAAAAACATCTCAATTAGAAACAGGATTGATCATTTATTTTACTTAATAATGATTTTTATTTTTATTGAAATAAAATTATAAGAGGCACCCTTATTAAAGTTACGGTTACAATTAAGTTAACAATAATTTTCCTAGGCCCTCCTTACTGTTCTTCAAATTGAAGCAATCGCGCCTTAATCAACACAATATTAAATAACACACCTTTAATATTAAAAGTTTGGTTAAAAGTAAATTTCTGTTTAAATTATCATATTATTTATGGATGTTACAATTGGCACAAAATTCTAAAAATTTTAAAAAAAATTTAAAATATTTAATTTAATTGAAAACAAATTTACTGAAAAATCTAAAATGTCCACGTTAAATTAATTTATCCATTTCAAATTTAAAGGCGTCCAAATTATATTATTCCTTCCGAGGGACCCTTTAGGGCTTTTTTTTTATATATTCTGTATCTAATTTCCTAAATATAATGCTTTAACACCAATACCAATATAATAAACGCATGTTTTAAATCCTTTAAAATGTAAATATTCATTTTACTGATTTTTACATATAGGAATGCTTATAGAATGTAATCTTTTAGAACAATCAAATTTTTTAAACCATTTTAGAAAATAAATCTTAAAATGTTTTCTATAAATGATAAACATTGACCTGAAAATTAAAATGAAAAAGTTATATAATATGGTGTTTATCAATATATCATTTTAATTCAAATGTAAAATATATAATTTGGAGCGACAAGTAATTAGAAAACAAAATAAAAAGCGACATTTTTTTAAATATAATCTTTAAATTAAAAATTATCTTTAATTAATGCTTTAGGAGAAATAAAAACAATAAGAAATTCCAGTGTTAAAATCCTAAAAAATTAAATTCCTTTTAACTGTTATTTTTTTTAAACATTAAAACTTTTTGACAATATCACGTAAATGAATTTTATTCTATATTAGGAAATGGAAAGTCAAAAATCAAGTTACCAATCATGCATTTAGAAATTCCAAAAATGTATTTTAAACCTTTTTTCCTCGCCATTTATATTATCAGTTTCAATTTTTAATTTTATAAAATGGAAAATAAATAATCCAGTATTTTGTTTTATAACAAAATATATATGGTTTTAAGTGATCCAGAGATTGCTAAACCAAATTACTAAATTTTAAAATTTGCTGACATAATGATTTAGGGCTAACTCACAAAATATTTTTAGTTTTACCATTCCTTATAAAGTCGGTATATTTTTTTAAAGGAAACGTATATTAATAACTTTTGGTTTTGTCAATTTTAAGGTAAGTTTGTTAAATAAAAGAACAAATTTCATTGTTTAAAAAATTTTTTTAAAAATTAAATTTTAGAAAATTTAATTGTTCTTTGCAAAAATTTAATAAAATTTGATTTGTACAAAAGGTTTTTGCAAATTGAAAAAATTTTGTATTTTTTAAAAATAAAATTATGAATTTAAACTTTGATACCAAAAAAAATTACTCAAAAAATCAAATGGAAACTATTTTTTTCTGACATTTAATAAAAATTTAAAAGTTTGTTTCTTTATTTCCTAAACGAAATTTAATTTAAAAATCCAATTTTAAGTGAAAAAATAGAACATTTAAATCTAGTATTCCTTGCCGTGGTTAATGGAAAGCAAATTTAAATTGAAAAATGATATTTATTAAAAAACAAATAAAGATTTCTCGAAATTAAAACCGACGCAAAACATTTTTTTCCAACCATTTAAAATTATTTGGACATAATGTTTTATTTTATTTTGAAGAAACTGGAACAAAAAAAAAAGATTCAGATTTTCCCAATTTTAAATCAAATGCAGGAAAAATCGAAAGGCAATTTTTGCAAAGATACTGTGAATTGTATTAATTCATGCATTGTTTTTTAATATTTTAGATAAGAATTTTGCTTAAAAACAACGGATTTGATTAAAAATTATTGGCAAAATAAAATAAAGAAAAATATTTGAATAATTACTGAAAAATTATAAAAAGAAATTTTGTGATTCAAAACATTTTTGAAATAGAAATTTTGTCTTTTTTTTAAATTCGATATACTAATTTAAAATTTAATCTTTTGGTAAATAAAAATATTTTTTACTCGGAGGTAATAAATTTATAGCGATCATTCCGAAAAATTTTATTTATTTTTTTTTCTTTTTAGCCAAATATAATAAAATTTTGCAGTTTGTTTTTCTTAATATTTAAAACAATTATTTGAATTTAAATTTAATTCAGGAGAATGTAAGATTTTAAAAGAACATAAAAATTTTGATGATTACCCTACCATCAAGTCAAAAATTTAAAATTTGGAAAGTTTTTTAAAACTCTGGTAAAAACTGTATTGATAACAAAAAAGAATATAACTATGGATATTTTGCCTATTTTAATTCCATAAACAGGAAACAATATTTTTCCCAACTTTGGAATTTTAAAAAATAAGTTTAAATATTTTAAATTAGTTAAAGAAAAAATTTTTAAACGTACGAATTTTGTAAACAATTTTGCTCAAAATAAAGAAATTTAATTTTTACTATCAATGGCAAATCTAAATTTGAAAAATTTAATGCCAAATGATTTGGAATAAAAAATAGTAATAATTGCAATATTTTAAAAAATTTTAATATTTTTTATTAAAACAAATTTTCATTTTTAAAAAATTTGAATTTAAAAAATTGTTTTGCAAGAACAAATTTAATTTTAGGAAATATTATCAAAAAAAAAAAAAACCCAAAAAAAAAAAAAAAACAAAAAAAAATTTTCCATAAATTTAAAATTTTTAAATTTTTTAATAATTTTTATAAAATATATTTAAATATTTTATTTTTAATTAAAAATATTTTTATTAAATAAAAAAAAATTATTTAAATAAATAAAATTTTTTTTAAAATTTTTTTAAAATTTTAAAAATTTATTAAATTAATTTAATTTATAAAAAAATACCAAATAAACTTTATTTAAAATATATAATATTTTATATATAAAATATTTTTTTATTTATTAAAATATTAAATTTTTAATTATTTTATATAATTTAAAAATATTAAAAATTTTATTTATAAATATTTTAAAAAATAAATAAAAAATTTATATAAAAAAAAATAAAATATTTTTTTTAATTAATAAAAAATTAATTTTAAAAAAACAAAAAAAAATAATTTTTTAAACAATCCAAATAATTATTTTAAAAAAAAAAAAATATTTTAAAATTTACTTAATAAAATTTTATAAATTAAAATAAACCAAATTAAATTTTTTATTTTATTAATTTTAATTTTATAAAATTAATATTTAAATATAAAATAATTTAATTTACAAACAACAATAATTTTTTAAAAAAATTAAAAAAAAAAAAAAAAATAAACAAACAAACCCAACAAACACACACAAAATAACAAACACAAAAAAACAAACACAACAACCCAAAACAAAAAAAAAAAAAACCAAAAAACAAAACCAAAAAAAAAAAAACCAAAAAAAAACCAACCCAACCAACACCAAAAACAAAACAAACAAACCCAACAACAAACAAAAACAAAAAAAAAACCCAAAAAAACCACAACCAAAAACCAAAAAAAACCAACCAACAAAACACACACACCACCACCACACACAACCACACACACACACACACACACTCACACACAAACACACACAAGCAGACGCCCCAACACACACACACACACACACACACACACACACACACACACACACACACACACACACACACACACACACACACACACACACACACACACACACACACACACACACACACACACACACACACACACACACACACACACACACACACACACACACACACACACACACACACACACACACACACACACACACACACACACACACACACACACACACACACACACACACACACACACACACACACACACACACACACACACACACACACACACACACACACACACACACACACACACACACACACACACACACACACACACACACACACACACACACACACACACACACACACACACACACACACACACACACACACACACACACACACCCACACACACACACACACACACACACACACACACACACACACACACACACACACACACACACACACACACACAAATGGTTATATAAATTACTATAGAATCAATTTACAAACGCCTATGTATTTTACAATTTATTAATTACGCCTCTATAAAATGATTATTTATAAAAAGTATATAAATTGCAGATAAAATAAGTTCTAAATTTTATTTATAATTATTCGCAATATAACTGTTAGAACAATTTGTGAATGTCTTTACAATCTATAATTACACAAATTCTTGCAATAACAATTACAACCGCCTGCGATAATGCCGCAATAATTAATAATTTGCATTAAGTAACTTTATCGCTTCTTATTTTGGCCCCTTATATAAAGTATCAGCGTTCGCAACCAGTATATTTGAATCAACAAGATTCTTTATCGCGCTAGTATAAACATACAACTCGCCGAACTGGTTTTATACGTGCTTTATTTTATCTTCGTCCAAATCAATTTTAAATATAAATTGAACACTTACAGTATATTTCGCCTTTTTTGGAAATATCTGACAAACTGGCCTTTGAAGAAAGCTTCTCCCGCCTTTGTTTCACACATAAAAAGAATGCGTACTTCATCAAAGGTCATGCCCGATGACACTCAATTCAAAGCTATAATATATCTATGACACGCCTATATAAAATAATTAAAAAAGAACATAAAACACGCCCTGTGCACCCGCCTGCTTCAACTCCTTCGCCATGAATGCCGCTCCATCCTTCCCTCCTTACTGCGCTCTCTCTTCTCGCACAACATAATTTTACTCTCACCGAAGTTAAGCGACGTTGGGCGCGGCCAATACTTGGATGGGTGACGGCTTGTTGTATTTTGACCCCCGATTTGACCATGTTTCCGATGAAATACAAAGTTGGTACAAATAGTGATCCCTATTACTTTTTGGTCCTCTTTAAGAATTTGAAATCAGATTTTCAATATTCCTTAATATAAAAAAGCTACACACATTTAACGAATTCATTTACCGAACTTTTGGTCGGTGACAATATCTACACTACAGGGTATATTAATAATGGGGCATAATATTTACACCACATAACTACAGAGTGGTCAATTTCAAGTGTATACCACGTGATCAAAATATTTAAGTTGGTACCACTGATAGGTTGGTAAGAAGCTGTATTGCTCTAGCTACTCTAGAGCATGGTTCGAGTAAAAACTACGATCAGTTTCAAATCTGTTTGAAGGTCATTAACTTATACATATTATAAAATATTATCTTAATTTAAATAATGACTATTTTGTATTTGATTAGACTGCATCCCTATAAAATACAACAAAATAAATAAAATATTATTTAATGATTGGATTACATCATTACAAAATAATGAATCTTAAGTATTTAAATGTTATAATTTCATTATAATTAAATAAAATTTACAGTACATGTTTATGGAATGACAATGTCTTTTACAAATTCTTTTGAACTCCTTAGGTACACATTAGTTATCACACTTTGCTTTACAGCATATGTTCAAAATGACCGCCATTAAATTGTAAACATAAGTTCACCCTGCGTTGCATATTCGCAAATACATTTTGTAACATTTTGGCACCAAGAAAATACAAAAGTGAAAAACGAAGATATAAAATGACATAAACTGACATGAACTAAAACGACTAAAACCACACTAAAATCCAAAGCAGCCAACTGCAAAACACAACAATATTAACAACTAGGGATTTTTGTCATACCACTACAGTACACTTGAGATTGATCACGTTGTATATGTTAAAAAACTTTAGAATCAATTTTCTGTTAACCCCCTGCTTATGGAGTTATTAGCAGTTAAACTTAGAAATTTATTTGATTTGTAATTGAGAAATATATTTAAATAATATCTGTAACATAATTCAACAAGTAGAATAAATATTCCAGAACTAATCTTATTATTTTGATTATTACTTTATTTGTAATTTAATTTTTAAAATGCTGACCTTATCGCTTATAAATTTGAGTTAAGCTAGGGTGGTTTTTCTAACTTGTGTTATATTTGTACTTGAAACATTTTGCATCATTATTGTTTCCTAGTTTTGTTCCTAATTAAAATAAACAGGTTCCGTTTTGAATTGTAAATTATTACAGATATAGATTATAATAGATAACATTATAAATGATATATATATACTTGGTTTAATTTGAAAAATGAGGATGGCCATTATATGAGCACATACGCAACTAAAATAAACCCTTGATACCCTCAATTAAAGCTTAATTATCTTGTTATCTAGGTAACGACTTTTCAGTAATAAGGGGCGAAGTCTGCAACAGCATTATGCTAAGATCAGGTTGCCAAATTTTTTAAACTTTAACACCTAATATCCCACGAATTTAGCATACGAGGGAAATTTTCTCATTCTTAATTTTAGCCTTGGATGTCACTGAAGAATTATGATATGTACTTATTATGGACCATTAATAATACACGCTGTACAATATATGGTTTAAGCAATTTCAATCTTATTTCATTTTTAGACTTATTTGGTTTTCTATTAAGAAGATGTATAAGGAAAAGTTATGCAAAATTATATTATCTTTAAAAAATATGTTTACACATTTTCCTATAAAGCTGAACCATATTCAACAGGTATTGAAAAAAATTGAACAATTAAATTCTAGTTTAAGAATTTTTTTGCCGCCAAATTACGGATCGTATCAAAAAATTTTACAGAACGTAATTAATCTATATGTACGTATTCTTGTGTCTTTTAAATATACGACCGTGCAACCTACAAAATGAAAATTAAAAGAAATGAAATAATTTTAGTAATTATGCAACCTTTTTTATAAGTTCGTCAAGAAAATCGGCAAAACCATAATCTATGTCAGATGGACGGATAAAAGTTTGTCAGATAGAGGCGAATAGACATCTAAATTCCGAAGCTGATTGCTACTATGAAAATATCGATAATACACTTTAAGCATTTATCGGCTGTAATTGCAAGAGAGGTTTTTTTTGTCTGGATAAAATTGATTTTTTTTACAAGAATTTGGTTGCATAAGCCACCAGATAAAAAAACTCGTCCTTCGGACTCGGTTTTTTATCGTAGGTGGTTTGTGTCGTCAATTTACTAAAAAGAAACCAAATTAGAGTTTAAAGAATGAAATTTTATCTTGGAGAAACAAAACTTGGAGTGTAATTCAATGAGATAATTTAATGAATAATTTAAAATAATAGCTAGGTAATTATGAAAAATTCAAGAATACATTTTTTTTTGTGTCAATTTTTAAAATTGTTCATTCGATATCATAGCAATAAACAATAATCAGGTTTGAGAAAGCCTGCCAAGGAAGTTTAAAAACATTTTATTCAGATGCAAACTTAGGGCTAACTTTATCCGACAGTAAAGTGACAAATTCATCGCGGCTTATGGGATTTTTTATACATGAATTAAATTATCGTTATTTAGATATTGAAAAAATTTGAACTAACATTTAAATTCTATCTTAGGAATTTTTTATCGCTAAATTACGTGTTGCATCAAAAAATTGTATAGAACATAATTAATTTATATATTATTTTCATATCTTTGAAATATACAACTGTTTCAGAAATATTTGATAAAAACCAAAAACAGCTCCTAATAAACCCCTTTTCTGCCGCTGAATTTCTCACAAAATCTAATCAGCTGTGGATACTAACATACATCCATACACATACACATCATTGACGATCAAGGCAAAACAAATATTGTATATTGAGCTAATAAGTCGATTTAGCAATAGTGAAAAAAAAATCGATTGAATAATACCTACATATGTATATGTAGGTTGGAAGGTAAAAACCAAAAACTGCGTCTAATACACAAACCCCCTCGCCGCCGTTAGATTTTTTACCAAAATCTAATCAGTTCCAGGAGAAATGATATAAAGCTTAAACACAAAACTTTAAGTACGAACATATGGTTCTGGAGTTACCGCATATACTAACACATCCATACACACAGACGTCATGGCCGATCTTGGCAAAACTTTGTCAAATGTTGTAAGAGGTAATTAATTGAATCAGTGATAGTGAAAAAAAAGTTGATTGCATAACATTCTATGTATATGTAATGATGGGGTGGCTTCAAACAAAGAAATAAAAAGAAAACTATTTTTTAAATAGGTCTCATATTTAGTGAAAAGTACAGGGAAACCATTAACAAGATATACTTATTAGAAATTGCGAAAAGTGTACGAAGTTCTATTTTACAGAACCATTCCAATGTGGAATATCCTGCGTTTACAAAATAAATTGCCTGCCACAGAATAGATTGCAGTCTATCACTCTACATATATTTGATTTCCATGTTTACAGTCAATATTCTGTAAGTTTGAATGATCAAAATGGGTACACAATAAATATTTACTTATTTTAATAAATTATATTATCACAAATTTATATATCATACACAAATTGAAACTAACTTAAATAAATATTCTGTGATGTATTAAAATGTGCCATGCTTTTTGGAAATGTCAGTTGAAAAATCGAATTCTTTTAACTTTTTATTAAGCATAGCACCAAATTTAATTATTGCTAATTTGTCTGATTCAACATAAATGTCTTCAAAATCGTCCATTATATTTGCTAAAACTTGACAAACAATTACGAAATCATTGTTATGAAAATATTCTTACCAGGCTCAATGTACGTTGCTTCCGATAATAAAGAGCATTTTTGAGGTATATATGTGACTAAACTGATACAGCCCAACTCTTGAAGACACTTAAATAAATTGTTTAGTTTTGTTCTACATACCTATTCACACTTACTTCAAGTAGATAATAAATGTCCACTGGTTTTAAAAAACAACAATGTTTAATAATATTTATAACCGACATACTTGATTCTGCTAGGCAATAACCAAGAATTGTGCACAACCACTTCTCAAATGTCTTTAAGTTTAATGATCCATCAATTCGTGCCCAAGGCCTAAGGTGTAATTTTATTTCCTTATACGATCTATAATAAAATCAATCAGTATCCCTATTTAAAATTACATTTTAAACAAACTCAAAAGATTTGGCAAGAGTAGGAAGATCTACATCTGATGTTTCTTCACTTTTTGATACATTTAATTTCAATCGGTCCTTGTCTTCTAAAGTACAACTCTCAACAAGCCAATTCTTTCGGTACTTATAGTGGATAAAAACTGTATATATAATTCCAGTTCTCAAAATAACATTCAGATCTATTAAAGTATTAAGTAAACTTGATAATTTTTTAGTACACAAATTTGAAAAATGTTTCTAAAAAACAATAAGATGAAACGAATATTAAGTTACAAAAAACACACCTTCACTTCCTTAGATGTTGCCCCCATTGCATGTTTTTTTGCTATAAAGTCTATTAAAGAATCAACAACAAACATGTCTAATTCTGTACTTCCTAATTTCTTAAATTTTGTAGAAATTTCGTAACTTGCAGGGAGAATGTCACTTGCAATAATGTCTCTGAAACATTCACGTACTAAAGTTACTTAAAAAATTGTTTAAAGAACTTACTTTTGTACTTTTTTTAATAATCTTTTACATACCAATGGATGCTCTAAGTATAGGTAAGTAAGATCTTCATCATCTTCAAAATTGGATAAGATTAAATTGATATCTGGGCAATTAATTAAAAAATGTTGATGCAGCCTCTCAAGTCTTTCTTCATCTTCATCCAAATCCGGGAATAAACCTGTGACAAGCAATCGCGACAAATTTATAGGATTTGGAACTTTACGTTCCTCAGGTGGACAATCGATCAACATTTCTTGCATAATTTGTTCCACTGATAGCTCATCGTCTATTAAATACTGCATCATGCTGGTACCTGTTTGCTCCGTCTCTATTAAACATTCAGATTCATGTACCCTTTCATTGAGAATTACAGTTTCAATTTCTGCCACATTCTGTACTTGTGTAGGATTTTTGGATAAATACCTGTTAAAGATATCGTCACTTTCGTTCTGCACCTTTTCTTCCTTGACATTTTGATTTGTAGATGTTACATCTTCATCATCAGATATTTTACTACTAAGAAGTTTTTCAAGTTTTTTTTCATAATTCTCGAAACTCTCACTAGCATCAGGAGTTGCTGTTTTAAAATTTTCACTTCTGCTACTCTTAGGCATTTTCAAATTTTGCAAGTTAACGCTCTTCTTTTCGGATGTAGTTCGTGTAAGCTTTTTATCAGTTCTTTTAACAAAACTCTCATCTTCAAACAACATGTCTCTAAAATTGCATTCCATCTCAGATTGCGTCTCAAAATGATCTTCAGTTAAAAACCATGTTTTTAGAAACCTTTGAATCATTGGTCGTCTACTAATCCCTTTATCTGAACTTTCAAAATGATGGTCATCTTTGAAAAAAGTTCCATTTTTTATCAATGTAAGCATTTTTTTGTAGCGCACTGCCAACTCCCTTATTAATTCGGTATGGTCAGTAATGGAGGGATTCAGAATTAATACCTCCTTAGGAAAATCGATAACAAAATATGAATCTACCTTAGTGGCAATCTCCGATAATCCAATTTCGTGACCTTGCAAACAACACTCCATTGGCAAACCTTTACTAGAGCTGTCTGTTAATTTATCACGATATGTCTGTATTCCCAAAAACATTTCGTGCGCTTCAAGAAACAATTCAACGGGAAATTTCGTTATTTGTATAAAATTATAATAAAAAGAAAAGTTAAAAAGTTTTGTTGTTATCGGAATACCTTTTATTTCAGGTTGTTGTTTTTTTGAGAAAAATCGTTTACTAGCAATTACCATTTGTGCATTGCGTACTTCATTAACAGCTGTTTTAAGTAGATCGTCTGAAAAGGTTTGATAAACACGGAAAAATTGATAAATGCAACTAATGTCATCTGGTCTACTTGCGACTGTACTGTGAATTATAGATTTAATCGTATCTAATGTTATATCAGTTTCAGTTTTCGGAAAAAAGATTTCAGGATATAATCGTGGTGTTTTATTAGGTCGAATAGAAAGATCCAAACTATCGTAAGCAAGTACTTCTAGTTGTGTTTGCTGATCTTGATTAGAGCGTTTTACTGTTACCAATTCATCAGATTCTTGGGCTTGTGATTTTGGTTTTTGCGTTTTTGTGTCATGTTGATGTTTCAGATTGATAGCTTCGAAAATATGTTGAAGCTTGTGTTGATGCTTATAAAAGTAAGACACGAGAAACACAAAAGCTCCTTTTAACTGTTTTTCAGCAAGAGACATTCCTGTTTGAACGTGTTCGTAAAACTTCTGAAAGTATTTCTGAACATAAGGAATATACATTAAAGTTTTGACTATCTGTTGAAGGTATTCCTGTTGTTCAACTGATCCAAATAGGACACTAATGCGGCGTTGGCAAGCGCCAGATGTTTTATTGTTACTACATGGTAGCAAATGATGTAGAGCATCTCGAATAACAGTGTAATGCACAATTTGTTTTCGAAAATTAGGACAAAGAAAGCAAGATACTATTTTACAAATATTTAGTAAGCGATCTTCTTCATAAGTCCATTCAGAACGGCAATGTTGTAAATTTGCCATTAGTTTTTTGTCAACCATGTCATAGCCTCTACGTTCTCTTTTATCCATCCTCATTTGGACTTTGCGAATGAAAAATTTGTTTTTAGACTTTCGAGCACAATTTATAACATCTGTTTCTGGCCTGGTATCTGTTTTGTCCAGTTTTCTTTTTTTTGAAGATGGCTTTTGCATTAAACGAGGTGATTGTTTAATAAGTGAACTCCAAATCCAATTACGTTTTATGTGTGACCAAAGTGCTGAATCCAATCCTGCAGCACCACGTTTATCTCCAGGTACAATACCCCTATCATTCATTACAACTACATCGGGTGTTTGAGGTTTTATTGCTTCAACCATAGCCGCTTTTGTTTCTAATTGCTCTATAGTTATATAAGTTCCAACAACTGCATTTCGTAGACCTAGTTTCGTATGAGCACAAATATTCCACATTTCATACCAATAAGATTCTACATCTGTAGAAGTTATAAAATGAAAGTGTTTAGGAGTATACTCTTTTGGCTGCACATAATGATATCCAGCACTAGATGTTGTTGTATCTAGAAGAGTAGCGTAACGATTTAAATAGATAAACACTTGATCTTTTTCCCTCAATTTCTGAGGTCCAAACTGTACAAGTCCAATATAACACAACCGGCTTAGTGTCTCATGTACTGCAAAGATATATTTCCTTCGATATAATAACCCACTACGTATATGACTCGGTAAATGCTTTATTAAGTAATGTTGCTTAACTGGATGATCCAAAAAGGAAGGTAAATCGGGTATAACAAAAGTAACATTGCATAATTTTACAAAAATCGATAAAGGTAAACGTAGAAGAATATCACATACCAAACCCCATCCTTCGGACCAACCAGTATAAGAACTTAACACTGGTATAAACATCTTCCAACTCACTTCTCTACAATAAATAGGTGGCAATTCCTTAATTTCGCTCTCATCCAAGGAAATATTACATTCAGAAAGCATTTCTGCCACATCAGCAACTTCTTGGCCATATGGATAATTGTAAATAACATGAAAAAGAAGTTCATGCAAAGCACGCATTCTAACAAATTTTGGCATATATCCGTACTCTCTTCCCATACTCCGATTCGGAACGAATTGTGGATCTTCTTCAGAAAGTTTTTTTAATTCTCCAACGCTGCTAGATATTTCTACAGTTTCAAAAGCTGGAATAACGCCAGAAGTAGGTTGTTGGATTGATGTAGATGGATAAACGTCTTTCTTCTTAGGGATAAAAAATTTTAATTTAAATTGTTCAATAACTGATTCTATAATACTGTGATGAACATCTAGAGAAGGATCACACAACACTGTAATCATACGTTTCATCTTTGATGATTTTAATGAAATTTGCAATATTTTGATAAGGCCACTACGTACAAGCCTAGTGTAAATTCTTTGAAATGATTTACGGTCAGCTTTTACATTATAACCTTCCTCCTGATCTTGACTATGAACAGATCTATGCAATCTATAAATATCGGTAATGACCAATTCTTGATGCACTGCGTCCAAAATCCAATTAGCTCTCTTCAATGTTCGCACTGTTGCATTGTTATCTTTTACATATCGTAAATCAGAGTCGGTAAATTCTTCTGGCTTAGTAGACCTCCATACAGATACTTCAATACCATCGTTATCAACCGATTGGTAAGCCAATGTTGGCTTAGGCCCCATGTAAATATCTTTAATTACAGTTACATCATCTTCTGGTGTTATTTTTATAACATCTTCAATATTTGGTCTTAATGGTTTTGTAATAGTGCTAATGGAACTATTTAATTCAGGATGGTCTTGGCCTAATTCTTGCAGTGACTTCCAAGGAAGTTGTTCCTTACATAGATAATTTTTTCGTGGTCCAATTTCAGTTATTCTGTATCTTAAGGTAGTTAAAAGAAAATGTGATAATTTTAGCACCTTCGTTAAAACTTTACGGTATGTTTCACGATCCATAAGGACCTGATATTTTAAAGGGCAATTCATATCCTTATAGAGTGTTCTTATATCAATCTGTTCAGTTGCATTCTTTTGCTTTAAGGTTTGTAGAAGTTTAGTAAATTTTTTCTTTTTTTGTGAATTACTACATTGTGGTTTAATGTGAGATTTCACAATACTTTCACATATATTATTAGCTAAGTGTATATCAGCGTTAAATACATATTTATTTGATTCGGTAACATAACCATGTTCATTTCTAAATGTGGCCATTAATATGGCCATACTTTCTGTGTTTTCCTTTTTTTGTTTATTTTGTTGACGTAACGTTTTTATAAGCGTGTAATTATCATCAGGAACCATTGTGTCTGTTTGTGTTTGAATATGTGAGGTGGCAAGATATGATGGATCAACATCCAACAAATCAGATAAAAAACTTATCGCCTCAACTTCAAGCTGTTCTTTTTCACAATGATTTTCCATATTTGAAACTTCCAAATTAAATGGATGGCAATTTATTGCTCTATACCTACAAGATAATTTGAATTAAATACTAAACAAACCTGGATCTAATATGTTACTAAAATTTAAGTTTTTTTTTGATTTGCCTAATAATTAAAACAGCTGTATAAAGTTGTACAGTGAAAGACCTTATTGAAACTTGCGTGTGTGAGTCCAATTGTACATTACTCAGACTATGTTTCAACACGAAATAAAATGCCATAAGTTTCCCCATAAATTTGTGTTCTTAGATATAAACATTTCTTAAATAGAGACTTAGCAACTACATATTTCGACAAAAGCCGTTGTCAAGGTTTAAATGCTAAAATATAATACAGTCCAAACTCACAACTAAAATTATAATACTCAAACTTAGTAATAAGTATGTTTGACTATTAAAATACAATTTTTTTAATTTTTTCTATTATGAAACTCAAATGGGTGTTATAATGTTTCACTTTATGACACTGAATAATTCTTTTTTCAATGTTGGTAACAAATTTATAATGATCTGTTGATACTTACTAGGGCAATGTTGTCATGGCAGCCACTCAAACAAAAATATCTTAATCTTATTACAATTTTTAAAATACTTATCTTTTTTGGGATTTT
The DNA here is from genome assembly GCA_036346205.1 of Vesta saturnalis. Classification (NCBI taxonomy): domain Eukaryota; kingdom Metazoa; phylum Arthropoda; class Insecta; order Coleoptera; family Lampyridae; genus Vesta; species Vesta saturnalis. Next base: position 63,794 of record JARFJB010001537.1, read on the forward strand.
TTAATGGTGTACTTTAAATTATACAATCTAAACGTTTCGATAACACTTACAGTTATCTTCGTCAGTAGTAATGTTTGTTAAAAATTGTTAAAGATGTAGTAAACAATTTTGTCAAATTTGAAAAATTCAAACATAAACATAAGCCTGCTATTAATATAACAGTTTGAGAAACGTATAAGCCAACTATAAAATTGTAGTAAAGAATAACTAGGTCATTAAAATTAAATATTGTTAAACTGCCTCAAAGATGACACACCAGAACACTCTCTACGACGAAAGCTAACAATGAAATTTGCCAGCCAAAAAACACATTTAACAAAATTTAATCGAGTAATGATGTAAGTGTAAAGTTGTGAAAAACTTCAATTTTAAAATGATAGAAGCATTCACAAATCCAAACATTATATCAAATAAAATAACCCAGTTAAATCTAACAAAGAGATATCTTTATCAATAATTGGAAGTGTTATTAACAATGAAAAGCACAATGCAGAACGTTCTTTGTAATTTTTTAATTTCAATTTAATTTCAACTACTTATGTTAAATTATAGTGCTGTGGAAATTTAACATATAATTGGTAAAGCATTTGCTTCAAGGTCTAGGAAAAACACAGCACAGCAAAGAACATATGAGATTTTGTAGATTGGGTCAACCAGAGAGGTCTGCTGTGGCTGACCATGCCCTGAATAATCTAAATCATGACATTCAATTTGACAATATGAAAATATTGTCAAGACAAACCCATTATTATGTTCGTTTGCAACGTGAAGCTATTGAAATATATAAACACCCGAATAATTTTAATAGACAAGAAGAAAATCTCCGTTTAAATAGGTTTTGGCATCTTATAATTAAAAAAGAGCATAATGATACGCCTTGATTTTAATTTGTTTTCAACTTTTGGTATGTGTAGGTTTTTTGCTGTGTTTTTCCTAGACCTTGAAGCAAATGCTTTACCAATTATATGTTAAATTTCCACAGCACTATAATTTAACATAAGTAGTTGAAATTAAATTGAAATTAAAAATTACAAAGAACGTTCTGCATTGTGCTTTTCATTGTTAATAACACTTCCAATTATTGATAAAGATATCTCTTTGTTAGATTTAACTGGGTTATTTTATTTGATATAATGTTTGGATTTGTGAATGCTTCTATCATTTTAAAATTGAAGTTTTCACAACTTTACACTTACATCATAACTCGATTAAATTTTGTTAAATGTGTTTTTGGCTGGCAAATTTCATTGTTAGCTTTCGTCGTAGAGAGTGTTCTGGTTTGTCATCTTTGAGGCAGTTTAACAATATTTAATTTTAATGACCTAGTTATTCTTTACTACAATTTTATAGTTGGCTTATACGTTTCTCAAACTGTTATATTAATAGCAGGCTTATGTTTATGTTTGAATTTTTCAAATTTGACAAAATTGTTTACTACATCTTTAACAATTTTTAACAAACATTACTACTGACGAAGATAACTGTAAGTGTTATCGAAACGTTTAGATTGTATAATTTAAAGTATACCATTAAAAAATCCCACAAAAGATAAGTATTTTATTATGAGTGTTAATGGTGAAAGTTTACATTTTCTTATTACAATTTTAATTGTAATTATTGTTGTATTTTGAAATAAAATATGGAAAATAGAAAAATAAAAAAAAATTGTTTCATATAACCTTTACCGCACTCGTCCTTTAGACGGCAGTTCGTTTTCTAAACGTGGACTTGGGCTTGGAACAAAAATTTGTCATATGAAACTAATTTTTTAATATGAAAATGTAAACTTTCACCATTAACACTCATAATAAAATACTTATCTTTTTTGGGGTATTTTAATGGTGTACTTTAAATTATACAATCTAAACGTTTCGATAATACTTACAGTTATCTTCGTCAGTAGTAATGTTTGTTAAAAATTGTTAAAGATGTTGTAAACAATTTGGTCAAATTTGAGGCAGTTTAACAATATTTAATTTTTATGACCTAGTTATTCTTTACTAAAATTGTATAGTTGGCTTTATGCGTTTCTCAAACTGTTATATTAATAGCAGGCTTATGTTTGTTTTAATTTTTCAAATTTGACAAAATTGTTTACATCTTTAACCATTTTTAACAAACATTACTACTGACGAAGATAACTGTAAGTGTTATCAAAACGTTTAGATTGTATAATTTAAAGTACATACCATTAAAAAACCCCAAAAAAGATAAGTATTTTATTATAATTTTTTAATATACCTACTACTATGGGGAAGGTTATGAGTTTCTTGCCATTCAACTTCTTTTTCAAACGTAAGAATGTCTAATAAACTTGTATGCACAGGATTGGCATAAGGTGACAGTACACACAAAAATAATGAAAAAAGAACCCTTTTTTGTACGTCCCGCGTTGTTGAGCGATTTGTAATGAGCACATTAATTGGGACACATTTTTAACAAGTCCTTTATAATTGGTTAGTTCAAAAGTTCTACTGCTGGTGCACCATGTATAAATTATTCTTTTCAACTTGTAAATTATAGAATTAAAATATTAGCATCCATTCTTTTTGTTGCACAGCAACTCCGGTCAGAGTGTGTGATATTTATTATTTCATCAAAACATAGTTCTTGCAAGACTCCATTTACCTATTGGAATTTCCTACTCACTAAAATCTCACAAATAATTGAATAATCAATTATAAGGCATTCACATTTATTACTTCTAAACAAAGTAATTTAGCATAGATCAGATTAATTACTTCAGGTAGCAAATCCTATATGAATAGGTATTTTTCTTTAAGATAATACTGGTATTTAAAATACACATTCGTTAGTAGATATTCTCTTTCAGAGCAAATGCGTTTAATGAAAGAATTATATATTTACTAAATAGCTTTAATCACGGAATATTATCAAATTGAAAACAAAACGGTCTAATTAAATAAAAAAAGAAACAAATTTCCTTCTGATCAATAAATCAGTAATTCCTTATTGTTGAAAAATCTGGAACACTGGAACTGTGGCAGGATCTGTAACAAACAAAATACACCCACGTACCACACAAAATTAAAAAACACCGAACGTGTTTCGATAGCTACGCTATCATCATCAGCGGTCGACTAGGGCGGACTAAAGAAAATCTCTAATATATATACCATCAGCGAGTAACGCTTCGTTGCTAATCTGGTGAAAGTGAAAGTTATGAAAGTTGAATGAGTTCAGAGTAGCCTAAAGGTCCTTGATCATCATTATTCATTAGAATTTATTTGTTTTTGAAGATCTCTAAACTTTCATAACAATCAAACATATGTAGGGCTACGGCAGACTCGTCCCACCGTTTATATTTTATATGAGCTAAATGTTCGTTAAAGCGAATTTTGATAGGTCGTTTAGTTTGCCCCACATATATTTGTTTACAATTTTTACAATTAATCTTATAAATTCCCGACCTATCCTGCTTATCCACTTTGTCTTTTGGATTGCCTAAAAGAGTTTGCACACTATTATCTGAAGTAGTGACTGTTTTCAAATTAATTTTGGAAAAGATTTTAGGTAGACCTTTTGTATAAGCAGGATAGTTTGGTAACTTTACATACTTTGTTTCTATTCGTTCTCTATCGTTACCTAATGTAGTTACGTTCTTAACCCTCATCCTATGTGTTTGTTTCCTAACTATATTCATCTGAAAACCCATTGTATGCGGCAATTTCTTTAATAGTGCGCAATTCTTTATTATAATTTTGAACTGAAAGAGGAAAATTAAGCAATCTATGAATCAAAAAGTTAAAAGGCGCGAGTTTATGCTGTCTACAGTGATTTGAGTCATTGGTTATAAATCTTTTAGTGCTAGTTTCCTTACGATAAATATCTATATCTAGTTTACTACCATTTCTTGTTACCAGAGTATCCAGGAACGGGAGAGTGTCATTTGCTTCTATTTCATAGGTAAATTTGATTGACGGAAATTTAGAATTGAAAGTTGCTAAAAAGTTCTCAACGCTACAAATTTTAGTATTAAGGATGGCAAACACATCATCCACATATCTAATCCAAACTCTAGGAAAATAAGGCAAATCACGTTTTAAGTCTGTCTCAAATTTACCCATGAATAGATTGGCTATAAACGAAGATAAGCCATTGCCCATTGTCGTACCATGTTCTTGCTGGAAAAATTGATGGTTAATTTTGAGAAAGCTTTGTTTCATACACAAATCTGTTAATTTAAGAAAATCTACTTCTCTATCGTCCAAATGGTTTTGTTTTAAAACACCTTCTACATAAACTGAGGTCTGGTCTATTGGAACGCTCGGAAACAGTGAACAAACGTCGAATGAGACTAAGATTTCATTTTCTGTAAGTTCAATGTTTTTAATTTTATCAATAAATGCATACGAATTTGTCACACTGAAGTTGGGCTGTTGGTAGGAGAGGTTATGAAATTTACTAGATAACCATTTGGACAGCAGATAAGTAGGTGAATTAATACCAGAAACAATGGGTCGCATAGCATTACCTGGTTTATGAATCTTAGGCAAGCAATACATTCTAGGTAGCACCGGATTGGATACCATTAGTCGAAGCCAAAGAGAGTCATCCATAACTCTTTTACATGCTAATAAAACCTTCCTAGTTGAAGTAATCATTTTAGGAAGAGGATCTTTGGTAATTAATTATAAAATACAAACGTTGGGACAAATCTGCTGTAGCCCTACATATGTATGATAAAAATCATGTAGTAGATGAGGTATCATTAATCAAACATGTTAGTAATAAGCACGAACTTGATTGTTATGAAAGTTTAGAGATCTTCAAAAACAAACAAATTCTAATGAATAATGATTATCAAGGACCTTTAGGCTACTCTGAACTCATTACGCTTTGTGTAATATGTTAGACATTTTCTTTTAGTCGACTGATGATGATAGCGTAGCTATCGAAACGCATTCGGTGTTTTTAATTTTGTGTGGTACGTAGATGTATTTTGTTTGTTCCTTATTGTTGTCCGTTGCACCGTGATTGTTCTGGTTATGTCCCTGAAAATAATTTAACTTCTCTTTCGGACTTTGAATCGTATCAGGTTTCTCTCGTAAAGCAGTGATCTCCAGCTGTTAAAATATCTTCGCCTTCACATTTACACTAACATCTACCTTAGTCCATGTAGTCTGCGATATTAATTTACAAATTGATACATCACATGCCTTCAATTAAAGCTTCTTATTATTTGTGTAACTAAATCCGATCTCGCCACAACACAGATAGTAATTTTACATGTTGTACACGACATCCTTAGGCCGATGACGATCTGTTTCGGTTAAACTATGTACTTCCGCATTTTTTTAATATGGATCCCTTCCCTAAACTATATTTACTTTGCTAAACTTAAAAATGTTACCTTGTTAAATGTAAATAAAGAAATGGCGGAGGGTGTTCCACTTGAGGGTCTTAAACTCATTGTTATATTAGTCTATGCGCAATTAACAAGTTTCAATTGGTATCTCTTAAATTTTTCCAACGATTCTCATGGTTTTAACTTGATATTTTCACGAATCTGATATACTGACTTATTCAATACACTAATTATGTACACAATATATGTATTTTTATACTTTTAGCTTATTGCACAATTGGAATTATGGTCGCGTAATTGGCGTACTATCTCCCTGAGATATTGGCGGTGACCAAATCTTTCCGCATATCAAACCATTTTGCTATTTTAAATATTCATAAAAATAGCGTACTATTTCGCTATATTTAAAATTCTTCGTTTTACTCATAATATGTAGCTTAAGATAATACATTTTTTTTTAACTCCATTTATTAGCAATCTGCCCGAGAGCAATAAGCTTATGTTGTGATCAGAAAATGACATGTGTAGATTAGTCCCAGTGGACCTTACTACTTACTGAATTACATAATCCGTACTAAATTATATAATTGATATGTTGTAATACATTATGTAAGCGATAGTTAAATAATTGAACTGGCTAATGTTTATTATTCACATAAATTTGTCTTTTTAAGTCAGAGGGTGTAAACCTTATGAGGAGTTTTGGCACATCACTAAGCACAAATACCTGGTTTGCTATCGCATTTGGATTCACTAACACTCTTTTCCGATATTTTTCACTGTATTGATAGAACACATCTTTTATTGGGATAATTGGTTGGACACAAAGTAGGGAGCGTTGACAAAGGACCGTACTATCTCTGCAATATTTCAATATTAGAGTTACTGGCTGTGCCCTAGAGTTGTGTGCCTATGCCCAAATATGCTTTAGGATGACTTTGTATAATAGTATCTTGCTCTCTGGGGACAGTTGTAACTTACGTCCAATGATCCAGTACATTTGGTGCAGTTTTAGTCCTAATTGTTTTCGCTTGGAAAAGATGCTTCCTCCAGGCGAGCCGCCTGTCCAGATGCATTCCAAGGTATTTTGCATCTTACGATTATTAATCGTAACTAGTGTGCAAGTTCCTATTTGCGTTGTGAAGGTGACAGCACAGACTTAAATTCGTTGGCCTTGATCCGCCACTTCTTAAGCCAGTTTTGTATTTTATTGAGGTTGACCTGCAAGTTCCTAGATGCTGCAGTAGGGTCTACGTGTGAGGCCATGACTACTGGGTCATCAGCAAATGTGGCTGTTGTTGTTAGTCTTGTTGTCGGTAAATCTGCGGTGTAGAGTAGATACAGCGTTGGACCTAAAACGCTGCCTTGCGGGACACCAGATTGAATAGTCAGAAGGTCTGAATATTCATTGTTTTGTTTAACAAGAAAGTGTCTACTGAGATACGATTTAAGAAGTAAGAAGTGTGGAAGTGGTAGGTACTTTTTCAACTTGTATTACAGTCCAGTGTGCCATACCTTATCAAAGGCTTGAGATATATCCAGAAATACTGCAGAGCAGTATCTTTTTGCATCAAGGTCTCTGTTTATTTTGTTGACTAGCCTATGGAACTGCTCTATAGTTCCATGTTTATTTCGGAACCCAAACTGATGTTCTGGTATAAGATGTTGTTCCTCCAGAATTACTGTCTTTTTATATAAATTTTTTGAAAAACCTAAGACTGGCAAGAGACTTGATCTGTATGAGCTAGTTTCTTCTGGTTTTTTCCTGGTTACAGTGTCATGATGATTTGAGCTATTTTCCACATGATAGGGAAATAGTTGAGTTGAAGTATAACATTGTAAATAAAGGTTATTAATTTAAGACATCTCGCAGATAATTCTTGCAACACTTTGGCAGTGATTAGTCAAAACCAGGCGCTTTCTTGGTTTTAATTTCAGACCTGATTGTTTTAGTTACCTCTTTTATTGTTGTATTGTTGTGAGGTAATTCTAATTGAAATGGAGTTTCAAGAAACCTTTTAATTTCATTTTCTTCATCAATGGTTGCTTCGGAAGGGTGTAGGTGGAACACTTTTTGGAGGTGTTCAGCAAAAACGTCAGCTTTCTCCTTGTCGTACCTAGCCTATTGCTTGGTAACAGTTTTAATGGGAGGGTTGGTCTTTTTAATCTTCTTGTTGCTTTCCATAGTGAAAATTCGGCCGTTTCTGTACGGTAAAATGTGAATCTGGGGTAGCATACGATTCTGCTTCTTGGATATATTCTGTTAGTTGTTCTACCGCCTTTTATTAGTTTTTAATGGGAGATCTAATCTTATTAATCCATCCACATCTTTTTTCTAAAGAGGTCCCAATTGGTATTTTTACTGTATAAGGATGGATGTTTATCTTTGTTCAGGATCTGTGAATAAATGGTAATTTTTACAGGTGAATGGTCAGACGATAATTCTAAGCAAGTTTCACGAATCTGATATCCGTTTTGTTAACTCAGACATTTTTTTTAATATCATTCATAAAAATAGCTTACTATTTCGCTATATTTATAATTCTTCGTTTACTCATATAGCCTAAGATAATTAATAAAAAATTTTTTTTTCAGTGTTTTTTAGATACAGGGCGCTTGCTATAAAATGGTGCAAATTTCAAAATTCAATTTAATCGTATGTCCCATTACCAGTTTTTATTAAAAGATAGTTAATGCGGCTAAATTAAAATGTATATTTGTTAAGATAGTCAACGGTTAAATATAAAAAATTTGAAAAACTATTCTTAATAATTTCAAAATGGTGGTGCGTACAAGTATTAAAGCTTGAATAACTTAAAAATCGCCAACTTACGAAATAATGTCTAAGAATAATATTAGAATTTGAATGACGAAATTAATTATATCTTAATTTTAGAAATGGGACAATAAATAAAGAAAATATTTGGTTTTCGTCATGCCTGCTCTAATGTAAAACAAGATGGAAAAGAGCATATTATAAATTATTTTGAAATATTCGTTATGTTCTTGTAATTGATCAAATCGTCTGAAACTCTGTGGCCTGCGTTACTTTCAAGAAATGTACCGTATAATTTAAGTTTCTTATACAAATTTTAAATTTAATGCCCCCGTAGCAAAATGCATCTTTGAAGTAACAATATCTTAACGTATACCATATACAGTGGTGACATCTGTACATCGTATAAGGAATTACGCCCCAAAACTTTGAATGGCGGCTCACTGTTGACATGCGGTGTGAATAGTATATTTTTACAACCGTATTTTTCCCCTTTGTGATTAAAATAGCGTAAACAAAAATTTATTTACTGTTATATGAAGCAATTACTGTTATAATAACGAAGAATTTTTGATACAATTTTAAATTTTCAAAGGTTACCACTAAATTCAGGTATGTTACTTTAATGATACACTGGGCTATAAAGACTTTGTTATCGATTGACCATTTCAGTTTTGAATATGGATGTTCGTAAATTTTACGGCCTAAATAGAAAAAAAAGTGGTTCCGAAATTTTCAGTAAAGCAGTAGATTATGGAGAATTGTCTGATGAATCATTGATGAGTGACAGCGGCGAAGAAGATGATTTAGTAACCGAATTTTCAGTTCAAATTTCATTTCTCGATGAACAAAAACCAAGTTGCTCACGAAATAATGAATTGGATGGTACAGATAAGGAAAGTGCTAGTGGTGAAGAAGGGAATGACTATGAATTTGATGATGGGGACGTAAGCAGTGGAGAAGAAGGTAACGACAACGGCTAAAATATAAACAAACAGTCAAGTAACAAAATAAAAAGTATGAGAGTTATTTCAAAAAATAAAAATAGGAAAAATGATCCCTAAAAAAGGATAAAAAGGAAACAAAAACAAAGAAAAAATCGAAATTAAATTGGAAACTGGTAGGGACCAAAATTATACGACCTACTGAAGCATGGAAAGAACAGTTACCTAATGACGACCTACTGGACCAACACAAACCAGACAGCCCATTGAGATATTTTCGAAAACTCGTAGACAACGATTTATTAGAACACATTGTTGAACAGAGAAACTTGTTTGCTTGCCAAATCGATCCCAATAATCCACTCTTTTTGACTAAAAATGTACTAGAACAATTTATGGGTATCACTCTTATCATGTCAATATACGGTCTCCCAAGAACCAGAATGTTCTGGCAAGCAGAAACCAAGGTTACTAAAATAGTGGACACGATGTCCAGAAATCGATGGGAGCAGATAAAATCAAAGCTTCATTTTAATGACAATCATAATCCTGCAAACACCACTGACAAGCTTTTCAAAGTTCGTCCTTTGATAAATAAACTAATTGAAAAATTCAACAAAATTCCTATGACTGAAAAAATTTGTGTGGATGAGCAAATAATTCCATTCAAGGGAAGGCATTCCTTGAAACAATATTTGAAAAAGAAGCCGAAAAAGTGGGGCTATAAAGCATTCGTTTTAGGTGGATCAGATGGTATAATTTACAATTGGGAACTATATTCCAGTTCAGTACCCCTCGATCCAACCTTTACTGATGTAGGTATCAGTGGAAATGTTGTTATGCGGCTTACAAACATTGTTCTTAGAAACCAATACTTCAAAATTTACTATGATAACTGGTTCAATAGTCCAAAACTGCAAGTAGAGCTATTCAAACTAGGTATACTTAGCCTGGGAACAGTCAGACTGGATCGTTTGGAAGTGTGTACCTTTTCTGTAGATAAAGAAATGTCGAAAAAGGGGAGAGGTACTATCGAAGAACGAAAAGCAAAAAAAGAAGATGTTGACATCATTGCAATAAAGTGGTATGACAATAAGCCCGTTCACTTACTAAGCACATTCGTCGGAACTAATCCGGTCACTACAGTAAAGAGGCGGGATAAGAAAGCGAATTCCAAAATTGAGGTTTCATGTCCAAATGCGGTTGTTCAATACAATCAGTTTATGGGAGGGGTTGATCTAATAGATTCCTTAATTGCTTTATACCGATCAACTATTAGCATCAAAAAATGGTACAATAAAATCTACTTCCATCTTATGGACTTATGCGTTGTAAACGCATGGCTCCTTTACCGACGTGACTGCAAACGGAGTAATATTATTAGCAAGCATCAAATGAGTCTGATGCAATTTAAAACTGATTTAGCTCACACATTGTGCACGATAGGAAAGGATGTAATTGATCACCGAAAAAGAGGACGTCCTACTGGCTCCCCAAGTATTCAGCAGCAGATTGAAAATAAGAAACGCAAAGGTAAGATAGCTGAAATGCCCACAGAAGACACTAGAAGAGACAAAACTGCACATTGGCCTACTTTTAGTGAGAAGAGGGGAAGATGTAAGAATCCAGGATGCCATGGAATTCCTAAAGTGGTTTGCTCTAAGTGTAAGCAAATATTTATGCTTCACACCAACATCCAACTGCTTTATGCAGTTTCACACCCAGTGACGACCAGCGTTGCTTCCAAGTAACGTACCCTAAACTATATTAAGGGATGACTTTTTTTTATTTTATTATAAGATACTTACGTTAATAAACAATATGAGAACGATGTAACGGTACATAATTTTTTTATTTCAACTTTTGTAAAATCGAGCCATAGAAGGTTATATGGCGGTATTCAAAATTTCAAAATAAAAGTTAATTTTAAATTAGTATTACATCGATAACTATAGCTTCATAATAAGTTTCGTGAAATTCATCAAGTTCATTTTGTTTATCCATCGCAGAAGTGACAAGATTTTCAAAAATTTTCATCAGTTCTAACACTTTTTAAATTGTTTAAAATGGAGTTCGAACTTTCAGTTACCGTTTATAAATTGAATGTCGGATTTTGCATCATTTTGCTGGCAAATTTACCAAATTTAATACAGGGTTAGGAAAAAGTACCGATATCTACAAAATCGCTAAAGTAACGATTACAAAATTCAGCATTTGGGGATTTCGGGGCGTGCAGGATTGTAAAATGATATCGGCACTGTTGCCAGATTTCCTAATTTTGCGCTACACGTAGTCAGTTATAAATTGAATGTCGGATTTTGCATCATTTTGCTGGCAAATTTACCAAATTTAATACAGGGTTAGGAAAAAGTACCGATATCTACAAAATCGCTAAAGTAACGATTACAAAATTTAGCATTTGGGGATTTCGGGGCGTGCAGGATTGTAAAATGATATCGGCACTGTTGCCAGATTTCCTAATTTTGCGCTACACGTAGTCATTTTGTTTTCTTAAATAGAATGCCCTATTTATTTTTATTGCAATCAATTGGGCGTCTCAAACTTATTAAGATCTCAAATTTTCAAAATTTTATCTCTACTAGTTGCCGAGATAAGACAACGCCGCGTTTTCAGTAACAAGTACCGAAACGCTTAAATATCTGCAAAATCGCTAAAGCTATGATTACAAAATTCGGTATTTTGGGGGTTCCTAGGGATGCGGAATTGGAAAATGATATCGGCACTGTTGCCAGATTTCCCAAACTTACGCTACACATAGTCTTTTTGTTATCTTAAATGGAATGTTCCGTTTATTTTTATTGAAATAAATGACTTGAGTTATGAAGGTTATTTTTTTATTTGTGATTGGCCACTTTCCCTTGCACTTTAACTAATAACAATAATGCTAAGATAAGAAGGAGATTAAAAGCCAATGGACTAAAACAACAATAACTTAATTAACTAATTAACAATAGAATTAATAATTAATGACACTAACTTTTAATTAAATGCTCAAAGTGGGCTCCATTATTTGCCAGACAGTATCCAAGTTGATCATAAAATTCTCGCAATATGTTGCTCAACATATCCGGTCTACTATATAATCCCTTAATTCCAAGATTTCATTTTTATCAGAAGCATAGTTATGTGGGATTGAAATATTCAAATTTGAGAATTTCTAAACTCTGGTCCTGGATAAGTTAGAGAAATCTCATAAAGTTCATTATATTTTTTGTATTGCTTCTGCTAGATCTTCTTTGGACTTAGCAATCAATACTGAGTCATCTGCACAAGCTATAGTCTGGATTTTGTCGTTATGATATCTATGTTAATTTTTGCTTTATGTATTATACTTTCTGGGATATGGCATCCCCTTGCTTAACCCCCACATTTATTTCAAGCTCTTCCGTTTTTATTTCCTGGAACTGTACCTTTGCTTTTGTGTCTTTAATGCACATTTCTACTAATTTTATTGCTTTTTGTGACATTCCCAGGGATTTCAATTCCTGCATTAGTATTTTCCTATTTATTTTATCGAATGCATTTTTGAATTCTACAAAAATTATATGTATGTTGTATTCCCAAGTTTTCTGAAAGATTTGTTCTAATACATGTATTGCAATGACTGTGGATCTGCCGGGCCTAAATCCATTCAGATAATCTCCCAGTATATTTTCTGCGAATGTTATCAGTCTTTTATTGAGTAAGCTTGAAAATAATTTGTATGTTGTGTTCAGTAACATTACGGCCCTACAGTTTGCACACTCTTTTTTTTCACCTTTTTTCTGTATGGGGTGTATTATCCTAGTATTCCACTCTAGGGGTAGTTCGTTTTGATTCCATATTTCTTCTATTAATCTGTGCAGCTTTTCATGTAACTGTTCTCCTCCATATTTGAGTAGTTCACCTGGTGCTTTATTATTTTTTATGTTGCTTAACGTTTGTTCAATCTCTTCTAGCGATGATGCCTTTATTTCTTCTCCACCATGTTCTACTGTTCTCCGTCGGTTGGTTGGTCCTCTGTCGTGGTATTATCCTCCGCGTATAATAGTGTTGTGTAGTGATTTTCCCATATTTTTGCTTACTTGTTGGGGGTCGCTTTCTATTTGTTGTTTTTCATTCCTCTGTTTTTCGTTTTGGTCGCTTTTATCTCTTGATAGAACTGTCTTATTTTGTAGTTTCTTCTATCTTCTTCTATTTCTCTCATTTTTTCAGCTAGCCATCCTTTTTTTTCTTCTTCATTGTTCTCGTTGCGTTGTTTCTTTCTATTCTATATATTACTCTATCTTACTCTTCATTTGAGCTTATCCATTTCAATCTTGTCCTGTTTTTCGTTTCCGTTGCCTCTACGCAGTCCTTATGATACCGTTTTTCTGCTTTTTCCGCTTTTATTCTTGTTTTAGTATTGTCGATGCTGTTATAATTTTTTGTCCTTTATGGTTACCACTTCTTCGCCTATTTGTTTTCTGTAGTTTTATCTGATTTTTTCTTGTTGTAGACTTCTATGTTCAAGCGTTCTATTTTTCTTTCTTGTATAATTTTTGTCTTTTTATTGTTATTGTGTAGTATACCTTGGTTATCACTAGATAGTGGTCTGAGTCTCCGTTGGCCCCCCTGTATGTCCTTGTGTCTATTGTTTTTTTGTGTATCCTTTTCGTAGCCGTTATGTGGTCTATTTGGCTCTCGGTTCCTGTCGGATGTCTTCATGTGACTTTGTGTCTTTTAGGATGCTCAAATTTAGTAGTTAGTATTTAGATCTTCATTGCTTCGGCTAGCTGGCATACCCTGTGACCTTTGTCGTTGCTTTCTTCGTGGATCGTGGTTCTTCCGTTACCTACTTCTCTTTTTAAATACTGTTCTTTCCCTATCTGTGCGTTCATATCCCCTAGTATTATTGTCTCATCTTTCTTTGGTGTTTCTTCACACGTTCTCCATAGCAGATCATAAACCTTGTCTGTATACTATGTTACTGTCACCTCTGTAGGAGCGTATGCGTTGATTAATGTGGTGTTTGTCTTCCCCATCTTTACCCTTAAGGTTGCTATTCTTCAATTGATTGGAGTGAACTTTATAATGCTGCCTCTCATCTGCCTTGTTATGCAGAACCCCATTCCGTTCTTCCCAGTTTTGTTTTCTCCACTGTAGACAAAGCTATACCCTTCTTTTGCAATCTCTCCTACTCCTGCCCATCTCACTTCTTGTATAGCCGCTATGTGTATTTTGTATTTTTGTGCTTCTCTTGCCATCTCTTTCATCTTCCCTATTTTGAGCATCGTTTTCACATTCGAAGTTACAAATCGTATTGTTTCTTCTTTATCTTTTGTGCTTTTTTTGTTTTTATATTTGTTTCTTCTTTTTGTTTTTTGCTTTTTCCCCCTTTTCCGCATTCTTTGTCTTCGTTATCATCGCTGGGACTATCGGGTTTGTTATTTGCTAATGTGTTTGATTGATTGGTGCTAGTAGATGTTGTATCAGTTTGTCTTTTTTCTTTCCGCTTACATAGTTTGGGTTCTCCGCCTTTTTATTCTGTTCTTCGGTCTCTTTCATTGGGTTCCTGCTGAATATTGTAGTTTGAAGGTTCTCATCCATTTTCTCTTGATTGTTTCTTTTGTACTTTCTGTCCATTTCGTTTTGCGGGGATCTTTGGCTTATGGTTCTAACTTTTATTGTTTTGTCTGTTCTTTCTTCTGCGTATATTCCTCCGTCTATCCAGAGTTTTGTGCCTCTTAGTTTTGCTTCGTGCCCCTTCTCTTTTGCCTGTATTAGGTTTTTCTGCATTTTCCTCTTCTCCAGTTCTTCCTTATTGTACACTTCAGATACGCCTATATTTGTGTTCTGGAGTTTATATCCCTTGCCCAGGATTTCATATGTTTTCGTTTCCGTCGTTAATTGCATTAGTAATGGTCTCGTTTTCCCTTCTTCATATTTTCCCAATCGTCTGAAGAGAATTATTTGGTTGTTCACATACAACAGTGAAAAAGTCTCATAACTTAAAAACATAAAATGGTAGTAGATCATACAATTTAGAAATATACATTTAAAGTCATAAGTCCCTACCTGCCAATTTCAGCCCACTGTGCAGAGGTGCTGTATTTTGCATAATAGCCCTCAACGATGTAAGTATAAATAGATAAATGATAAAATACAGCCAATATTACGGAATACTTATATGCAGGGTGTTTCCAAATTGATGCAGAATATTTTACAGGGTAATTTTTCAGCAAAAGTTAAGGGGGGGGGGGCTTGCATATAAATTTTTGTTCAAAACCACTTCCCTCCAAGTTACAACCCCTTACAGTTAGGGGAAAAACTGTTTTTATATATCTCTACTATGAAAGAAATTAGAATGTAATTTGGCACTAATAAAATGACATTTTTTGAAGGTTTTCGTAACCTGCAATGTTTATACAAGCGAGTGAAAAAATCAACCCGTATAATATTCTGCCTCAGAACTTTTTAATAAGTCTACACTTTCCTATTTCTGCAATTTTTGGATGTCTTGAGTATACCTCGTAAAATTGTTAATTCGATTACAAAAAAATCAAATATTACTTATTCCTTTTTCACATAAATTCAAAGGGGTCATTCTTTGTTAAAAAAAATGAAGTAGGTGGTAATTATTAAGGGAATAAAGTTATTAGGAAGTGGAAAGACCGACCCTAAATAACAATGGTAACACTATTAGTAATATAAAGATTCATAAATGTTGAAAATGACATCCCTCAGATAAAACGCACGCCTCTTCGTCTCATTGAATTCCGTATGCTTTAAAATAATTCGGGGGTATTCCTCATAATCTCAGATGATGCGATGATATCATACCTTAAATTATTGATATCTTCAACGGGAGTTGAATAAACTAGCGTTTTAAGAAAACCTCAAATGCAAAAAAATAACGAATTCAATTTTGGAGATCGGACAGGCCAATTATGGGGACCTCCTCACCCTATCCAACGACTTGCATAAACTTCGTCTAAGTATCGGCGAGGGTTAATCCTAAAGTGGGCTGCAGCGCCATCATGCATGAACCATAGTTCTTGTGTAATTTGTGGACAACACTTCTTCAAGGAATTGGCTGTATCCGTTTCCAGTTAATCTTATTGGTAGAAAATATTAAATAATCATCAATGGCACTAAGTCACACATTTAATGAAAATTGGTTTTGAAAATTAGATCCAACAATTTTGTGTGGCTTTTCTTCGGCCCATATGTGTTTATTGTAAAATTTTGGATACTCTAGTGAAAAGTTAGCCGCCTCATCAATAACAAACTATGAGATAAGAACTGCACTGCGGAACTTGTGTGATCATTTGAAGCATCCATTGACAAAAAATTAAACGAGATAGAACATCTGGAGGTAAGAGAGCTTGAACTCCTTGGATAAGGTAGAGATATAACATGTGTTCCTTTAAAATTCTAAATACCGTGGAATTATTCACATTTAACATTTGTTGGGCAATTTTTCTCGTACTTGTTTCGGGCGATTCTTTAATTAAAGTGAGAACAGCTTCCTCTAGCGCTACAGTTTTTTCCTTTGGAAAACAGTTGTTTTTGAGAAATTTCCTTTTTCTTGAAGATGTTGATCAATATGCACAATGGGTGATGTTGGTTTTGGATATAATCCAGCATAAAGCCTCTGAGCTCTTAACAATTAGCACGACCATATACAAAATCCATACCTGCCATTTCCGCATAAGTATAGATTACCATGTTATTTATTTGATTTCAATTCTCCAAAGATTTAAAATTTACACAGAGAAAACCATGATATTAAAACTATTTATCATTGACGTCATTTGACACCGGCCAACTTCATTTTTTTAACAGTAATCTCTATCAATTTACGTGAAAAAGGAGGTATGTTTTATTTTTTGTGATCAAACTAACAATTTTACGAGAAATAGTGAAGACAAAAAAAATTTCAGTTTAAATCCGTCTTTCTAAATCAATTTTTTTAACTTTAAGGAGGGAAAGTGGTTTTGAACAAAAATTTATATGAAAGGCCCCTCTTAATTTCTGCTGAAAAATCACCCTACAAACGTTTGACTTCATATTTATAACAGAATACTTGCATATTTATAACACACAAGCTGACTTGTTCATTGTTGCAAATGCACCAATCACGATGTCAACTTTCTTATTCATTCTTGTAAATGCAGAAATCATGTATCCACCATGTGGCCTAGTTTTTTTTTGTATTATTATTTAATAAATAATAGAAATAGTAGTGTAGGTCCATGTTAATGATATTTATTATATCATTAACACCGTATTAAGTAAATACATAAATAAGATAATAGAAATATTTTAAATTCCAAAGGAACAAATTTATTAAACACAGCTTTAATAACACAATATCATTCCTGATTTATGAATATGTAATCAAGAGTAAAAATGCGCTTTAGCCAATCATGTAAGTGTGAAGGCTTTGTTACTTGTTGCTTTAAGCACCAAACATTTTGGCATACAAAGATCATATTTGCAATTCACTAGGAATGGAATAAAAAAGGTGTAAAGCTCAAGATATAGTAAATTTTAACTTACTCTGTCAAAGTCTATAGGTATTGCTCATGTGCAACTTACTTAATTTGTCGTTGACGTCCAATATCAATCTTAACTCCATCAATTACTTTTAAATTTACAAGCTGATTAACAGCCGCACGTGTTGAGTAAAAATCTAAACCTTTATTTGATAATATATCTTTTATAGAACGTCCTTCACGACCGCCTAATTTAATAAAATCATAAACTTGATGAAGAATAGGTATATTATACATTAATTCTTGCGTAGTTTCTTCATCTGAAAATCTATATTAACAAGTTTACTAAATTTATTCTGAGTTTTGACCTGATGATTCTTCCTTTGCTTCCTCCTCATTCCAAGTTCCTACAACATTAACATTTGGATTTACCAACTCTAAAGTTCGTACCACCTTATCCTTATTGCTTAAAGTAGTCCATTTTAAAGGATCATTGGGATAGAGATCTCTACAGAAACATGGCTAAAAAATAAAAACTTATTGAAAGTGGTGGTAATTATTTACTATCTGGGTAGCAAACTGAATTTACTGAACTTTTTCCTGTAAGGGACAAAATGACAAAATTTCATTAATAAATAACACAGAGCGCTATTGTATATTTTTTATTGCAATAAATAAATAATAGCAAATTATGGAACATTAGCCATTAAAAAGTGTATGATTTACAGAATAATATCCATTGCATGATATGTACTGCGCACGCGCGCGAAATATTTCGTCCGACTGTTTTGTGTTGAATAAATTGAACGGTATTGTTTTATTATAAAATGTTTATGAATTACATTGAAGTTTAGTGCTTTATAAACAATTACATTGTGTATTATGTAATCAATGCAGTGTTTTGCATATCTATGTAACTGTCTTGTTACATTTAGTACAATTTTAATAAAAATAGTATAATCAGAATGTAATTTTTGTCATTGCTTTATAATGAATTAGTTTATTAGTGTGAAATAAATTACAGTTTATTAGCGTGTAATTAATTGCATTTATGTGATTACTACAGGTAGTGGATAAACTCATTGTTATATAATTATTTGTAAGTCAATTATACAATACCCTGTAGGGTAGGTGACTAAACATACACATAGGATTACCACACTAAAATTATATGTATAATATTGGAGCTTGTCTGTTTACATTTGATAAGTTATTGTTTACCTAGATATTTCTCTTACTAAATTATCGTAAATTTGTATCTTACTAGGTTACCATAAAATTGCTATTGCGTTCTTAGGTTACTGCAGATTCCGTTTCTTTTTCTATGTAGGTTAAATGAGGGTAATGTTCTTTTGTTTAAATCTTTCTTTTAAATTATATATAATAAACGTTATTTCTTTGTATGATTTCAGACTACCCATTCTGTTTTAAAAATTAGTTTATGAACACTATTACGTATTACACCACCTATTGTACAATAGCTAAAGGTTATGATCTATGTGGAAACTTTGATTTAAAATTTTACACAAACTGCTGTTTTCAACAACAAAAATTTTTCATTTTTTCTATTGGGACCTTCCTCTTTAACGTTAAATTTTTGTTTTTACAGTATTCGACACTACCCAGATAATAAACTTTTACCAAAGTGGTTACATTAAAAATTACCTACCACATCAGTTTTTACAAAACGTTGAAATTCTGGTAACTTAAATAACTTTCGTAAAACAGGAGTGTAACCAAATATTTCTTTAGCTTCAGCATATTCAACACGATATCCTGGTTTATTTCGTAAAACATCTACTATTTGTTGAGTCATTATCAATGTTTTAGTTTTTTGTTCATTATAAAACCTGTATAAATGAAGCAAAGTACCACTTAAATGATGTCCAGTAGGAGTTTTTATATTAAATGGTTGTTTAGTAATCAAGTTATTCTCAGAAAGAATTTTACGGTTATAAAACAAAATTTTTGGATCTTTACTTATCACTTGTAATGACACTTTTCCTTGTGTAATTTCTCCAAATATCCTAGAACGACCAATTCGTTCAAGCAAACTATATTGGTTGTTGTTATATTCAACATTAGGATCAGCCAATGAATGAATTATTGCTTTTTTTCTAATGCGCTGATTTCCAACTAACACCAAATAAGACCCATATCTAAAATATTACTTATAATGAGATGAATAAGTATAAAAGTCTTACCTTTTCTCTACTTCCGTTAGATTTAATAGGCGAATCTCTTCACTTATATCCACACGTGTTTCAAAACTTAGAGCAGAACCCAATATCTTATTATCCCTAACAGGGCCAAACGGATAGATATCCAATGGTATTTCAACCTAAAGTTAAGCAAAGTTATTTAAACCATCCGTCAAGCTTTTTTTTTACATACAGGATCAATTACTTCTCCGAGGTCAGGATCTCGGTCTTTATACCTATCAAATATCTTTAATTCCCCTCTTGGTTCTTGTAACTTAAAAAACTCAATATCTTTCCTTGTAATTACAAGACTCCATGCAAAATTTTTTATACTATTTGGAAGTGGAACATTTTGTTTAAGAGTGAATGAAATTCGAGTCCATAGTGCTAAAAAATCAATTTTACTTGCTTTAAATGTAGTTACCTACATACCTTCTAAAGTAATCCCATCTAAACCTTCTAAACAAATTTCGTCAACAATAAGTAACATCAAATTACAGTGAGAAAAATCAAAATTAAGGTGATCAACTTTTTGTTCACTATTAACTCCAAACTTTCCTAAAAATGTAGAATTTGAAGTAGGTTTACCCGATGGCTCATCCTCCCAATCTTCAAAATCAGGATCATCATCAGTTTTTGCTCTTTTTTTCGGCTTTGTCGCAGAAGCCTTTGGGATGTCATTAGTATCTTTCACTTCACTCTTAAGTTTTTTTTGTTTTGTGCTCGTATTAGATTTCTCAGTATTACTTTTACGCTTTTTTGAACTGTTTGCCTTATTTTCTGGTTTATTTACTGTGCCTTTCTCCGTTTTCTTAACCTTTGCTTCTATAGCTTTAGTTTTTTTTTGCTTAATTTTCGTTGGAGCAGATGTTTCTGACATTTTATTCTTGAAATGTTAAATAAAGTATAATTTTTTATACATGCAAGTATTATTATATGTTTTGAGTAGAAATAACATAACCTATTTCAAATGTTTGTCATGTTTGATTAGCAAAAGTGGCTAAAGTATCCGAACAAAACCTCTCCTATATTTAAAGCGATACTACACATTCAAATTCCATATATTAACACGTTCGCTGCCGTGTGTATCGTATAGGATACACTGAGTAGTGCTTACCACAAGCCGGGTGTATCCTAATTGATGCACCAACTATTATTTGTTCTAAACAGTGGTGTATTCATTAGAATACACCGCCCATAAGAAATACATTAGCTTAGGGTTTCTGTGGCCTGGCACTATAAAGAGCAACTTAAAGTTGTGGCCTGGAAAGGTGTTATGAGGACCAATATGTGGGCATGGAATAAAATATACAGAGCCTTGAAGTAATGTATTTATTTATATAAATATAAAAAAAAGTGCTTATATCAATGCAAAAATAAAAACTAAAGTTACAAAACACTAAAATTAAAAATTAATGGCAACCATTAAAACATTCTTTGCAAAAAAATGGATTACCGTCACACTGATCGCAGATGGATTTTACCTGTGCAGCCAGCCTTTTTTGCCATCTACCATCTTACCATGCTTCCCAATTTTTTTATAGCATTCGTTGCATCGACCCCTTTTATTTTGACCATGTTGAACTAGATGATGAATTTTTCTCTTGGCTTCTACTTCAACTCTTTGATTAGAATTGAGAAGAGATTGTATAACACTCTCCCTAAACTGCGTTATTGTCAATTTTGTAGAATGTAACGAATTTTCGCAATAGAGAAAGTGAGCATTTACAAGACTGGTTCCCCACAAAATTTCGATAATTAGTTTTCTATACCATTTAATCGGTCTACGTAGAGAAGTGTTATAAGATTTTATGTCTTGGGTAATATACTTTCTGTTTTGGCGGAGGGTGCCTACTGCGTGTGTGTTATGAGAGAGCAGTTTACGAGCCTAAGGTACACTTGTATAAAAGTTGTCGATGTACAGTGTTCTACCATGATCAAGAAGATCCTGAATCAATTTTATCACTACGTTCTGAGAAGCCGACACATCAGGGTCTTCTGCTTTATCGTTGCCAACATAAACTGACAAGTTCCAGGTGTAGCCCTTATTGGTACATAACTTGTACATTTTTATCCCATATCGATGTCTTTTAGAGGGTATATACTGCCGGAAACTTAACCTCCCTCTCCAAGGTATCATAGTTTCGTCAATACATATTTTTTGCGCTGGTGTGTAGGTTATTTGGAAACTATTTACAAACATCTGAAGAATATTCTCTATTTTATTCAGACGATTGTGTTGTTGGGCCTGATCATTATTTGCGAAATGCCATAGTCTGAGAAACAATTCAAATCTATTTCGCGACATAGTATTTTTTGGAAGTGGGAATGCATACAACTCGGTTCGACGCCAATAATTAGCCAATTTGTGCACTTTGACCAGACCCATCCATCCTCGTAAGCCGATAAATTTGGTTATTTCCTGACAATCTGTTGGTGTTCAGTCGTGTAAACGTGAATTGGGACCACCGTCACTTTTTTCTAAAACTTGTGTTGCATAAAGATTTGTCTCATCAACCATTTTATTTAAAACTTGAGGAGTCAAAAACAGAAGAAAGTAGTCTATCGAGTCTGCCAACGTCACAATCCCACTAGTGTTGGGATCCATTCGACTGGATCCAGTGAACTGAAATATCTTTTGGTTTCCAATGGGATCGGTCCATACAATATTTTTAAATAAATATGGGGAATGCTTTCAAACATATTTCCTGGTTGGGGCGACTGACTGGCTATATTGGTATTTGTTTGGGGTGATGGAGAACGGCTGGTGGCCATATGGTTATTGGATTGGGGCGATGGAGATCGGCTTATAGCTCTACTTGTACTTGATAAGGGTGATAGAAATCGGCTAATAACCCTATTTCTTTTCGGTTGGAGTTTTGAAGTAGAAGCACTAACTTGTACCATTGAATCATCACTGTCACTATCATATGTTTCTGACTCTTCCTGGTAGTGTGGATCCGCATCGGAATCATCCAAATCTTCGTCACTCATATCCGTGTCAGGGTATTCCCTATTTTCATGCATTTTTCCAATTCACTGTCTTTATAGGTTCTTTTATACATTTTGCACTTTATCACTATAGTCTCTAATCACTTTTATCCTTATTTGAAAGCCTCTGTCTTTGTAACAACAGTTTATTTACGTACATTTTTGCATTGACTGCGAAAATAGAGCGTAAGCTATCCTTTTATTTCTTATCCTAGAAAAGATAGATTAGGCTCTGAACCAGTGCAAAAGTGATCGTAAGTCAAAACTAGAAGACATCGCAGCTCGTCAATCTGAAACAAAGAAAAACCACATAATATACTAGTGTATCATAAATGATACACTCGACCTAGAGAAGTAAAATTATTACTTTTCCGTAAGTGTATCATTTATGATACACCAAGAAAAAATAATCAATAACCAAAAAATATCAAAAACTATCAAGTATTGAGTAAAACCAAATATGGGGAATGTTTTCAAAATATACCACATTGATAAAACTTATTTTGGCCTGTGAGGCCAGATTTCGAAATTTTAGCTCGGCAGCGAACGTTTTTTTTTTTATGATTGTGGACCTGAATAGGCTAAATTAGGCCTATCGTGCTAAAGCACTCAGGAACACTTAGGAGGATGGATAGTGGGATAATGAATTGCCAATAGATGCCTATGAACAGCCACCTTAAATTTTCTCATATCATAAGTGAGAGGAAAACAGGAACTAGGGAGATCATTCCAGAGTTTAGAAGCCGTGTAGAAAAATGTGGATTGCGCCCGTTACGTACGACAAGTGGCGATTTGTACTGCATACTGATGATGTGAATGAGCGAACCGAGTGTTTCTCGCAAAGATAGACCGATATGGTATCAAAGAATATAATTCAGCAGCACAATAGCCGTTGTAATAACGATAATACAAAGAAAGAACTGAAACCATCCTTCTATGCTCAAGGGACTGTATGTGAGAAGTTAAGGACGGGTTATTTATAAGCCTAATCGCTCTCTTTTGAATATGATCAACGATATCGAGAGCGTATTCGGAGCACTAACCCAAAGGTGAGAATTACATTCCAGATGAGGCCGAATTTGGGCCTTATACAGCAGAAGGAGTTGTCGAGAGTTAAAGTACTGCTTAGATCTGTACAAAAAGCCTATTTTACGAGCAGCTGTTTTGGTAGCTGACAGAAGATGGTCAACCCATGAGAGATTTGAAGATACAGTCATACCCAACAGAGTAATAGAGTCTGAAAACTTAAGAACTGAGCCATTCATACTTACAACAGGAAATGATCGATCTTTTTTGGCGGACATAAGGCAATACTGAGTTTTGTTAGCATTAAATTTAACTAGATTATTGCTTCCCCATTCGAAAATACGTTGAATGTCTTTGTTGATTGAATTTGCCATTTCAGCTTTAATTTCTTGATTTGACATAGAAGGTGGATTATCACTATGAGTAGACTGAGATGAACTACAGTGAAGAGTGCTATCGTCAGCAAAGCAATGGATGGGGTTACTTGTTGAAGAAATAAGGTCATTTATGTAGAGTAGAAAAAGTGTAGGCGCTATAACGGATCCCTGTGGTACGCCGCGTTAATGCTAACTTCTTTTGAAAAAAAGCCATCAACTACGACACGTATTAGTCTTTTTATCAAGGAAACTAGAAACCCAGTTGATGAGCGTATCGTTTAACCCAAACGAGGTGAGTTTGGCAAGTAAACACTTATGCCAAACTTGGTCAAATGCCTTTGAGATATCTAAAGCGACTTCAACTGTTTCACCGGACTGCTCTACTGTATTGTTCCAAACTTGGGTCACATATGAAAGAAGATCGCCTGTTGAACGAATTTGCCTAAACCCATATTGGTGGTCACTAAGGAGTTTATTAGTTTCAAGGAACGTGAGCAGTTGCTGATTGATGGCTTTTTCCATTATTTTAAACAAATTGGAAGTGATGGCAATTAGTCGGTAATTTGAGGGATCGGTCTTATCGCCTTTTTTGGGAATAGGTTGAACATTTGCTAACTTCCATGATGAAGGGAATTTCCCAGAAGACATAGAGATCGTATAGAGCTTAGATAGGACTGGTACTAGTTCGGGGGAACTTTTCTTTAAGACAATAGCTGGGATACCGTCTGGGCCAGTCGCCTTATTGAGATCAGGCCTGCTGATGATCGATTCCAAGAGCTTGTACCGAAAATGAATTGGTTTCATAGCGTATGAAGAAGAGTTGACTAGGGGCACATCTTTTCCAGAAACAATATAAATAATGTTAAACAATACACTTTTTTGTGTCTCCGTTCTGTACTAGGGCATAATTTATATATATATATATATATATATATATATATATATATATATATATATATATATATATATATATATATAGTATAAATATATATTGTAGTGACAGAACTGACAGACTATTCGACATTTGACATAACACAGAGCCAAATCGCGCAAATCGCGTTACCGTGTGCTTGTACCCATCCGTTATTATGTCTGTATTAGCTCCCTATAAATTACAAATTACATCTATAAATTATTAGAAAGTCAACAAATTGGTAAGGTACCTACATAATTCGAGTAATGAATAAATTCGCAATTGTATTTAAATAACGCAAGGTAAGTCTAAAAATTAATGTAATAGCAATGAAAAGGGTTAAACTGTATTATTGATATTTTATAGAAGCGGGAGGTCTTGGAATTTTTATTTATGCTTATTAATTTCAATCTGACATGAAGTTTTAAACCTCATTCTGACATAGATTATGGTTTTTGTATTTACAATGTTGCCTGTAGAGGTTACAATGTCACCCTAAAAAAATTATAATTCAAATTATATCATTTCCTTTAATTATTTAAGTTAGCATCTAGATGTTCTCTCGCTTCTCTCGGTTCCCTCGGTTCTCAGCTTAGGTATGACAGATTTTTAATTACATTGCTGACCTGTATTATTTAAAATGTCTTTGTTTTATGTAATGTTATGAATCATCTCCTTGTCCCGACTTTACATTACGATAATTTCATAATTTTAATTGTAGTTTTAGAAAAAAAATGTATAAAGCACGAGAAGGAAGTGTTTTTTTCTACCCGTTCAACTGATATACACGCTACGCTCGTGTGTCAAATTCTAAACTCGAGTTGAAAAAATACCACTATCTTCTCTAGTTGTACAAATAACTATTGTCCAATCCAGAAAGAAAACCAATCATTAGAAATACTGGAATAAAATATTATTTGGACTCGATAATCATACTTCATGCCACTGGGTGTAGAGTTTTTTAAAAATGGAGCAAAACGTTGCAAAAATTCGATATTTGCATTTTATTGCAATATAACCTAAAATGAGTGAATTTTTGAAACATAACTGACAAGCAACTATACAAATTTTTCATAAAGTAATAATTATAGAAAGAGGTTTGTCTCATCGCAGAAATTTGTTGTGTCCAAATTAGTTTAGAGTAGATAAACAAAGCTACTATAACCTATCAACTTTAACCCCGACGTTCTTTTTGTAAAAGAAATACGATAATTCTGTAAGCATGCTGTGACATTACATCTGCGAAAATGACGTTGATTCTGCTAGGTTACAGTAGCTTTCTTTTTCTACTCTAAACTAGTTTGGACACAAAAAATGCCTGCGATGAGTCAAACGTATAGAAAGCAGGGGTGTCCATTTAAAAGAAATGTTAAAAAATTTGATTTAAACACCAGGTGATCTGAGAGGTACGGATACCCCGCAGAAGAGAGGCCCCCCGCGAGAGAAACTAAGAAAAGGAAATAATCAGAAACGTGAATAAAAAGTTGTTATCATTAATTTTTCTTAATTACCCAACATTCCTTTAAAAGGGAACGAATATTAATCATCAAGTTTGGTTACTTTTCACAAATTCAGTAACCACGGGGCTGAGATCCAAGTTGTATAAAATATCTGATGTGTGTCGGGGACTGCCAAGTAGTTCATTCACCATTGCCTCATAGTTAATCTTAAGTAGGTCTTTGGTTGTCAAAGTATACTAAACGATCTCTTGCCTGCTAATGTCGTCTAGGTACGGCAAACAGTTTAATGTAATTAAGGACTTCTGCCAGGAGGTCTTTGAATAAAGACTTTCTCATATCGTTTATTCATTAATGCGAGTGCATAATAAAAATAGTTGGTGTGGAACACCACACGACCTTCCAACCTACAAAATGGAAATTTAAAAAAATTAAATAACTTCAATAACATGTTATTAGGATAATTATGCAACCTCCTTTGTAATAAGATCGCTACGAAAATAGGCAACACTGTAAAAACAAAAACAATAACCTATGTCAAACAGACGTTTAAAACTTCATGACAGAGGTTAATAGACATCTAGATGCTAACTTAAATAATTAAAGGAAATGATATAATTTGAATTATAATTTTTTTAGGGTGACATTGTAACCTCTACAGGCAACATTGTAAAAACAAAAACAATAATCTATGACAGAATGAGGTTTAAATCTTCATGTCAGATTGAAATTAATAAGCATAAATACATGTTAACTTAAATAAAAATTCCAAGACCTCCCGCTTCTATAAAATATCAATAATACAGTTTAACCCTTTTCATTGCTATTACATTAATTTTTAGACTTACCTTGCGTTATTTAAAAAAAACCTCAAGTAATGTAAAATTAACGCACACGCACAGACACACACACACACACGCGCACACGTACACGCACGCGGACACGCACAGGCGCACCTACCCGCCCACAGAGGCGCGCGCACGCGCGCACGCACGCACGCACCCACACGCACGCACGCGCACACGTACACGCACGCGGACACGCACAGGCGCACCTACCCGCCCACAAAGGCGCGCGCACGCGCGCACGCACGCACGCACGCACCCACACGCACGCACGCACGCACGCACGCTCGCTCGCTCGCTCGCACGCACGCACGCACACACACACACACACACACACACACACACACACACACACACACACACACACACACACACACACACACACACACACACACAGAGACACACGCGTGTGCGTGTGCGTTGCATGTGCATGTGCGTGTGCGTGTGCGTGCTCGTGTGCGTGTCTGCGTCTGTGTGAGCATGTGCGTGTGCGTATTATTATATTTATTACAGCAATTATCTTACATGCTGTTTTATTTTACATCTAAAATGTTTATAATTGGTTTTACAATGTCATACAATCATCATACTTGGCTCACTATTGTAGTAGATCACTCCATTCTATGTTGCTGTTTTGGTCTGTATAACATAAAATTTTATTAATACACCATTGTTGAAGAACTCCAACCGATTTTTTTCCTTTATGCCAAGAAAACACTTGAATTAATTTAATCTTGAAGTTAAGCGTAAATGACTCTTTAAAGTTTACTTGCATTTTATTATTCTTCATACTATTTATGGCTTCTGTGTTTACATGGTACTTGCAAAAATTAAGAACATAACTTGAGAGGTATTTTTTCTGTATTGCCTCCTAACCCAGACGTTATGCTGCTCTGTGTTAAAGTTTTCGAGCATATCCCTTGCACCAAGTTTCTGTACCAAATCCTAAGTGCTTTTAATTCTAGGTCAGTTCACCAACATGCGCCAAGCATTTGCATTTATCGCTTGGCAAAAAAACAAGTGTCCGCCTATCTAATTTTTGTTTTACGAAGGTGTATTGGATCTGCTATCCTGTTTTTGGCGAAGCGCCTTGACACTTCTCCTATATATCCGGGTTTAAGGTCCTTAAAGAAAGACTTCCATTGGGTTGTATCGATAAACCATTCGTTTTGAAGCGTTTGGTCTAGCTTCGTATTAAATGTCGCTGATGTTAGTGGTTGCTGAAAGCGTTTGCGAGTGTTTTTGGACAGTTGTTCGGAAACTTGAAATAGTACACTAAGTGTATCCTCTTGTACTGCATTAGTATCTTGTAAGAAAATCTTGCCAAAAGTTTTCTTAATTCAGTTGTAATGCGATAACCTCCTAATTGTGGTGTGGGGAGAGACTTGTAACCTATCTCTCCTTCATTCATACATTTCCGTTTCTTTTGAAATCTCCAAGAAGTTTAAACCCAAAGTTTGGCCAGTCAGCAGTAAAGATAGGCGTAACTTCACATACAATTTGGAAGGGACGGTTGGAATATTATAGGCGTTGATGGTTTGTAGTACAAGCTGTTCTGATTGTGCACACTTGATTACATCCAGCAGAAATGGTGATACTTGATTAACATTTGGCTCTCTTTCGTCCAGAAAAAACCACTGTCAAGATAATTCCAAATTGCCTATTGATTTTAACTTGCACTCAATAACAGATTTCCATTTTTGTTCTTTAGTGGTATAAATAAATTTTTTCTATATACATAAAGATAAGATTTACATCGATTGGGGCTTGAACTTTGATGGCGCAGTTGGTTAGCGCGGTACTCTAGTAAAGTACAGGTCGTAGGTTCAAATCCTAGTCGAGGTAAACTTTTTATTTATGTATTTAATAAAATTAATAATAATTTTTAATAAATTTTTTGTCTATCCATATCCGCATTAGCTTAACTTTAGATGGAATGTACACTAACCCCAGTCTGCCTTGCTTTACAGAAAGGCATAAATCCCGTTGGCTAGTCCAATGCTTCCCATTCCACATAAAATCAGTTAGTTTGTGTTGATGTGCTTTTTGCTGTTGGAGAGAAATTGATTCTACTTGTAATATATGTCATAATGTTAGTGATATGAACTGGTTGATGACTTTTCTACGCCCTAGAAGGGACAGTGATTATAACTTTCACTTCCATTTAGCAAATGATTTATTTAATATGTCACTTAACGTTTTAAAGGCTTCTGTTGAGTCATGTATCGAACTGTTGAAAAAGGACATTCCAAGCACCTTAATACTCTCTGAAGACCAATCGAAGTTCATGGGTGTCTCTGATTTACCTCTCCATTCTCCCGTCCAAAAACATTTGCATTTAGTATGATTTAACTGCAAGCCAGATTCTGTCGCATAGGTTGTGTAACATTTTTGCAGATGATCAAATTCTTGCTCTCTACCGGGAAAGACCGAGACCTCATCCGCATATACACTAACCGTAACTTTTAAGGACGAGAAAGGATGTGGAACAGTAAATCCTTCGAGGAATTTCCGGATTAGGGCTAGGAAAGGCTCAATTGCGAATGAAAAAAGAGAACCTGATAGGTGGCAACCTTGTCTAATACCTTTGCGGAAGTTAATAGCTCACGATAATAATGAGCCCACTCTTATATGACTGGAAGTACTTGCATACAACATTTTCACGCTAGTAATAAACGATATTTCCAGATTCATCTTTTCTAAGACGTAAAAGAGGTAGTTGTGAGAGATATTGTCGAAAGCTGCATTTTGATCCAAGTTTATTATGGCCAATGGAACGTTTTGTTGATTTGCTAAATGAATTAATTCTCTATGGAGATGTAGCGCATCATATAATGATGATGTGTACAGAATAACTTTGATCACAATTTACGACCTTTTGTATTACTCTAGATAGTGTCGACAACAACGAAATAGGTCGCCAGTTATTGATCTCCAATAGGTCTTCCTTTTTAGGTAACAAGATTATAATTGCTTTGTTTGCCGTTAATGGTATCTGACCGCTCTGTAGGTATAGCTGCGGTGCGGTTATCATTGTATGATTTTAAAAGATCCCAAAATTTTAGGATTTTAGGTAAAATGCTGTTGTCAAGCTGTTGTCTTGGTCAGGTAGGCTAGTTATGTTATCGTGTAAAGCACTCTTGTTATTCATTATGAAGCGATTCTGATCATATGACGCCTGGAAGTGTTTGTAGGCTAGAGAACACGGTTGGTAAATCTTGTACAACTTCGTTGCAGTGTCTTAACGAACATAGGGTTTTAAAGGGGTAGTCTAGTTTTTAATAAGCGTTGGACGATCTTTATGGACTAGATTCTCGTGCTTTGTTGTAATTAATCGTTTTTCGGTAATTCTCAAATATGCGTCTTTAGTGTTCGTCATAAGGTAACACGTTCTTTGTATATTTCCGTTTACAGCTCCCTTCGTGAGGTTTTTAAGAGTTCTTTGAATGGTGTTTAACTCCTCACATCGCTTTTGCTTATTTTGCCGTTGATACAAGATTATGATGTCCTTTATTTTACCTTTCAGTTGTTCCCACCAAGATATTATGTTGTGGTCGTTTATGTCATGCGATAGTTCGGCCTTTAAAAAAGTCCTCATGGTGTTTATGAAACAACTGTCATCCTAGAGAAGGTTGTTAAATTTCCAATATGGTGCATATGAAGCTGGGATCGCAATTTTCAGAGAATGACGAATGCAACGATGATGATGATAATAATGAAGATGGAATATTGTTTGAACAATAAGTTCTATCAAGTTTTGATGGTTTTGGAGGGTTAGAGACAGTAAAAAATGAGCAACCACTTCGATCTCGATTAAAAAAATTCCAACAGTCAATAAGGTTGCTTCTTGCTATGATTTCCTTTAAGTTATTTGATAAACTGAGATTCCTTTCTGTTGAGCCACATCTATCCCTTGATGGATTCAGCGTGCAATTGAAGTCTCCCCCAAGAATTACGCGGTGGTTGCCTTGCTCATTATTCAAAAGCAAATGTAGAGTATTTAAGATGTCTTCAGCCAACTGAGCATTATTTGGTAAGTATACGTTAATAATATGCCATACGGTATTGCCTAAAGACACGGATACTCGTTGAAGGTATGATTCACTTAATCATTCTTGCTCTATCACACGTAAGTTTGTTTTTAACTGCAATTAATGTTCCACTTTATTCAGTAATGTACGGATTTAACAAGAAGAAATGCGTGTTGAACTTCAACGAAATCGGAAGCTTATTTATATTTGCTTCCTGAATTAAAAGAATATCCGGTGAATTGACCTTAATGAAGGTAACGAGTTCGTTCCATTTGAACTCGGTTCTTAAGCTTTTAGCATTAAGGGCATAAATACTTAATTTGTCGCACTGCATGATGAAGGATTAATGTGTGCTGGAACTATCTTGAGATGGTAATCTTAAATGGGATCGGGCTGGGGACTCGGAATGTGTTTCTCGATCAAGGTCCCTTTTTATGTGAGCCACTATTCTTTTACACCTTTATTTAATAGACCGTTGCAAAAAAAGGGGAGCGACTTCTTGAATTAACCCTAATAGATCGTCTATGTTGCTTGCATAGTTCCTAGCTACTTCAAGGCTATTATTTACACCTTTAACTTTATTCAGACAATCGGAGAAGGCTACGAAATCCATAATTAAGTTATCCTTGTCCTTCCAAAAAAATTGAATTTCGTTATGGTCCTGCATTGAGGGAGTATTTTTGATTTTACGTTTCTTTAAAGTTGATTTACCAGTTTGTGAAATATTGGGTTTGACAAATCCTTCGTTATTATCTAAAAGTTCGCGTGAAAGTGATAGTTCATTATGTGTAACTTCTTTATCTGACTCTGATTGAACTTCTTCGGAGATGCCTTGAGATAAAATTAGTACAGAGCCTTCGGTATTTTCTGTATGTGGTCTTTTGTTACTTTCATTAGCTGAAATATTAGATGTTATGACATTAATTTGAGGGCATATAGATGCAATTTGGTCAAGCTCGTTGTACTTGAAGCACTTAATCTTTTCATCCAAGAGAAAAATCCTGTATTCTTCGGTGTCAAATTCTAGTACAATTGAAGAAGGGATATTGGCGACTGCTTCTGCATCAGACGCTATAAAAACTTGTCTTCTAAAACTATAGACATGAAGATATTCTTCTAGTCCATTACCAGCACCGATAAAGGATAATGGAGACACTAAGTGTAAATTATTTTTCTTTAATTCGCCCTCAACTACGTCGTGCGGTGTGCGAGGAGGTACATTAGATATAATGATGCGTTTCGCATGTAAAATTAGTTTTCGCGCGGGTATAAATAAGTCATTTATATTTACACCACGAATTTCAGTAAAAGTATCCACTAAACCATTTGTAGATAAATACAAGCATATACGGTTATTGCTCATCCGTAAAGCAAACAAAATATTTTCTGGACCTATAATTTTTCCTGTAGAAATAACATAATCTTTTACAGTTAAACCTTCTATTGAAGGATATATAATGGCTTGTTCTTTCTTAGGAAAGTTGGATCTTGCCACAACATTTGAAAACGATTTGTTGCTTTTATTCTTTGATGCGTTAACGGATGATACCTGTAGTACGTCCGTGACACCCCTGCAGTCAGAAGTGTCAGGAGAAATGGAGGGAAGAGACAGAATAATCAATTATTATTACGAATTAAGGGGAAAAACATACAATTATGGTATATAGTTGCATTGCATATATGGATTAAAAGCAAAAGGTGAGACGTCACGAGAGATAGTTAATATCATTTTTATGTTATATGAATGAAATGAGATAAACCTATTATGTTATATCTACGAAGGAGTTTAATATAAAACTATATCACTAAAAAAACGTCTTTCCAGCGCTACGGCAACACTAATTAACTACCGAGACATTCAGTTCACCCTTATTTATAGCACAGACGTAAATTGGTAATTTTTAACACTCATATAAGACCGACTTTTAAAATCCAAACCAAAACACGTATTTACTCAACAATCTGTGTGTGAGTGAGTGAGAGAGTGAGTAACTGAGTGAGTGGGTGAGTGAGTGGGTCAGTGAGCGAGTGAGTCAGTGAGTGAGTGGGTGAGTGAGTGGGTCAGTGAGTGAGTGAGTGAGTGAGTGAGTGAGTGAGTGGGTGAGTGAGTGAGTGAGTGAGTGAGCGAGTGAGTGAGTGAGTAAATAAGTGAGTGAGTGAGTGAGTGAAAGTGTGTGAGTGAGTGAGTGTGTGTGTGCGTGTCTGTGCCTGTGCTTGTATCTGTATCTGTGTCTGTGTGTGTCTGTGTCTGTGTCTGTGTCTGTGTCTGTGTCTGTGTCTGTGTCTGTGTCTGTGTCTGTCTGTGTCTCTGACTGTGTCTGTGTCTGTGTCTGTGTC
>JARFJB010001537.1:102500-190000 GCA_036346205.1 Vesta saturnalis
CAGTGTCTGTGTCTGTGTCTGTGTCTGTGTCTGTGTCTGTGTCTGTGTCTGTGTCTGTGTCTGTGTCTGTGTCTGTGTCTGTGTCTGTGCCTGTGTCTTGTCTGTAGCTGTGTCCGTGCTTGTATCCGTGTCCGTGTCAGTGTCCGTGTCTGTGTGTGTATGTGTGTATGTGTGTGTGTGTGTGTGTGTGTGTGTGTGTGTGTGTGTGTGTGTGTGTGTGTGTATGCGTGTAGTGTGTGTGTCTGTGTGTGCGTTTGTGCTTGTGTGCGTATGTACTTATGCACGTGTGTGTGCTGGCGCGTGTGCGTGCGTGGGTGGGTGAGTGAGTGTGTGCGTGGGTGTTTGTGTGTGTATGGATGTATGTTGGTTTCCACGATAACTGTACTGATGTACTTAAAATTTTGTGTTTAAGCTTGTTTTCATTTCGTTAGATCTGATTAGCGTTTGGCAGAAATCCAGTGGCTTGAGGGGGATTATTAAGGGTAATTTTTGTTTTTTATCAAATACAGCTGTATATTTCAGACATAAAAATACCTGGATATGGACCTTAAACATATGGATTAACTATATTCTATGTAATTTTGTGATATGACGGGTAATTTAACGGAAAAAAAATTCCTAATGTATAATTCCTGTTTTTGTTTTTACTATGTTGCCTGTTTTCGTTATGAAGGTATAAAAAAGTTATCAAAAAAAAATTGAAATTAAAATGATTTCATTTCTTTTAATTTCAGTTAGCATCTAGATGTCTATTAACCTCTGTCTGTCATGATGTTTTAAACGTCTATTTGACATAGATTATTGTTTTTGCGTTAACAATGTTGCCTATTTTTGTAATGAGCTTCTTATAAAAGATGTTGCGTAGTTATTCTAAAAAAATGTTATTAAAATTAGATAATTTCTTTTAATTCCCATTTTGTAGGTTGGAAGGTCGTGTGGTGTTTCACACCACATATTTTACATTGGTTATCAAAATTTATTGCAAATAATTTATTTTCTTTATTTTATTATTAGATATGGAACATATTTTTGCTTTATTTACTTGAAAGCTCAAGAAGGCATTACAAATTTTGCTTAAACCTTAATGTCAAAAAATCAAATTTTTTTACATCAAAATTTTTGAGTTTCTGACATATGTCCAATTGTGTTATTTAGAAAAAATTTTGACGTAACATTTTCACTGATGTCATCTTCTGTGTACAGTCCTTCTGTGTTTAATTCCCCGTCACCATCCTCCCCTGCTGATGTATCTCCTGCATTTTTCCGAGATCCAGCACATTCACTTTTATTATCTACCAAGTAATGAATTACTTTATTTACGGCTTATTTAAATTGCAGTTTATACCTTCTAATAATTCCGATCCATAACTGTTTATTTTACAGTAAGATTTATAAGCTTCGTCGATATTAACTATAATAGTTGTTAAAAGAGTTGTTGCCCCTAAAACCATAACGACAAATACCTCTAAACTCACTGTTAAAGCAACAATCACGACGTTGCGAACCCATTCACTTTGACAAAAGTTTATTATAAAATCTAATATGAAAAAAATTACCTAAAATCGCTATTATTTTCTAAATATTTAAATTTTGGTTATTTTACACATACTTGACCTAATATTTGAAAAATTTGACACCTCAAGGTCTTCATGATGTTAGATATTTTCCAATCTTTACAATTGAACACTTCCATAGGTCCATCATAATCGTCGACGTTTGCTTTATCATCTGATTTTTTGTTTAACAATTTCAATGGAAAAACACTAGTCTCCTCCGACTTATGCACCTCGCTTACTGTGGTAACCTTCAATTTGGACATTTTACCAGGAAAAACTAAAATTTGTAAAAATATTTATTACAAATTATAATTAACTTACTTAAATGACATAAATACCTTAAACGCTAATTTTTCAGAAATTTTGACAGACATATGACAAATAATTTTATGTACAAATCCTTAGAAACCCAGAACAATTTCCGAATTTTTTGTGAACAAATCATTGACTCATTGTTTGAAGTTGCAATTACATTTCTCTTTAAGTGCAACCACGAAAAATCGTAATACAAATGTGCTAAAAGCTTTTCTTTTTATTTTAGGAAAAGTATTATAAAATTAGCAGTAAATGTTTGCACTCAATAAACAAAAATAAAAATTATAACGGTTACTTAAGGATTTTTACTATTTTTGTACGTAACAAAAGTTAATAGATAGTAACTAAACTCTAATATGGAATTTTTACATTATCACCTACGCCATTTTTGTAATGAGTATTGTTTACTATATGTGTGACCTTTAAATATATTTTTAGATAAACTATTTGAATTATTTCACACAAACTCTAATTAGTATTACTGTCAACATTAATTATACACAATACATGTAAATTGTTTAAATCAGTAATAGATAAAGTAGTTTTTTTTCCCAGCAGATCAGATGTGCTCATAATTAAATTTGTAAACAAATGTTATGAATCAATCTTCACAGAAAATGTATTTGTTTACTTATCATTCTGTATATAAGGCGATATATTTTCAATCAGTTTTTAAGTGTTATCGTTGTTCTTAAGTGAAAATTTCTTTCCCAAGATGTGGTTTAAGGTAAAAGTGTAAGTTTGCTTTTGAATTTATGTTAATATTTCATTTATAGATTTGTGTGGCATTTTTGATAGTTACTATTGTGATTAGTTCGCCAATAGATGAACTAAAAGGTGTACAGAAATTGGAAGATGTCCCTAAAGCAAAAAGCTTAGTTTTTGTTGAACCTTATTACGATCAATACGAATATGCAGAAGAACCATTGGTAAATCTTCCTGACGGTGAATTTGTAAATCCCGAAGACATTGTTTATCCTACAGGAAGTAGCGATCTAGAAGTCGGTGAAAGTAATATTGTATTTAGGCCTTTATTCGCGTATAGAAAGCAAATAGCGAAGCGAAGAAGGATCTACACACAAACGGATGCAACCGTTCCATCGTATGTAGCTGCTCAACCATCAAGAAGAAAATACGTTTTCCGATATCCTGTGTTTAAAAGAAATCCTACTTATCAACGAGATATTCCATTCGATACCGTAGCTTAGAATAGTAGTAGCATACTATTTATTTTTTATTTATTTTTTGTACGTAACTTTTTTAAATAAATATCTTTAATTTAAAAATATACTTTCTTGTAATATTTGAGAACGTTATCTTAATTTGGAGAACAATGAGGTCGCAGTAAATTTCGCGAAAACTAACGACAGTTCATCGATATTAGGCACATATTTATATTTATATTTATATCACGAATATAGAGATTATAAGCATTACGCGTAACGATTTCAGGGCAAAACATTATTGTATGTAACTAACGTCAAGTTAACAATTTCATTTTAATTACAGCATATGTGTAGATAAAAGACACTTGTGTATATGGTAGAGTGCTCCGTTGCGTTAATTATGACTTCCGTGGGGTTTTGGTGTCACAATCTGAAATTTACAAAAAATGAAAGGTCATGACATACTGATTCTAAATGTCAAGGCCGTCCAAAATCGGTCCATGCATTAGGGCATAAAACACGAAAAACGAGTTAAGCACATGTACGGAAAGAAGAAAAAATCTGGAATTTTTTCGTATATAGAGCACAATTTTCTTTGTACAGTGAAAGCTACAAATAATTGTCAAATGTTGCAACTTACATTGTACTCCTGTGGCTGAGGGTGGTTGTGTAAGGATAGTTATGTATAGAGGGTTACCCTGCGGAATATTTTAATATACTATCAGGACATAAAAAAAATTGGGTAGACACCTGGGGTCCTGGCCGGATTTCAGAAAATGACGTCATAAGTTATGCGTATTACCGGTTCATGGATATAATAGGCTCTTCCAAAAGTTGTGCTAAACCATTGCAATATGGGTATATAATGAAAGCTACTGATTAGAAGAACATGTTTTTAGCATCAAAAAATTAATTTTGTTGCGGCCCTTAAATAATATATTGATCTTTATTCCCCAAAGTCGGGATACTACGCCAATGCTTGGTGCCTTTCCCCAGCCACGGAACCCTCGTCCAATCACGTTGTATCAACGACAAGAGTTAATTGTTCTGTACGAGTGAGTTTTCCTGTATACGAAATGATAAGTTGTTGTTCGCTAAAAGAAATCACGTTGTAAGTTGTAAGTTTCATCCTCGCTGTTTTAACAAAGTTTAAGATAGTTTATAAGATGTAAGATGTTCATTATAGTTATACTTCCAGTTCATTGAAATGCATAACTATTATGTTTCTTCATCATTAATAATGAACCTACAGAAATAAAACAGAAGTTCTTGGGATATGACGATATATTTTCATAAATGAATATAATATGGTAACTAACAAATTCTTACAATCTTATTGAACAAAGGTACAGTTATTTAACATAATAAATCAACAGGGTAACTCACGAACTTCTTTTAGTTAGAAACAGTAGCCTACTAAAAAATCACCATAACTTTTTACTATCAGTCTATATGAGTGTTTTGGCAGTCTATGTTCTCAGGTAGAACAGCTTGACATTTACAGAAACTGATACATGGAATTGCATTACGTTTGCATTCACAACTTTGTCTTGCGCAATTCTTGCATTTGCAGCCTAGTATAAGGTCGTCTGGTAGAATTTTTCTATCATTAGAAGGAAGTAGTAATCCATCTAGAGAGTACTCATAGCCATATTGAAGGGGATCCAGTTTTCTGGGTCTCTCCAGGCATGTTGTATACATATGGGTTATGTAGAATGCTCTTCGGATGTGACTGGTGATTTCTCTACTTGTTGGAGGAAGATCTTTCAAGGAAGTAGCTTTACTGTGATGATATAGCCAATATCGTAGTTCGTCTAAAGTTTTGAACTGAGACTCCTTCTTAAATAGTTGAACAATGTACGATTCAGCATTTGCTGAACATTCTTCTCCATAATTTGCACTCCTTCCAAACCCGGTAAGATACATCACGGGATTTGCTTTTAGCGCAGCAGATTTGGTACCAACTTTACTTGTGTTGAAGCAACCGCTTATAGAATGCACAGATGGCAGAATGCGGCAAACATCAGAGCCTAATTTTGCACACAAAGTATGCATAGGAATGTGCCGAACTGAATTACCAACACCTGCCCGAATCCAAGCTTCCTCCAGTCCTTGTTTATTTAAAACATTCCAGTAATAAATTAGGAGAACCAAAACGTCTGTGTCCGAAGACAGCACAATTCTTTTATAACCTGCTCTTGCAGCATGCATTGCATGGGGTATGATGCGTAAATCAGCTTCTTCGATGTCATAACATAGCTCAGGAAGTTGTATTATGCTGTTCTGGAAACTAACTGCAGGAGTGGGAGCATCACCGCCTGTACCACTCATTACAACTGTAGCATGAGGGAACTTTGTATTTGCTTCAGAGATGATGCGTTCTTTCAAAAAAACCTGAAACTTTGTCTTGTTACTACTTGAAGGCCAGAATGTGTTTAGGTTTTTGGGCAGATGAACATTAGCTGCTATGGAGTGGATGTCTATCGGTGTTGTTTTTGTACGACGAAGTCTTTCAGCATCTTTCACAGATCCTGCAACATATGTATCGAAGATAAAATCCATCCTTGTAGCACTGCAAGCCTTGCTACGAATCATATTTAGGAAGCCATCACCGAATGAACCATAGTTTTCGTGTTTCTTCATTTCAATACCCCTTATATTTGCCATAACATCGACAAGACATGCAGTTTGGAGCTGATCCCATTTATCTTGTGTAACATAATCACTGGGTTGTAGAGTTTTTTCAAGTTCTGTCATCAAGTTGCTTTTAATAGCTTTGGTGATATTCCCATCATTTTCAAACAAATAGTTATTTGAAAGAACAATGTTATACGAAAAGAGAGTCTTCATGTTATAATTCCGTTCACGTGCAAGATCAAGAGTTTTTGCTCCTTCATTACCATCTTTCGTTGTCCTTTTTTTTACCAATAGCTGTTGATGTTCGTATGTTGCGTTGCTGGAATGTTGGAAGATTTTGTCTATGAATGACATCCCAGATTGTACTACTTTTATTAATGAATCTTTTATCACGAAAAGAAGTGTAAAGTTCAGCACCGATATTTTGGAATTGTAGAAGCTTTACAGCTACTTCTGAAGGAACACTTTCCTAGTTAATATGTTGTGCAGGGTTTTGCCACCTTCTGTGTCCTGCATCATAAATGGATTAGCATATGACGCTACATACGCAACCATGGCGCGAACACTGTCTTCATTCTTTTGTGTCTCTGAATTGTTGAACTCATGGTGTAAGCTCAATTCACTATTGCTTGTGTTAATTCCACTAATATCTCTATACACATTGCTTATTGCCAACAGCTCATGGTACAGAATATCCCACTGAGCAACAAACATTTTTTTCTTTGTATTACCAATTATTCCTGAAGAACTTTTCTTAGATCTATTAATCGTTTGCTCAAGAGCCATATCTACCCCCACTGCACTAAAACACCTCTGAGATCGTTTTATAACAAATCCTCCTTTCAGGAATTTTTCATATATATCAGGAGCTGTTTGCGGTAATTTAATCATATCTTCTAAGAAAATTGAACACCACCGAGCATAATTTGAGCAGTCAAATACAAGAAATAATGGCATAACACGCTTCACAGTATGTAGAAACAAGAGCCAGTTGCCTTCTCTGTCCGATCTCAATAAATCTTTCAAATACGTAAGCATTAGCAAAAAGTTGTCCCAGTAGATGCAAGTTTCAGAATTGTTTCGTCTTGTCTCCATAAATTTAGATAAGTCATTTTCAAAACCGTCGATCTTTACTGAAATTTGCTTGAAAAGCTGCTGACACCTAACTTTATTCTTACAAGAAACCATTTTCTGCAAGTTACATATTTCTTGAAATAGTTCTTGATATAACCCATGCTCAAATTCCTTGAAAAAATTCGATCAGTTTTAATCTTTCCATTGCTTCTCCTAGAAGAAACATTCCTTTGACTGATTGGTTATAGTTTGATCCTTTAAATACCGATTCTACTACATTTACTCCAAATACACCTGTCTCTGTTAACACAGTCTCGGCGCCACTTCCTCTAAGGTATTTGCCCATGCAACCAAGGAAGATTTTTATCATGTGAAATGAGCCCATCATTAGCACAAGATCCTGGAACTCTTCTGGTCGAATTAGTTGAATTTCACGAGCAATGTGAAACACACCTTCATCACATACAATTGGCTTGACTTAGTTGAGAGCGTACATTTTGAAAATTCTTCATGGCTGTGTAAACGGTATCATATTCCGTGACTGGACAAGGAAGCACTGGTAGAAATCCAACTGCACCCTCTGGTATTATTTCTTCGGTAACAATTGAGTTGAATGCACTCCAGGAGGGAATGTTTTGAGGATCTGCTGTAGGAACTGTATTGTGTGCGGTCATACCAATTCGACTCAAAGACCAAACCAAGTCCTTCCTCTGCATAACCTTGTAATCTTCTGCTGTTACAAGCTCAGCATTTTTTTCAACTTTGTAACTGTCTGGTAGATTTGGTTTTTTGGTTGGCTTACAGAATTTTCTTAATCCCTGACAGGGCAATTCCGATTTGAAAGTTTTACCTCCGTGTGTAACATTAGTTTCAGATATTAGTGGCTTGCTATTATGTCCATTTCCTTTATCTTGGAATAGCACCGATACGATATCGTGGCATCCACCCATTCCAGACAAGGTAGCTTCGTTATGGTCGAAGTTACCAAAAGCTGCCATTGTGAATACCGCTGGATCAAAGTGATTTGGCAATGGCACATTACCTTGACTGGTTTCAACAACAAATGAGGCCAAGTCATTGTGATGTCTCAATATTCCATCGTAGCTAATGCTTAAGCCAAAATGGTTTAAACTCTTGACGAGTGTGCTACTCCTACAAATTTCATGCACTGTTAATCCAGTCATCACATGCAATGGGGTTCTTTTTCTGCCCTTATGCAACATGTAATACATTATCTGTACCAAAGACAGCATTTTCAATCTTTTTGAATCTGAAACTTGTTTTCCATCATTTTCATCTTCGTCATTGCAGACTTCATTGAAACACTTAGATTCAAACTTGAATAATTCAGAGAGAAATGACAGAACTGGTTCTGGAATAGTAATATCTTTCCATGACTTTTCACAATCTTTGCCATCACAAAAATTGTCTTGCAAATTGAAATTCATCTTCAATAATTCTTCTCTAATTGAACTAGCAGCAGATTTAATAGCGTCAAAAGAGCGGACAGTATCAGCAACATCTTCCACAGGAACATCTAGAAACGCCATTGCTGACTTGTTGACTTCCTTTGCTACAGCAACCCGTAATCTGTCTTCCATCAATAATATTTTTATTTCCTTATTTGTGAACTGTGCCGAAGTTACCAGTTCATTAGCCTTATCCCTGATAGCACTGAGTGGGAATCCTTCCCCTCTTTTGAGGCCAGGTTCAATCTGTTTCATAATTTCACAGAACACAAATCTCTTATTTGATGGCGGTTTGGTATGAGAGGTTCCTGTAATAACCCTATCGTATTTCAGAAGATACGCTGACATGCAATTGGAATGATAATAGAGATCGGCACCAAACACACTGGAGGTATCTTCTAAATCACAAAGTACACCTCGTCTTGAAAAAACACTGCAGCCTTCAAGAATTTTGTGGCTCTTTCACATTCAGATATTCTGTACTTTGTATAAATGAAACCATGTTTTTGATGAGAGCATATAATGCAACTGCAATGGCGATGTACATTTACATTAATGGCTGGACGATTACGTGGCACAGCAGATGACCGTGTTCCGATTCTTGTGGAACTTGCAATGGCCGTTTCAATATCATTGCCATCATCTGCTTCCTCTCGCTTCCTCTTTACCTGTTCCACTGACTTACGTAATGTGTACCGCTTGTAGCAAGTATTATCCACGTGATCAACGAATGCACTCTGGTCTACTGCTTGTAATCGTTCAAAGACTTCATCTCCTCGGGATTCTGCTGCCTCCAAAATTCGTTTTCTTCCATTTTCTGTAGTCGATGTTTCGAGGTTACCTTTATCTTGTTGGCAAACTATGCACTTTAGTTCATCTACTTTTTCAATTTGTCTATTTCTTACTAATGGTTCTCCTTCCATTATGTACTCGATTTAGTCTTTTCAACACACCACTTCACTTCCGTATTCCATGACTTTCTTCACATACAGTCCGTTTAGCTAAAAAAAGAAAGAAAAAAATTGGTCATGTTGTATTTGGCAGGTGAAGTATACAAGTAGTTACTGCATTAAAGTATTAATGCTTATTTTTGTGTTTACAAGAACCCCCCTCCATTAATTACAAAACAAATTTGTTCTTACTTAGAGCGTAGGACTGTGGATTATTTATGTTTAGTTCGTGTAGTTCAATAAATGCAAGTTGACACAGGATTAGAGTTTTCTTATTGAGATATATTCTTTTAATTGAACATCTTACATCTTATAAACTATCTTAAACTTTGTTAAAACAGCGAGGATGAAACTTACAACTTACAACGTGATTTCTTTTAGCTCCCGAACAACAACTTATCAGTTCGAATACAGGAAAACTCACTCGTACAGAACAATTAACTCTTGTCGTTGATACAACGTGATTGGACGAGGGTTCCGTGGCGGGGGAAAGGCACCAAGCATTGGCGTAGTATCCCGACTTTGGGGAATAAAGATCAATATATTATTTAAGGGCCGCAACAAAATTAACTTTTTGATGCTAAAAACATGTTCTCCTAATCAGTAGCTTTCATTAGATACCCATATTGCAATGGTTTAGCACAACTTTTGGAAGAGCCTATTATATCCATGGACCGGTAATAAGCATAACTTATGACGTCATTTTCTGAAATCCGGCGAGGACCCCAGATGTCTACCCAATTTTTTTTTATGTCCTGATAGTATATTAAAATATTCCGCAGGGTAACCCTCTATACATAACTATCCTTACACAACCACCCTCAGCCACTGTAGTGTTGGGCCTTACGGAAGAATTAAACTTAAAACGCCATTATCTCAGTACAGAATGCGTAAAATTGTTACAAATTTTGAGCAACTTTTGCATTTACACCGTATTATCTAACAAACGGAAGCTTAAATCAACAAAATTTACACTTATTAAAAGTTTCGCTCGTTTTTTATCTTTACGTCGTGCTTATAATTATAATTTTAGCTGTAATATTAAGGTAAATATGTAATTAAAAATAAAACAAGAAACGTTTTTCATACTTCGATGAGCCGCGCTTTCGCTGTGATGAATAGCATCCATCTCTACATTTCCCGTAGCTCCATTTCGCTCTCACATCATACGTACGCTGTCGACACGACACTCAAAGTTATTGCCAATATAATTAATATAGATAATTATAATTATAAAAATGTCAAACTCAAAATACGGATCAAACTATAAAAAAACACGTGTAAAAAAAAGTACAGGTACAAAACATCACCTTAATTTATAACATTATACATAGATATAACTTTTTAATTGTTTACCTACTAAATGATACGAAGATCACTGCTAAATTTCGCGGAATGAAGTACCCTTTGCAATACTAGGGTACTCCGTTTATCACAATCTTAAAATTTGACATTTTATACCGACAGTTTGATTATAAACAGAGCAGTTTCATTGCAGTAATTTTAAAAGCAGTAAGTTTGTGAAAAAATGGATATTTCGAATATGATTTTTCATGATTTTCGATACGGTTTAACGCAGCATGACAAACTACAGAATTTTAGACTAGTCATACTATCAAATTAAAGACTCATTGCCCATGTTCGCCGGATCTGTCACCCAATGACTTTTTGTTTGAAAACATCAAAAATAAAGCTTTTGAAGTAGTTGTTTTGAAGTGGCAAAAATTTTTAAAGAGT
The DNA here is from genome assembly GCA_036346205.1 of Vesta saturnalis. Taxonomy (NCBI): domain Eukaryota; kingdom Metazoa; phylum Arthropoda; class Insecta; order Coleoptera; family Lampyridae; genus Vesta; species Vesta saturnalis. The sequence continues at coordinate 113,405 of JARFJB010001537.1, forward strand.
TTGCTTTTACCGAATATTTCGAAAAGCAATAAACATTTTTACGTAACATAATTTGTGCATTTTTTACATTTTCCACGAATTTTAGCTCTGACCCTCGTATATACCTAGTAACTAAACGACGATACACTAAACTAATACGTAGGTAACACTAAACGTAATTGCATTACTTAGGTAGGTACATTAAAGGAATGGCGAATGAAAAAAATTTGGTTTCTTTTACTAATAACCTACTCGTCATCTGAGCACTCAGAATCACCTAGCTCTGGTAGGACTGCCGGGTGTGATGCGGTCAGTGGATTTTTGCACGATTTTTGGGCCATGCATGTGCAAGAGCATATGCAACACAATTTATTCTTCTTACAGGAACACACTTTACTCCCACAATCTACGGATATAAGTGTATTGGTCAAGCAGAGTGAGAGAGCTGAGGGAGGGATAACTTACCCTTTTTACATCCACAAGAAGTTAGAACAGTTAAATTAGTAGGAAACGGCGGCAGTGTGGTCAAAATGTGCAATAGTTTTTCTTTTTCACTAACATACCATCCGAATTCTGTAGTGGGGGGTAATGCTGGGCGAGGTACAAATGCGTGTAGCCATACTTTGGTTTGGAAACACACCCTTAAACAGTGTTGCCTCAGTGCATCTTCTGTCGGTGGCAACTTATGGACTGGTGCAGTAGCAGTCATAACTTCACGCAGTGTATTAATGGACGTGATATTCGGATTCCTTGAATATATTTTCAATACAAAATTATGCATGCGGGTGAACAATTCTTCTGAGAAGTCGTCCATACCCACTCCATTTCAGTAGTGACTGTATGCCAGATATACTTTCCAACACGTCTTCTTTCCGAATCCTCCAAACTGACTCGTAGTATCACAACCCGTTAAAGCATGGAATGCTGGTAAATTATTGGAAATATTTTCAACTACATTGATGTCGTGGATTGGAATGTATGTCCCCTTTGCCAACTTTCATCCACAGTTCAGGAATAAGATGTTTTGCAGTGCACTAATAGAACTAGTACGTCTGTATCGCTACACTCAACAATACACCGGGTATACCCGGTCATTTTAGCAGACAACACATGCAAAATAATCCTTGTGTCGGCTTCTTCGTGATCCGAAGTAAGAAATTGGCACGAATCTCCTAATTCAAAATTTGTTTTAAATTCGGTAACATTTTCGAACCCACCACTTGTAGCAAACTGGATCTGTCTAGTTTGAGAATGGGTTATTAGTTGTTCAGTTAGAAAATTTGTCAGTTGTTTTTTATTAAATACAGAATTAATTAATATGTGCCATTGTTGAGGCAGCGTAGTGTCGGGATTATCTATTATTCTGCGAATACCAACTGTTTGACCTCTTTTCAGACGAGTAACAGTTTTCATTGAATTTTCTCTGTAGTTATCAAAAACCACACCGATTCTCTTTGCACCGAATCTGTTATTAAACACAATTTGAGAAAAAAATGTCTGCATATTCTCTAAACGTTTTTCAATTCACCGGTTTTCCCAAGATTTGTACTATTGACATACCATCAAATATGTGGAATGTCTTCGTGTTTTCTTTTTCTGGAAGTAGCATTTTAAAAGGCTGAGTATAATTTTCTAATATGTTCCCCAAGGCACTTTTGTGTGATGGAGTGCTTAGTTGTCCATTCACTGTTAGAGACATAGGAAAATGTGTCAATTCATGTCGAAATATATCATCGTAATTTATATTCCTTCCCATTTCTTTTGCAGCCAATATTTTCTGTAAAAACTGTTGCCCCAACATTTTATCTGAATGTGTCTAAGGTTGTTCTTTTCTTTTCACGTATGCAGCTGTGCGTATCTTTTTAAGTGGTTTGTAAAAGTCTATTGTATCAATATTCTGAATGAAACTTTCAAGAGCGGCTTAACCTCTTAGATTGGCAGAAAGTGTTGCTGTTTGTAATTCGTTCACTAGTGACCACTCTTACCTTTAAAGTTCGTTTTGAAATATACAATTATAAAAAAAGAACAATGCATCTGCATTTGTCAACTAATGCATAGAACATACTAATACATTCAATTCAATTCTATTTCGATAAGGTTACAAAGCACTCTTTGTTTACGTAAAGCAGACCCTTGAAACCCACCTAAATTGTAACAGGCTCATTCTTATGAACACGCTTAACAATATACCCTACCACAGTAATAGGTATGTGAAATGGTGTATAGACATAATTTTTCAATGTAATTTTTAATAAATTTTAAATTCTTATACAATACACAAAATAATTTCACAGATAAAAAGTTTCGCACATATCCATCCAGGGATAATATTGCATGATGTCAAAGCGAAATGGAGCTACGGGAAATGTAGAGATAGATGCTATTCATCGCAGCGAAAGCGCGACTCATCGAAGTGTGAAAAACGTTCCTTGTTTTATTTTTAATTACATATATACCTTCATATTACAGCTAAAATTATAATTATAAGCATAACGTAAAGATAAACAACGAGCGAAACTTTTAACAAGTATATTTTTTTTTGATTTAAGCTTCCGTTTGTTAGATAATACGGTGTAAATGCAAAAGTTGCTCAAAATTTGTAACATTTTTAGGCATTCTGAACTGAGATAATGGCGTTTTAAGTTTAATTCTTCCGTAAGGCCCAATGTAAGTTGCAACGTTTGACAATTATTTGTAGCTTTCACTGTACAAAGAAAATTGTGATCTATATACCACAAAATTCCAGTTTTTTTCTTCTTTCCGTAAATGTGCTTAACACGTTTTTCGTGTTTTATGCCCAAATGCATGGATCGATTTGACCTTTCATTTTTTGTGAATTTCAGCTTGTGACACTAAAACCCCCACGGAAGTCGTTTCTAGGCGACTTTCCGTCCAAGGAGCACTCTACAATACAGGGCTTTTCACGATGAGCGTTAATTAGACGTTTCTGGCAAACCAGACAACGGATCAACCTGAAAATTTGACAATATGCATAAATTAATATGATCTACAAGCCTAAAATATTTTAGACGATGCGGCGTTGCCGCTTCTACTATAAAGTAGCGACTACTTTGATTTTTCAAATGGAACACCCTGTATATAATATCATATTATGATTTCCTATTACTTTGTCAACAACTTCATGTACTATTTCCCTATACCTATCTATTACCGTTAAAGAGATATAAATTAATTTCGATTTTTTTTTACAAAACGTACTTTTATAAACGCTGATAATCTTGAACTCTCTGGTACGAAGACGATCAAATTCGTAATGGAGTGGAATGATACCATGAGGATCTTCACTTCAAGTCATATTTTTATTTGCCTCATACAGGGTCTTTAAAAATGCTGATACTTTGTTCACGTGAAAAAAGGAGTGGAAGTCAATTTTTTCAAATGGAACACCCTGTATATTTACACATTTTTGAGCTCTACATCCAAATTTAGATTGACTTTAATCAGATAATACTATTTCGATTTCGAACCGTTTTCGAGATAAACTGTTTCAAACAGAAACTGATGTGGTTTCCTTGTATTCATCACTTGAAATTTAACAGATTCCGTTCGATGTTCCTTCATCAGTCACAGATAATACAATGAATAAATAATTATTAAAATACTCTTCAACCATCAAATGAAACTTCTCTTCAAGCAATAGCTTTATTAACGCTGACACACGAACTGAAAATAATTTCATGAATTAGTAAGTTAATTCAATTATCAGTGTATTTCAGAATATGTTCGAACACATCTCCACCTTTACTTAAACAAACAGGTAATCTTTTCAAAAGATTTTCTTGTGTAGCGCTTCTGATTAAGTCTGGAGTTAAACTATTGAAAGCAGTTCTAACTCTTGATTTTATATTTTCCATTGTTGTTACTGGGTTGGAGCAAACCATATTTTTAATGAAACACAAAATAATCTATCGGATTACCATCTGGTGTTCTAGGAGCCCAACGAAAAGGTCCATTATTACCAATCCATCTGTCTTCGAAGATTTCAGTTAAAGCTTCGCCTACTGAACGAGAATTATGGGGTGGAGCACCATCCATTTGGTACCATACAGGTTTTCTTCTTGACCTATTATTTAAAATCATTTGAATTCCATTTCTCAGTAAATCTTCATATTTTGTTGCATTCAAATTATCATCATAAAACTCGATCTAAAAAATTGACTCATTCTTTATGGCACAAACTACATTAAATTGCCATCTTTTTTGAAAACCCCTTTGACGAACGACATGAGGATTTTCTGGCGCCCAATAATGACTGTTGTGTCTGTTGAAAATTCCATTTTTTGTAAGCTTGGCCTCATCTGTCCATGTCATATTGTCAAGGAAATGTTCATCCTCTTGAGTCTTGACAAGTAACCATTCAAAGAATTCCACTCTACGAGGCAAATCAATCTCTTTCAAATGTTAGACACAGTAGAATTTATAGGGATGCCATTTGTGCTTATTAAGAATGCAATAAATTGTCACGTAGGGTATACCTATCTCCCTTTCAGCCTCGTGTAGAGAAGCATTTGGAAATGCATTAAAAAATCCCAAAACTGTTATGCCATTATCATCATCATCCACTTCAGGCTTCCTACGAATGATTTTTGGACGAAAGGTTCCATTCCACCTACAGTTTTGTAGTAGTAGATTTATCACATTATTGTTCGGCTTCGGAAGTTGTGGATATCTTTCATGAAATACTCGGCATGTTCTACATGCAATTCTATTGCACTCACCATGAATAATTAATAAATTCAAGAAATCTTCATTACTGTAACCTAATCTTGACATTTTTCTATTATAATTAGTAATCACAATCAGACACCAACGAAAGTTTGACGGTTCAAAATTGGATCATTTATTTTTCCAAAGCACACTATTAAAAAATATTAATTTGCAATGTTGTACGGTAGAGGCATTCAATACCTCAATGCATACAAATTCCTAAGGTACATATCAATTTCGAATTGACTGATTTGAGACTGTTGAAAAACAAAATCGAAAAGAAATTGTATTACGTAGTATAAAATAGATGTTAAATCTCAAAAATAAGTGATGGATACAAGGAAACCACGTCGTTTCTGTTTGAAACAATTTATCTCGAAAACGGTTCGAAATCGAAATAGCATTATTTGATTAAAGTCAATCTAAAATTGGATGTAGAGCTCAAAAATGTGTAAATATACAGGGTGTTCCACTCCCTTTTTCATGTGAATAAAGTATCTGCATTTTTTAAAGACCCTGTATGAGGCAAATAAAAATATGACTCCACTCCATTTCGAATTTGATCGTCTTAGTACCAGAGAGTTCAAGATTATCAGCATTTATAAAAGTACATGTTTTGTAAAAAAATTCGAAATTAATTTATATCTCTTAAACGGTAATAGATAGGTATAGGGAAATAGTACATGAAGTTGTTGACAAAGTAATAGGAAATCATAATATTATATTATATACAGGGTGTTCTATTTGAAAAATCAAAGTAGTCGCTACTTTACAGCAGTAGCAGCAACGCCGCATCATCTAAAATATTTTAGGCGTGTAGATCATATTAATTTATGCATACTGTCAAATTTTCAGGTTGATCCGTTATCTGGTTTGCCAGAAACGTCTAATTAACGCTCATCGTGAAAAGCCCTGTATAGATTATCATGTTAAAAATTAGTTTTAAGGTCAAATATCAGCCTATTTATTAAAATTTAACACAAACAAAAATCATTTAAGAACTTTAGCAAAACAAGAAGTGCCCCTCCAGTAATACACGACATTAACATACGGATAATATATAACAATCGTATCAGTACTGCACTTACATTGGAGTTATACCAGAACAATACATTTCAGCAAGTATTGAAAGGATTAAATGTATAGCGAATGCTGTTATGTATATAAAGCCTACCTTACACGGTCAATAAGCAATATTATTGACACAATATGCGGTAAAATTGGGTATCCCTTACACGGTTCAATAAAATTGATCAATAATGTCAGTTACGATCTTTCTTTGAACGAAGATGGACGAAATAACGATGATTGCGTTAGCTGTGACGCTCAAGAACAGGGAAAAAAGGAGGAAAAGAAAAGTGTGGATGAAAACCTGGTTGGAGAAACACCCGAGTCATGGATATGGGGAACTACTTTGACGACTTACTACTGTACCAAACGACTACCGCAATTTTTTGAGAATGGATGAACAACTGTTTCTGCAGCTGGTTGCATTGGTTACGCCATTAATAAAGAAACAGGATACGAATATGAGGAAGGCGATTTCACCGGAGGTTCGACTTGCTTTCACTTTACGATTTCTAGCCACAGGGAACAGATTTGAAGATATGAAATTTTCGTCTTGTATTGCTGCAACAACAATTAGTGGAATAGTTGAAGAAACTTGTGATGCACTGTGTTCGAGTCTGAAAAATTACATTAAGGTACGGAAACAATAAATTCTAATAAAAATATTTTATTTCAAGTACCCATTTTAACAAAAATGTATTGCACGTGGTTGTAATAACAAAAAAAAAACTACCTTAAGTACAGTAGAAAAAAATGAAATGTTTCATTACAAAAAGCTTAAGTTTATAGAAAAGAAGAAAAATAATGTGACGTCGAGGGTTCTGGGTTTTGAGATGATGTATACTCAGGATGAGAAACGATATTAGCAGAAGCTATTCAGAATATTTCAATGGGATAGGGTCAGTTCCTTGACAGTCTAAGGTATTATACGAATATCAAATTTCATAACACAGCATAAGTACAAATACAAACGCCTAATAAATGTTTTACAAGTATATAAATGTTTTAATGAAATTGCAACGTACCTCACATTCATCTTCAATGGTATTAATTGAACTACTAGGTGTTTCTTGATCTACGAGGAAGGTCATTGCGTCAAAGTACCATAAAGTAGATTCATACACCTCCTCTGTTCCTGCCCCTGATTTCTTTGAATTCTTTATTTTTTTCCTTCCTAAAGTTCGTTCGCAGGGCATTAAATTTGTTTTTTACATCTTCTGTCGTCGCACTTGGAAATTTCTCTTGATACACTGTAAGCAACTGTTCCAATGCCTGCGCCTTTTTGTCTCTATCCATATATTCGTCAGATTTTACTTTCCTCAAAACTGGCATGGACCGGTATAACTGAAACGATTAAATGTTCAAACACTAGTAAGGTCTCTACTCAAGAATATTGGAGTGAAAATAATGTTCTTTAAATGAAATTGCTAGTCGAATTACTACAAATTTTGAATTTTTTTAAAAGGCATTAAACCACACATTTACCGAAATGTGATCAGATTTAATACCTTTTTTATGTTTAATGTATAATTATTTTTGATCTAAAGAACTTATCAGAGTTGTAACATTATACCTAGATAACGTGAAATACGTACCTCCATACATTTTACAATAAATTTCCGCTCCTCTTCTTCATCCACCGAACTCAACCTCTTTCGCTTCCTTGTCTTTTCAGGTTCCATCGCGAAATACTCGTAATAATTTTCAACGCTCTGGACCACGACTTGCGAACTACTGACGTTATATTGCATATTGTCTCAATACACCCTCATACTTATTGACACCGCCTCAATATATTGACGGACCTTCAATAAAAATTAAACCGTTTTAATTTTCTTCAATAATTTTTCCATCAATATTGTTGCAATATACCACTAAGACGGTCAATATTTTGATCAATATCCATATTGACGCAATAATATTGACCGTGTAAGGTAAGATTAATACCATCTTTTCGTATAAAAATGCATAATGCAGCATATCTACGAGACCGTCAAGAGTTTTCTAGTTCTAAAAGTAGGCTCTCTTCAAAAATTGGGAATTGTAGGTCGGTATCAATCTTTTAGTAACATTTTACATGTTCGATTACTATAAACAGAACAACCGTAACGCCTGTTCCCCTCAATATTATACGCAAATCTCAGCAAAGCAAGGAAAAGTCGTATATTTTGTTAATAATTGCACTATTTAACAATTGTATTCTTCATGGTATTTAATATCGCATTTTTAGCAGTTATTGAAAATATTTATATTTCTGTTGAAGGAAATTACGTACTTATTCTCTGTTTGTTAATGCCGCTGCGATAACTTTTTAAAAATCCGTTTTCAAAATATTTTATTGCTAATTATGTCGTTGTGTTTTTCAAAATGCAATTGGTGAACACATCAGTTTTTTTTTTGATACGATTAGTTGTAATATTCAATTAATCAGCGTTATAGTATGGTTTTATATTTAATTTTGTAAATTGTTTGAATTTATATTAATTATTTGCATCACTAAATGTGTAGTAATATTGTCGTACACAAGTAATATTTTTACTTTTATTCAACATAAAAAAAAGTTGTAAATGGGTTAAAATTTTAATATGGGAAATAATTGTTATTGAAACTAAGCTGTACCCTGGGATAGTAAATATAGAAGGATGTAGGAAATGGCAAGGCTAATTTGTGCGCAATAATTATACAAAATCGATTTTCCTCTAATTTTAGACAGAACGATAACAAATATACAGGGTGGCCCATTAGTGTGTGGAAGTGTTATAACTTACCTAGGATCAAAAATACAAACAAATGTTTCAAATAAAAGTTGTTATGTTTGTGCAGATACACATTTCTAAAATATTTTGAGATATACAGGGTGTTCAGTTTAAGCGAGACAACTTTTTTTTAATAGGACACCTCGTATATTTGTTTACTATCGAATTCAGCGTAAAATTCTGCATCTAGCCCTATCTTTTCTTTTCCCATAAATTGCGACGTTGCCAAGCTGGAGTGAAAAATAAAGATTTGACGAATATTGGTGCACTACAGATGCTGCCAAATAAACGTTATCAGTGATAAGCAACTAAACTTATTTGGTAGATACGAAGGTAAAGGATGGCTGAAATGTCTGAACATAGTAGAAGTTTCGTTTGTGGTTCGGGGTGTTTTTTGGATAAGCATTAATTCAGGAGATTTCAATTAGCAAAAACTTCATTTTTTTTAATGGAACACCCAGTATATTATATTACCATCTTGTAAAACTATTTTATCCCTTCTAATTATATCTGTATAATGTACTCTCTAAAATTGATTGTTTTTAAGAAAATTCCATTTTTAGTTTATGATTTAAAAATATTCATGTTTTTAACAAGCCAGCTCTGAATGTGGCGTTTAGAATACTTCTACTTTCGATAATTTTTTTGTGACAAAATCAAACCAGTAATTTTCTACCTTTAAAAAATGTAATAAAATAAATAGGATGCCTACAAAACTCAAAATAAACAAATTAAACAAAAATAATTAACAAAAAATAAGAAAGAACTAAAAACGTTAGATAACTATTTTATTAAATGTTCAAAATGACCAACATTTACTTCCATACAAAAATGTATGCGATCATTTTCAAACCATGCTTCTGGCTGTAAAATTTATTGTCAAATTTAAAGTAATTTTGATCAATGCATACATTGAACATATCCACAAAACATTTAGACTCTTTGTTGTCTAAATTACATTGGCTTAAAATATTTTTAACCAGACGTTTACATTGTTGTGGATGAATACTTGGAAATACATTCTGTATGTCAACACTAACTAAATGAGCATCAGAAGGAGCAATAACATCTTTGATTTTATCAATCACTTCACAGTTATTTATAATACTAAATTTACGTTTCCAATTTGTATGTTTCTTAAACCATGTATTTAACACGCGTGTGAAGTTCGATCCCGGAAAGTTCTGTCAACTGTGCTGGGTTATGTAAGTACTTTCAAGAAGTGCTCTGTAAGTTTGAGCTATTGTGCTGATCATTAAAGCATTAAAAATCAAATTTCACTTTTGGGTCCAAACTTCACGTTTTCCCGAACTTCAAAAAAACCAAGTTCTGTTGCACCAAATGGAAGTATTCGAGGTTAAAACGAAGTGATATACCCATATATGAATGTGCTTCGTTAGTATTACCAGAATAAAATATTTTCAGCAAAGAAGTTATAAACACAGTCGAAAAGCTGTTTACAACTTTTCAACATAATGAATAATAAAAAAGTTATGAACAATATCATTAGCACAGATCGACCATAGAGTAATCAAAGTTCAAAAATGGAAAGCGCTCGTTGTTCTGGCAACAGTGCTGGACTTTTCTCGTCGAGGACTATCGAAAATCTCTTAACAAGTTTTTGATAAAGTGAACAACAAAAAATTTATTAACTACAACATTAACATAAGGAAAACCGAAAATAAAAAATGCTTATTTATGTATTTAATAAAATTAGTAATAATTTTGAATTACATATTTACTTTTGAACTTATTCGTTCATTACAAAACTTATAATAATTTGCTTCCATTTCAATTCTGTAATAGACAGATTAAGAAGCGCAACGTGATCATTATAGGCATTAATTCACAGAACATTTTAGGATAGGTTAGTAAAGCTTGATCCGGAATTATGTCATACATGCCACTCTTAACAAAATGTGTCAAACACAGGATGCGTCCAGTGGAAAACTTTGATGTGTGCAAATTTGCGAGTGTATTTTTGGCAATTTCACGTATCTCAGGGTGCGTACATGCTATTATCTTGATTTTATTTTCGTGTTTTGTGACAGAATTTGGTTAAAACAGAAGGCGACTAGACCAAATTTTCACTTTTAAAATTAAAACATTAAGACCAACCGCCACAAAAATTCCTAAATCAACTAAAGTAAGTATTCTTATTTAAAAACAAGGGTGAGGGCAGGCTGCTCGAACTTTCTGAGCTCCTTCAGTCATAATCATGGATTCCCAGCATACATACATTACGGTAGACAGTAAAGGGAATCGAACCCACTACCTCCCGATTGTTAAGCAGGTCGTATATCACCAGTACGCTACCAGCTCGGTTAACTAATATAACACCGATAGCTCACTATGAGAAATGTCCCGTCAGTTTTTTTAGAACGTATGTTTCCTTACTTGACCGACCACGATACGGAAAGCAGTATCTGGAGTACAAATTTTATTTGATGAATTAAGGTAAGAATGCCTGATTTTTAGTTTATGAAAATGCAATTTTCCTCAATTTAGAATCACACATTTGGGCCTCCGGTAGGGTAAACAATAAAGGTACAAACTAGAATCATTTACACTTAATGTGAATGTAAATAATAGACTTCATATTGATAATATAAATCTTCTGATATGTACTTAAGGTTGGCAACGTTAATTATCTCGTTGAGTACATATTAGCAGTACAAACTAGAATAATATGCACCTAGTGTCAATAATATGAATCATCTGGTATAGTACATTAAACGTATCGATTAGAATAATGTGCATTTATTTTGATAATGTAGGGTGCATATTAAAAGTACAAATTAGAACAATATGCACTTAATGTTGATAATATGAGCCATTTGGATTTAATAGCTGGCTTATCTTTATGTTTTCACATTTTCTTGTTTCATAAATTTGTTCCAACACCTTAAACAGTTCTAAAAGATTTTACTACGGTTGAGAACGATGACTATAAGTGTAGTAAAGAACACTTAATGTTGATAATAGCAGTAATTTGGTATGGTACGTACATATTAAAAGTACAAACTAGAATCATATGGACTTCATTATTATATTATATTATTATAAGTTTTTGTTATGAACGAATAAGTTCAAAGGTAAATATGTAATTAAAAATTATTATTATTAATAAAATTAATAATAATTTTTAATATGGACTTCATGTTTATAATGCGAGTTATCTGGCACGGTACATTTATAAACCACAATAATGTGCACTTAGTGTTGATAATGTAAGTCACTCTGTTAAGATTTAGCATTCGGGAGGTAATGGGTTCGATTCCCGTTACCATCTACCTTGTATGAGGTTTTCTCAGTGGGGTTTCCTCATACGCATGTAGCGGCATGGTCACTGCGTATATGCACACCATGTGCGGTTACTTAGGCAAATGCTGGGGTAGTATTTTCCCTTTCAGAACCCTAACTCCGTTCCTTCCGATCTATGACTGTGGCTGAAAGAGCTTAGAAAACTCAAAGAACCCGCCCACCCCTTTGGGGAGGGAACGAAATACGTGATCTTTCATTTCCTTTTCTTTCCTTTCTGATAAGATAAATATTAAAGTTACAAACCTGAACAATATGCACTTAATGTGAATAATATGAATCATCTGGTATGGTACGCATTAACGTACAAAGTAATTTGCTCTTAACGTTGACAATGTAAGTCTTCCAGTAGGGTACATGTTAACAGTACACAGAAGAATAAAATGCACTTAATGTTGATAATGTAAGTCTTCTGGTAGGGTACAACCGAATTATATGCATTTAATGTTGTTAATGTGTCACCTGGTACAGTACTTATTAAACGTACAGACCAGAATAACATGCAGTTAATGTTGATAATGTGTGTCATCTGTTTGAGTACATATTAGGAGTATAAACCATAGTTATATGCACTTAATGCTGATAATGTGAGTTACCCTGGTATTAATGTATATTAATGTGGATAATATTAAGGTTTATGAATTACGGTAGGTAAATTGTATGTTTCATTTACCAGCGTTGAGTCAGAGATCAGATTAAAAGTTTGGGATGGACGAATGTTAACGATCACCGCGTACACCAACAAGTAATCTCACAATATTTAAAATTGACATCTTTATGATATTGAGACATAAACAAATGGAAGAGGAAAAGGCTGGAAGCATTCGAGAAATTAAAAAAAAGTCCGATTTGAATTTAACGCGTTAAAAGGTGCACGCATGATTTTTGGTCGGGCCGGCGAGATATGTTTTATTACTCATCTTTTAGTAAAGCATGGTTTAAGATTTTAAAAACGTATGTTGTTATTGGTTCATATAGTTAGTAATTTTGAATACCAACAAAACACCGTCAATGTTTCTAGCTTATTTTCAAATTTAAGCCGCGTTGTCAAATTTAAATTGTGAAAATTATTAGCGTACCTGGGTAATGGAAGTTAAAAGTAAACTTGGCCCCCGTCATCGCATTCCATCTCGAAATAATGCAGTATATTCATTAACATTACTTGAGTGGTTTTTCAAAGATTTACCTTTTAATGACATTATTTGCTGCAAAATAAATAAATACATTCAATTAATTGGAAATACATTTTGCATTATAAACTTATCTCGTAATAGTGAATATTAATAATAATAGTTTTGAAAAAAACTGTTGTTTACAAATGCAATGGAAACTAATAAATACATGACAAATTTTGTATGGCGCACGCTATATGTGGAAAAATTTAGGTAAGAATAGGTCGATGAGTAGACTGTATGTTTTTTATTAAAGCAAATAAACAATCTAGATCTGCTGATGCTAAAAAAAGTAATGTGACAATACATATATGTCATAGAGGTAATTGTACTAATTAACAAAAAGAAAAATACATGAATATAAATTTGTAACAAATTAAAGTAAGGAAAAATCAATTATTTATGTTATTGGTATTTTATTAATTTTCACTTCTAACAGAAATCTATAATTAAGTATTGAAGACTAAATAAGTCATAAACTATGATTAATGTATGTAAGAAATAGAAAATTAAACATTTTCTAACGGTATGACTAATATAATTTTTATTATTAATATTTGATTGTATTCTGATTAGTGAATATTAGGAATTGTATGCAATCCAAATTACGCAAATTAAAATTATTTCCTGACTTTTAAACTTGTGCGTTATCTATCAAAAACGCTAGAAATTTCAGTTTCGCAATTAATTTTCACACGATCTTAGTTAAAGAAAATATGGAAATTATTAACACTGACCTAATTCGAATGAAACCTGCGACGGAGAAAACTGTGAAAAACATTCGTCGATCATATTGGAGAGACGTGGCAACCGGCGTAAATATAACTCCTTTTTTCTGCAGGGCATGTCGTTCATACATGATACACACAAAAAAGTGAAAAAAAAAACTACAATCTACAAAAAACAACAAATTAATGTCAGAAAAGTCTTTATTCTAGATAATACATACAAATATTACAAAAAAGTAGCTTGGCTTCTAGGGTTATTTTCTCGATTATAGCGTGGCACGCAATGTGTTAAATTAAGCCATTTAAAACGAGAGTTACAATACAATAGAAGGAACGACTGTATTAATTAAAAAATGTACCTATTTGTCTTTTGGTAATCGGTATTATTTGGTTTCACTGCATATATTAAGCGACTGTTTCAAAATTGCTCTAACGCACAGGAGTGAATCTCGAAGTTCCTTGTGGAAAAAACTTACCAAACGAGTTTTTAGGATCTCGAAGTGACATATGAAGCTGTAAACTTTTAAAAAAGTTAAAAAAGTTAAAAAAATTAAAATACATATCTTTTGGGTATTAAATCGTGTATTTATAGTTTATCGTTTACTGAGTACGATCATTGCAGCTGTTATCGAAAGATTTAAATTTGTATCAAAGAAAATAACAAATACACGATTTAATATCTGAAAGATAAGCAACAGATTATTTCTGAGATTTTGTTTGTAAAATTACACACACAAGTTTATACTACATCGCATTACTCACATAGCTTTCAAAGTATTTAAATGTACGTCATGTTTCTTTGCTGGCCCTCAATTTGTTAAAAAACTACTTTCGGTGGGGGTGTTTTAGCAAGCAAGCATAAAGCCTATTCTCAATTTTTCTAAAATTTAAAAAAGGTAATCATAGAATAAATAAATCAAAAATAAACATTATTTAACTTACAATGATTACCGCCAGTAATCCAAATGCGGGACGTTTTGCGAGACAATTTCCTTGTAGGACGCCTTGGCAAAAGAAAGAACCTCCGTGAAATAGCAGAAAGTCATAGCCTCTAAAAATACCGAGTTTAACCCAATGGCCATAGCAAGGAAGTGCGCAAGAAGAACATTATAAGATTTACACAATAAATTACTCATTGTAAGTGTGTGATCCACCCCATCTTGAAAAAATGATAGCGAAAAGTATAGTGCAACTTACAAAATCAGTTACTCATCGTAAATACAGATACCCACAAACGTGTCATTGACACAGTAAATAAGCAACTAAACCCAAATCAATAGGATTGGTTTCCCAAAGTAGTAGAAACAGTAGCTGTACCAAAACTACGCATAAGGTTCGGAAGTTTTTCTAGTGTTCCTAACATTTATTTCTGAAGGCGAATTAACGTTTAATATGGAAACCAGTTAAGTAATATTTAGAGTCCAAACGGTGACCAACACCGTAAAACCATATCTTTTAGTTCTTTCTCATTTAAGCAAAGCGTATTTGGACATGTTTATCCTCTAATAATGACTAACTGTCTAAAGATATAATGTTTCGTTCTTATCCAACCAGGCAATGTGTTTGGTCGTTTATCTAACAAAATTAGTGCGTAAATTATGTCTTTAGACATCTTTAGCTTCAAATAAGGACCATCGCTTGAAAACCATGAAAGTTAGTTCTTTGTCAAATAAGAAATGCGTTTGTCCGTTTCTCTAACGAAATTGGTGTATAAATAGTGTGTTTCGTCATGATAAGCTTCAAATGATGACGAACGCCTTAAAACCATAACATTTCGTTCTTGTCCAGGAAAATAAAAACAATGCTCTTGCTCGTTTTGCCAACGAAATTAGCGAATAAACTGAATTTTTGAACATATTTTGTCCTAAATTATCACAGCACCTTAACTTTATAAATCAAAACGGAAAGTCCAATCAAATATAACTCGAACTGATCCACCAACCTTTTGGACCTGATTGATAACTTGACAATATGTAATATGGTGTACAGCATGCGTGATAGACCACACCATATACATATTTTCAAATTGGAGTTGTGGTTAACACCATATTTTGTGTAAGTTTAAAAAAATCAAGCTTTTAGTCTATGGCCGTTGCCTAGTTATATGTGTGAAGAGTAGACGCAAAGTTTTTTAAGAAACATTGATAAATATCAAAGTGCTCGATATTATTTTCCTTTCTCATAATACAATGAAGGAAGCAAATGATTAAATAGATTAGTAACTGATTTGAAGATAAATAGAAAACTCCGAAGAGCTTACAGTATTTATGTAGAGGCTCAAATGAATGAGGAACTTGGTCCCAATACAGTATTGCGTTTTTAACTTCATAATTAGCATCGTTGAATACCTCACCACTTTAATAAAGACGTAAAGAACATATGAGGTTTTGAAGATTAAACCTACCAGAGAAGTCAGCCGTAGCTCACCATACCTCAAATAATTTAAATCATGATACTCAATTTAATAATATCGAGATTTTATTAAGCCAAACTTATTATTATGTTCGGTTATACGAGAAATTATTGAGATACATAAACATCCAAATAGCTTTAATTAGTAAGAATAAAATCTCGAATTATATAATTTCTGGAATCTTGTATTTAAAAGAAGGTGCGTCTGAATTTTAACCTTTAGTATGCTTAGGCTTTCGCTGCAGTTTCTAGACTTCAAAGTAAATGATTGAACCACAAAATTACAAGATATACATATACAGGGTGTGGCGCGAAGATTTTTGATTAAAAGTAATGGCGGATACTGTTATGTTAAAAATTTGAAATTACGAAGCTGTAGGTTTTGGATGACGCTGAGTTCAAATATAATATTGTCCTGAATGTGGCACTTCCAGTTATACCGAAAGTGGACGTCAACTTTGTTATTTTAAATGGAACCTAATATTTTTTATTTTATTTTCGAATTCTACATGGAATTCTAGATAAAATTTGTGCACAATGTCCTATACCAAAAATGAAGTATTTTCGAGATATTTCGATTTTTTTTTTAATTTTGAAAAAATCCTAGTCACATTGAATAACGATATCTCCATTAATAACGAAGCTAGTGACGTGAAATTGTTAGCAATAAACAACAAGCGCTTGTCCGTTAACTCCATATATCCATTTCATTGATCTTTCATACAGGGTGTTTTAAACTTAGCCGCCAACATGCACAATTGAAATCATTTATAAGTTGCTTACTTTAAATAGAACCCCCTGTATTTTATTACATTTTCCGCGGTATTTTTTTAAGCCAATTCGTTTGGTATCAGTATTCCCTATACCTAAATCCAACCACTTTTGAGATATATCATTATCTTAGTTAAAACATAACAACACTTAGTTATTTCAATATTAGTAAAGGGTAGGCCATGATTTCACCCTACAAAGTAGACATTAAAAGAAATGAAATAATTTTAATAAGTTTTTTAGGATAATTATGCAGCTTCTTTTTAATACATTCAGGACGAAAATAGACAAAATTCTATAAACAATTCAATAATCTATGTGAGATGTTGTTTATAGCTTCATGTCAGATAGATGCTAATAGACATATACAGGGTGTCCCACGCCGAACCGAAGCGATCGATTTCTCAAAAAGTACACAAGGAAAAATTTAGAAAATTTGGCAATGTACTAATGTTGATGGGGGCAACTCGACTAAAACATTTTCAAGATGGCGGCACTTCCGGTTATACCGGAAGTTGATGTTTATCCTCTCACTTTAAATGGGACACCCTATATATTATTTCATTTTTAGATTCTATCAAAAATTTTAGACATATATTATGTATAATGTCCTATACCTAACTTTAGCCGTTTTTGAGATATTTAATATTTTACGTCAAAAATGACGTTTGCAGACCCTTCAATAATAATCAATAATGCTTCCTATAAGAAAGCCTTTATTATTCAATTTGAGAGAGATTCATTGCAGAAAGAGACCTATTTTCATATACTGAGTAGATATTTTGATATTAAATTAATACAGGGTGACAAAAAATTAAGCACAAAAATAAAAAAGGTAAAAAGTCATTTTTTATAAATTCTGTTACTTAGCTATGACAGCTGCCGGGGAGGAGATTAAACTATACGCACGAAGATTATTTAAATTTATTTATTATCTACGGTGAATGTAACAGTTTTATCAAGAACTTGTGAGATATTCGCTGAAAGATACCCAGATAGATAGAAACCGTCTCGGTGCAATGTAAGACAAATAATCGAGAATTATGGCACAAAAATTAATAAAATAAAACCAATTGTCAACGATGAAATTGTCAAAATTACAATTATGGTATATTTTGTGGTATATCCTATGTCTTCAATAAGAGAAGTAGCTACCTACACCGGAATGTCAAGAAGTTCAATACAAAGAATTTTAGCAAAATACAATTTTCACCCTTATTTATTTTCTATGATTCAACACCTTAAAGCCATTGATTTTCCTAAAAGAATGCAGTTTTGCGAGTTTATTTTAACAATGGCACAAGATCTTTGGAAAATATTCTTTGGAGTGACTAGGCTAAATTTACAAAAAAAATAGTCTTTTTAACCGACAAAATTGCCATCTTTGGAGTGATTCGAATCCCCATGTCGTAAAATTGCGAAGTTTGGCAATTGAATGTATTCTGTGCCGTTAGAAATAATAGAATAATTAAACTACATTTTTATGAAGAGAACTTGAATGGCAAGTAACAATAAAATGTCACTTATTTTTCTATTTTCAATTACCTTTTAACATTTTGTAGGAGAACGACATTAAAATATTCTGGAAGATTTGGATGAACAATACTTAAGGAATTTACCTCTGGCGGAACACAGGCAACTTTTTTTACCAACACCATGGCGCCCATCCACATAGAACCTTTTTTGTGAACAACTTCTTGCAAGCGACTTTTTATGACCAGTGGATTGCTAGTGATGGACCTTTCCTGTGACCACCTCGTTCTCCTGACCTTACAGTCTTGGATTATTTTATATGGGGAACGATAAAAAAAAACATCGTGTATTTTGGTCCAATTACAACAAAGGAAGATTGTATGGCAAGAGTAAGGGACACATTCGCAAATTTGTCTCAAGATTCCATAAAGCAGCTACTCGTGAAGAACTTACTCTTAAGATAAGAAAAATGTTTGTAAGTTCAAGGTGGACATTTTGAACATTTACTACAAAAATTGTTTTTCTGTGAATTGGTTATTGTAAGCATAAATTTTCTTTTATTAATTTTTGCCTTAAAACTCTGTTACATTCACCATAGATAATAAATAAATTTAAATAATCTTCGTGCGTGTAGTTTAATCGCCCCGGTATAATTATTAATTATTACTTAATGTCAAATAACTAGAAATAATGACATTTCAATTCAAATTGATTGTTTTATTAACGTCGTCATGGCAGCTGTTATAGCTAACTAACAAAATTTATAAAATATAACATTTTCATAATAAAAAAATATTTAATGCTAATATTTCGAAAACTACACATTTTTGTAATAGACAATTTTACACAAAGTTACCCTTATTTTTAATGCTAAATAAGACAGCATTATAACATTAGGGAGTTTCCATTAAAAAAATGGCTACGTTTTTTATTTAAAATTAAAATATCCGCTCAGTATATGAAAATAGGTCCCTTTCTACAAGGACTCCATGTCAAATTGAATAATAAACGGTTTCTTATAGGAAAAATTATTAGTTATTTTAGGGTTTGCAAAAGTCATTTTTGACGTAAAATATTAAATTTCTCAAAAACGGCGAAGTTAGGTGTAAGACATTATACACAAAAGATATCTAACATTTTGGATAGAATCTAAAAATGAAATAATATATAGGGTATCCCGCCATCTTGAAAATATATAAGCCGAGTTGCCCCTATCGACAGTGGTATACTGGCAAATTTTCAAAATTTTCCATTGCGTACTTTTTGAGAAATCGATCGCGTCGGTTCGTCGTGGCACACCCTGTAGATGCTAATTTAAAATAAACTCCAAAGGCGCCTGCTACTATAAAATAATGAGAATACAGTTTAAGTATCATCAATCGTGTTTAATTCATTTATAGACTTACTTGGATCTACATTAACACACTATCGTATCAAATTAATTGTATTTAGATATGGAAAAAATTTTAACCAACACTTAAACTCTACCTTGGGAAGTTTAGGAAGAAAAAGTTGCATAGAACATAATTAATCGATATGTTTAAGATCTATATGCCGTTATATTGATATCGTTAAAATAAACAACTGTTTCGGAAATATTTGGTAAAAATCAAAAACTGCCCCTAACAAACTCCCGTCACCTACGTTGAATTTCTCCCAAAGTCTAATCAGCCCCAGGAGAAATGAAATATGAAATTTTAAGTACGTACATATTGTTCTGAGGTTATCGTGGATACATCCGCGCACACACATGCGCGCACACACACACACACACACACACACACTACAGACACACAAACACACACACACACACACACACACACACACACACACACACACAGGCACACCATACACACACCACACACACACACACGCACACGCACGCACACATGCACACACGCACACACGCACACACTCACACACGCGCACACGCACACGCGCAGACACGCACTCACGCACACACCACATACGCACACACACACATCACACCACACACCACCCACACACGCACACACACACACACGTGGATACACGCACACACATAAAACGTATATTTTTGTCATTGCGATTCGTATAATTTACCAAAAAGTTTAAACAATAGAGATTTGTCCCTTTTTACGTAACACTGTATAAATAGTCAGGCAATGTAGCTGGTTTCCGATTACCCTATTTGAAAATTAAATTGTAGCAAAAGTTGTTACTTGATAGAGCAATACATGCTATTTTTCAAAGTGCAACAATGGGGTGGTCAGTAGCCCAACGAGTACTATGAAACCAAGTGCGTGAGCAAACACAAAGGATGTTCGGCATAAACTCGTAAGACTATCAGTGTATGGGTTAGAAGGTTTTCATTATTAAATTACTAAAAGCTTTTCATGTATGAGATAAACATTTATCATAATTGGCATTCTGGAATAAAAACACCGCGCGCTCGCGCGAGGGTGTGTGGTATACGAGTGCGAGAGTGCGCGCGTACGTGTGTATGTGTGTTGTGTGTGTGTGTGTGTGTGTGTGTGTGTGTGTGTGTGCGTGCGTGCGTGCGTGTGTGTATGGTTATTTTTGAAATATCTCGATTCTATCATATTTTGGTTGTAATATATTCACAAACAATAGTAATATATGTATTAAAGGTTTTATTCTATTTTAGTTTCTAATACTTTCAAACAAAATAGTTAGTATTTCCGACAAGAGTTGGCTATATTGATGTTGTTAGGGATACTGTGTACTTGTAATTTCTACAAATAGTATGATTTTTCTTAACGTTAATAAAAATGTTCGATTCCAAAGCTTGTTTGAATAATTAGTGCAATAGTTGTGGTCGTTCTTGTCAATATTACGAAAACCATCGTCTTTTTAAAGATAATTCAATTTTAAGTAAGTTCTTATAAAACCTTTTAATATGAAAATAAATATGCCTTAAATAATATCAATAACACATAATTCAACAAGTAGAATAAGTATTCCAGAAATAATCTTATTCTTTTGATTATTGCTTTATTTGTAGTTTTACTTAAAAAGTGCTAAGACCTTGTCGCTTATATATTTTGAAGATATTGCAACATCGCAACTAAGCTAGGGTGATTTTTCTAACTTGTGTCTCAGAAAGCAAGAGGGTTTGCCATTAATGTTATTTTTGAAAGTTTGAAAAGTCTACGTGTCATATTTGTGGTTGTAACACTTTATATCATTATTGTTTCCTGGTTACTTAGGTAATGAGTTTTCAGTAATGAGGGGTGAAATCTACAATAGCAGTATGCTAAACCACGTAGCCAAGTTTTTTAACCTTTAACATCTAATATCTCAAGAACTAAGCCCAGGAGTAAGTTCTGTCATTCTTAATTTTAGGCTTAGGTTTCACTAAAGAATCACACTACGTACTTATTATGCGCCATTAATAATACACCCTGTATGGTCATGGTGTTCAAAATTTGCGGATGATAAAAAATCGTGATTTGCATTAATGTATTTAGATAAACCGTCATTTTGATTAACAATTTAAACGGAACTATATTTAAAAATAATTAAATTATATAGGTACTATAAAAAGAGAAAGAACCTAGTCATGTACATTTTTAAAATTTTTAAATTGCATATGTAAGTAAGATACAAGACTTGGGTACAGTTTTTATACGTTTAAAATAAAGGTAAGTACGAATAAGTTAGAAAAAGTAGTGATAGACGATTTTCATATGGATTTGCTAATGAAACATTAACTATATATGCATATAAAATTATGTGCTGGCGACATCAGATTTTTAAGTTGGTAGCAGTACAGCAATGACAGCAAACCCAAGAACTTTACTACTTTTTAACCAACGGCAATGCTTTTTTTTCTTAACTTGCTTTAGCCTAAATTATTTCATTTTCTAGATGTTACTTTAACTTTTGAACAACTTTTTTTAAATATATAACTTGAAATCACTTCTCAGTACAAAAAACATGTTTATATAAGGCGATTAACGCATTCTTTCTTTGGAAAAAACTCACAGCGTGGTTCGGTTTCCAAAACTTGAATTTTTGCGTTAATACAACGAAACACGTTTTTCAAAAATTCACTTAATTGAATGAAGTATCAAAATCCAACATAACCAAAGTAACAGAATTTTGTATCAAACAGTTAAATAAAAGATCGTGATCAAAACCTCTTAATGCATAAATGAAACTCATTGAGATGCAATTGATGGTTGATATCAATTTTGTGTTGTATTTATTTTATTAAATAAGAATATATTTAAACACTAAATGCAAAAAGTTAGAAATATTTCCATGAAAGGAAAATGATATTTGCTGATATTTACTGATATTTGCACAAATTGTTCAATTAATCGCATTAAAATTTTACAAATTTCCACTAATTATAATACAGTCACTTTGCATAATTGATAATAAAATGATTAATAAGGTGTCACCATGATGTACCTAATTTTCTTTTGATGACAGGTTAATAATATTAAATTCCAAAGACATGACTTCTTATTAAATGTCATTATTTGCAATTTTCTATTTACATTTACTCATATGTGGTGTGTCATTCATATTTCATGGCCAAATAATATTTGTTTTTTGTACTTAGATAATAATAGTAAACTGTTTATTTTTTCCAGATCTGCAACTTATTAAAAAATATTTGCTAATTTTCACTATTCAGAATAATCTTATACAATCTTCTAATTAAATTTACTTAAAAATGTGAGAATGCATCATTCAAAATTGAGTTTTTCATAGTTAAACTAAATGGATTTTATAACATCTACAATAAACCATATCTACTATAAGTATTTCTAAATACAAATATAAATATAAATATTTACAAAATGTAGGTACACATTTTAATTTTAACAAGTACTAATAATGTTGCATATTTATTGACGGTAACATCTTTAATTGCTGTTTTTGTAAATATTAATATTTTCGTTTAATAATCGTTTTTTTCCAATTCACTATTTTGCTAGTATCTGTAGGTGTTCTATAAGAAAGTAACGTTTTTTTGTTTTTTAACGTTTAGTATATAACAAATTCACTATCAGTTTTGAAAATTGCATTCTAGAACATCCTCTATGGACGAAGGCTAAGAATAAAAAATGCGGTAGTCAAAACACAATTTTAACCAAATGGAATCGTACAATCATATTGGTGCAAAGTTGTGAGATGATATGATATGAAAGTGATAAAAGTATTCACGCATAAAAACCTAATTCGTTACTACTTAAACACTGTAATTGTACCATGATACATTCAAAACAGAATTTAATTTAATTTAACTATGTACACTCTTTACCAAATAAGTATACAGGGTTAGGAAAAAGTACCGGAACGCTTAAACATCTACAAAATCGCGAAAGTTACGATTACAAAATTCGGCATTTGGGGGTTTCGGGGCGCGCATAATTGGAAAATGATATCGGCACTGTTGCCAGATTTTCCAGTTTTGCGATACACGTAGTCGTTTTGTTATCTTAAATAGAATGCCCTATTTATTTTTATTGCAGTCAATTGGGCTTCTCAAACTTAGTAAGATCTCAAATTTTCAAACTTTTAGATCTACTAGTTGATGAGATATGACGACACCGTATTTTCAGTAAAAAGTACCGGAACGCTTGAATATCTGTAAAACCGCTAAAGTTACGATTACAAAATACGGCATTTGGGGGTTCCTAGGTATGCGGATTTAGAAAATGATATCGGTACTGTTGCCAGATTTCCCAGTTTTGCGCTACACGTAGTCACTTTGTTTTCTTAAATAGAATGCTCTATTTATTTTTATTGCAATCAATTGGGCATCTCAACCTTATTAAGATCTCAATACTTAGTCTTTTTGTTATCTTAAATGGAAGATCCCAAATTCTCAAAATTCTGTTTATACTATTAGATACTAGTGAGAATATTATGGGATAGTTACTTATTTTAGAATGAGCATGCATTAAATTTATCGGAAATTCCCGAAAATATGAATACCCTAGGAATAAGTAAGCACTGCTTCAATTGTTTTCAACACTCTAGCCGTCGCCATGTTACAACAATGACAAATTAAACACATCATTGTCAGTTAAGCCGCTGAATATTGCATCGATTACAAAATTATAATTTGATTATGGCTTTTGTTCTATCAGAAACCCAACGTATTGATACTTTGATTTTTTGTGGATATGGAAATAAAACAAGAACATTTCAAAAAAACAGGGCCCATAAAATGTTTACCTAAAACCGGACGCCCAAGAACTTCCACAAGTGATGAAAATAAATTAAACGTTTTATTACAAATAGAGGAAAATCCAAAAGTAAGCACCAACCAGTTAGCTATAAATACCGAAATCTGTCAAAAATCTGTAAGGACTATTTTGAAGGAAAATAAATTAAAGCCGTACAAGATCCATTACACACAAGAGCTTTTAGAGGACGATCCTGACCGCCGCAATGAATTCGCCGAAATCATGATGGAAAATATTAACCAAGATCCTTCGCGCACAAAATTGTATTCAGTGACGAAGCTACTTTTTGCTTGAACGGCCAAGTTAATAAGCACAATTGCCGAATTTTGTCTAGAGATAACCCCCATTGGATGGAAGAACGTCATACCCAATATCCTGAGAAAGTTAACGTCTGGGCGGGAATATTGGGAAACAATATTATCGGACCTTTTTTCATAGAAGGTACATTAAAGTATTTGGAGCTCCTTAGAGAAAGTATAGTTCCTGCCATTCAACAAAATAGAAATATAGGTGAAATCTGGTACCAACATGATGGTGCTCCGCCCCATTATTCAGGAGAAGCCATGCAATTTCTAAACAACCAATTCCCAGGAAGGCTGATTGGAAGACGTGGAGCATTAGAATGGCCACCTCGATCCCCTGATATGACTCCACTGGACTTCTTCTTGTGAGGTCATTTGAAGAACCGTGTCTACAGAAATCGTCTAGAAAATTTGAACAAACTCTGCGAAAGAATCCGTATCGAAATTGTACTTATAACACCGAATATGTTGAGCAACTTTGAGCATTTAATTAAAAGTTAGTGTCGTTAATTATTAATTCTATTGTTAATTAATTAATTAAGTTATTGTTGTTTTAGTCCATTAGCTTTTAATCTCCTTCTTATCTTAGCATTATTGTTATTAGTTAAAGTGCAAGGGAAAGTTGCCAATCACAAATAACAAAATAACCTTCACAACTCAAGTCATTTATTTCAATAAAAATAAATGGGACATTCCATTTAAGATAACAAAAGGCTATGTATAGCGTAAGACTGGGAAATCTGGCAACAGTGCCGATATCATTTTCCAATTCCGCATGCCTAGGAATCCCCAAATTCTGAATTTTGTAATCATAGCTTCAGCGGTTTTGCAGATATTTCAGCGTTTCGGTACTTGTTACTGAAAACGCGGTGTTGTCTTATCTCGGCAACTAGTAGAGATAAAATTTTGAAAATTTGAGATCTTAATAAGTTTGAGACGCCCAATTGATTGCAATAAAAATAAATAGGGCATTCTATTTAAGAAAACAAAATGACTACGTGTAGCGCAAAATTAGGAAGTCTGGCAACAGTGCTGATATCATTTTCCTATCCTGCACGCCCCGAAACCCCCAAATGCTGAATCACATTCACACTTTCATATGAAGGTTTTAACAAATTTGTACCAATATTATGATGGAATTGAGTTTTGTTAATTTGTTTTTTGATTATGGCATTTTCATTGCTAGCCGTCACCCGTAGAGGGTGTCCTGGAATGTCATTTTCAAAACTGTTTAATAATATGTAATCTATTCAAGATTCAGTTATTAGTCGTTACTGAAATAACAATTCTATAATTATTAAAGCAGATTTATTCGTTGCGTTTTCATATTTTACAATTTGTTAACACGTTCATTCCTTTTTATTGAGGATGATAGTTCAAACTACAAACTTAAATGGATTGAAAAAACTATGCATGTAAATGCACGGTTTCAACGCAAAGTATTTTAATCACATATATGAGGTCCATATGAAAAATGGCGTTGAAACACCATTAACCCTATTTCCTCTCTCCATTTCTAACATTGTAGAGCCACAGATTTGAAAAAATTGAAAAAAAACGTTTGCTGATCGTATATAGTAGCGCCGGGGAGAGGTGTCTCATGGCGGACTCGAGAATGGGGATGCAATTATTACTGTGAAATGCATCTGTTTCCCTTTATCTTAGTGCGAAGTCCCCACTTAAGGAAAGACGGGTTATAATATTACGTCGGCTATATATATTAAATGCAGGACTTAAAAACGTATGTCGATTCTAAAGTCAAAGCGCATGACGCTGTCAGATGTCTTCTTGGATATTTAACCTCAAATTATTCTTCGTATTTCGTTTCGTATAATCGCATCGTGTTTTGTAGTTACAATAATTTATCTTTCGCTTCGTAATTTATTAGTTTATTAGTTTATAATGCAAAATGATTTCCAATTGATTGAATGCATTTATTTACCTTGCAGCAAATAATGATGTCATTAAAAGGTAAATCCTTGAAAAACAAACTCAAGTAACGTTAATAAATATACTGGATTATTTCGAGATGAAACGCGATAACGGGGGGGTCAAGTTTACCTTTAACTTCCATTATCTAGGTACGCCAATAATTTTCACTATTTAAATTTGACAGCGCGGCTTAAATTTGAAAATAACCTAGAAACATTGACGGTGTTTTGTTGGTATTCAAAATTACTAACTATATGAACCAATAACGACATACGTTTTTAAAATCTTAAACCATGCTTTACTAAAAGATGAGTCATAAGACAACTCTCGCCGGGCCAACCATACACGATACCTAGAGAAGCAATTAATTCATCCTGAAGAACACGATTGTTTCTAGTGGGAATTCAACAAACTTCAGAGATAGGTTCAGCATATGAACCAATCCACATTGTTTGTATTTGTTTTAATCTATTCTTGTGGAACAATTGAAGCGAAATTTCATCAGGATTAGTGTTTAGGGGGTAAAAGATCGTAGTAGAGGATCCTATAACCAAGTCTAATTTTTGTTTTTTGAAAAGAAATATCTAAACATCTTCTCAACAATAATATAACAAGAAAGTGAAAATACTAGTAATAAAAATGGTTGACAGATTTTCCAAAACTTGATGCCAGACAAAAAAAAACATGATAGGCCGTAAAACTTTAAAGTTTTTTGCCAAATGGCATCAAGTTTGAGCAAGAATCTGTAAAATTATTTTTTAATTTATTTTGATTATCTACATATTTTATTAGATCCGAAAAATTACTGGAACTTTCAGGTAGCAAACCAAAGGAACCCGTCTATGAGGTTACTTTATTTTTATCTTTTTAAGAAATTAATATTTATCATTACAAATTATGATATTAAATTAAATCATACTCAATTTTTATTATTTTAATGATTAGGTTTAGTTTAAGAATCGTCTTTTCATATCACACGTATTAAGGACTACCGATTTTTCTAACTTGGTTGTTAACAAAGGGGTAAATTAAGGATCTTTAAGTGACCACTTAATAATTTATGGACGACTGTCTTTGCTGATATCGTAATACACTCTTGCTCTCTTCGGTGTTTCACTCTATGTGCAAGATAAGTATAATTGGTAATTTTGGGTGTAAATGTACTTTGATTTTGATATTGCGATTTCAATTAAATAGCTCTTCTACTTTATTTTTTCTACAAAGAGGATATCAATTCTATTAGTTGGAATAGTTGTGACCGTTAGTATCTTCCACGTCAATATATTCGATATGACATACTCTGAAACCCACTCAGTGTTATATTATAGTATCAAGTTTTATGATCATCTTTGATGAAGAATGAGCGATGCGTTGATGCATAATCTTACCCAGATAATTATGCCGATACAAACAGTCAATTATGTTGCAATTATCAGTCCTGAAACAGATCACGTAAACATTTGAGTCTCTGGGAACAATGAGAACAATTCGACGGAATATTGTCAACATTATCTCCACAGTTCATAAACATGTTTTCCATAAAACGATTTTCTGTACTATCTATTAAAGGATTAACAGTTTCTTATTCGCTAAAAATTGAATCTGTTTCGGGTGTCGACGTTTTAAGTGGAGTACAACTATGGTATGCCTTTATCACAACTTTAAACAGAAGAGAGGCTTGAGTTTTCTCATTCAAAAATTTCTTTACACTCTTATACGGTAAATATTTTAACTTAGTAATTTACTCTTCTTTTTAAAACTCTAGGTACACTCTATCCTCTCAACGGCGGATTATGTACAATGTATAGATGGTACTATACGTGTAATAAAAGCTTCGCAGAGTTCTTACCAGTAATGTGAGATCTCATAATAATGTCTGATCTAGTTTGACACTTAACTAGCTATGCGTTTTACATTTATCAAGTCCGAAGTATATTTTAGTAGCATTCAATTTTATTTAGCAAATATTGTATATGCGGCAATTTGCCATCATGCAGTTTAACATCAATAAGTGTCATATATAATGTTTCACGTATCTAGCAAGTAAGTACCATATTCTGTAGTATTCAACAATTGAAAAAGAGGATCCAACGCTTGACAAAACCACAAGTTCAGATATTATCGTTGAAAAATGACTGTTCAGCTTCTTATAAAGAAAAAAGCAACAATTCCGTCCTCTGACAAATGTTTGAGTACAGTTATCATAGATGTATTTAGTTTATTCAATTTGGAGAATTTTAATAAGCCTGGTATGAGGAACAGAAGCATATGCTGTTTTATAGTCAATAAAGATTGTATAGGTTTCTTTGGAGTTTGGTTATGTATAACCTGTTGTTAAAATAGCACAAAAGGAACTGATACGTATTTTTGAATTGGATCAATAGCAATGCTTTCCAATTACGAGACTAGTGATGCCCATTTTTAATTCCGTTAAAAAAGCACTTTCAAAGATATTAGAAATATCCTCGCTGAATCCAGCTCACCGATTTCTTATGTAGAACAGAGTGCCTCTGCTTTGTCAAGAATGCGCGCAAGATAAGGATGAACAGCATGGGGATCTTGAAGACGGTAAGAGATACGAAGGCGGTTAAATTAGAGAAAAGTTGTATAATTTAGGGCATGTTCACATGTAGTTTGCAAAAGTTCATTATTGTTTATCGTTTCCGAGATTTAAAACAAAATGCGGTTTTTGGATTTTTCTGTTTTCATAATTCCTTCATTTATTTTAAAAGATTTTAAAAACCAAAGAATTCTATTAGATGGCGTTTTCAAATTTTTTATTCGACGTTTCGTCTCCGAGAAACCATCATCAAGTTTATTTTTTTATATCGCCGTAACCAACGAAACACCCTGTACTCGATATTAATTTTATTACGCATTTAACTATGTATTACACATTATGGTTTTGAAGCTGAAAAATTCGGATTTTCATTTTTACATTTTTATATCAGTTAATATTAGAAGGCTTTGGTAAAATAACACTTGTTTAGCATTTTGTTGAAAACTGTTTAACGTAATTTTATTGCGTTGTTGTTATTTGAATTGTACGAATTTTACATTGTTTTTATTGCCATTGCTTCGTAGGTTTATGATTAATCAATAAGTGTATCTATGGAAAGACGAAATTTTACAAACGAGGAAAAGTTCAATATGTTGACATGCCACATCTTGTCGCTACATCTTGTCCCACAGAAATTATGTAGTTACAGAGCTGATGTATTTGGATAAATACCCTGAACGTAAGTAACTTGGTAAATCCATTGTTAGACGTTTGGAATCTAAGTTAAAAGATGGTACCCCAGCACATAACTCAAGAAATGTACGGGACTATCTGTCATTGGGGTTTACAGGAAAATGGATTGGAACTTACAGTAAAGTAGCTTCGCCAGCTCGATCACCCGATTTAAGTCCGTTGGATTTTTCCTGTGGGGTTGCCGGAAAAACCAAGTGTATGATGGGAATTTTGAATATGAAGGGCAGTTGTTAGTATCGGTTATGGGAGCAGATAATACAATTTCTCCAGAAATGCTAGACCGTGTTTTAAATTCTTCAGTAAAGAGAGCTTTACCTGTGCCTAGAGAATAACGGCAACCTATTTGAACAGTTATTGTAATTATTTAACTTTAATTAAATAGGTTTAAAAGATTCGAGTTGTTAAATTTGTACATAAAAAACATTATCAAATACTAATATTAATCCCCATATTTCTTAAAAATTAGCTTCAAAACCATAAGGTGTAATACATGGTTAAATTTGTAATAAAAAATACTATCAAATACAGGGTATTTCGTTGGTTGCGGCGATATAAAAAAATAAAGTTGATGATGGTCTCTCGGAGACGAAACGTCGAATAAAAAATTTGAAAACGCCATCTAATAGAATTCAAGGAGTCACAATGAAGAAGTAACTTTGGTTTTAAAATCCTTTAACATAAATAAAGGAATATATATATATATATATATATATATATATATATATATATATATATATATATATATATATATATATATATATATATATAAGGGTTTATGGGCGGCTATTGATTCACTTGGAATTCACAGTAAAATGAAGGATTGCGATAATCCTAAGTTATTAAATGACGTAAATAAAATTAACAACTATTTCTTAGATGAAACGAATAGAAATAAGCTATCGCTGATCAAAGTCTTATCCGTCTCTTTCTAGGTAACGTAACTCAGGGTTTGTCTAACACTTTTACTTTTGCTTTGGCGTCGGAGAAGGATTTAAGTTTTGTAATGGAGGTTATACAATCGAATAGTATAGGCTTAGATGGGATTAGTACTAATATGGTCAAGTTGTGCTGTCCACATTTGATACCCTTTCTATTGCATATTATTAACTCATGCTTAGAATTAAGTTTTTTCCATCGACATGGAAAATTGCAGAGATTTTACCGCTTCCTAAAGTATTGTGTCCTGGTAGTTTTAAAGATCTGCGTCCAATCAGTATCCTTCCTGCCATTTCTAAATTATTGGAAATAATTATGGAGAGTCAAATCCGTGACTACTTGGATTGTAATATGATTTTACCAGAAGTGCAATCCGGTTACAGAATTAATGATAGCTCCTCTACCACTCTTGTTTGTACCATTGACGACATTTTGAAACCAATAGATTCTAATACGGTAACAATACTTGTGCTGCTTGATTATTCTAAAGCTTTTGAGATGATCGATCATCAACTTTTGTTTTTCAAATTACATTATTTGGTTTTCAGTGATGACGCTACCAGTCCGATAGCTACTTTTCTTGTTGGCAGATTGCAACAAGTTCAGCATAATAATAATGTGTCTGAGGCAAAGTCATTAAATGCTGGTGTCCCTCAAGGATCAATTTTAGGTCCGTTTTTGTATTTAATGTACACCGCAGACTTTATGAATGTTGTTCATACGTGTAAGTGTCATCTGTATGCAGATATACGCAATTATATTTATCATTTGATCCGGGGGAGGTCAACACTGCTAATGAGATTATCAATTCAAATCTACAACGTTTGGCTGAATACTTTAATTAAACACTCATTGTTGATAAATGTTTTGGGAAAGTTTGTGCTATCTGCAATTAATTTAACTTTGATCAACGATACTTTATCTCCGTAAGACATGGGTCGTAATTGACGCCTTAAGGGCCATATTAGCAAGTTTATACAAAAAAAGCCTATTTTAACTTAAGAAAATTGTACATGAATAGAATAGAATTTAGTACCACGTCAAGCTAAAATTAAACTTGTTAATTCTTTAGTATTATCTCATTACGGAGATATGGATTATGGTTTGCGTCTTGATTGCGTGGACATTAGGCGTATCCAAATGGTTCAGAATGCATGTATTAGACTAATATATGGTTTAAGAAAATGTGATCTTGTATCGTATAAACTAAGAGATTTACAGTGGCTCAATGTGACACGTCGGCGAAGATTGCATTTTGCTCGTTTTGCTCAGAGGCTGATCCTTAATAAGACTCCTTTACAATAAAATTCGGTACAGAACGGACGTGCACAAAATTAATATAAGACAGAAAGGTTTGCTTAGTGCGTCTTAACATAAAACCCATCTTTTTGAAAGATCGTTTTCTCTCAAAATTGTTAAGGTATTTAATGTTTTACCTTCCAATCTAATGCATTCCAGCAATCGTGCATTTAAACGTCAAGTGTATAAGGATATTTTTAATAAACAAATAGCCTGAGCATTCTCTTTTATTTTTACATGTCCTGTATTGGTTGAGCTAACTGCTCATTTTTTTTACTATGTACAGGGTGTCAAGCTCAACGGGACGGAATCTACTGGGCAAACCATAAGAAATAATAAAAAGTCCTTTTACAGGCATATGTAGATTAGTAACGGCTACAATTTAAAATTAATCTCACATATACAGGGTGTTTCAAATTCGAGTAACATCAAAGTTATGTTTTTTTTTAATGGAACGCCCAGTATTTTATTAAATTTTTCAATTACGTTTTAAAAAATAATGTTACTTTATTCAAGGTACCTTATAGCTAAGTTTGATAGTTTTCGATTTATTCGACATTTTGTGAAAATACGGTCTTCTCGAAAATAATTAATTGCAGCTTATCAAGTCAATTTCAAGCTGTAAAGGTTTTGCTTATTTATTCTACACTCTTCAGGTTTTCTATCGGTATAATTACAATAATAAACTGTTATACAGGGTGTTCCTGACAATTGGTTTCGTATGCCTATTTTTCATACTTTCCGAGTAATTTGCATTAGATTACTAAAATTAGTACATTTTATTATTTTAATACAAAATTTATAATAAATGTTTAATATGATGTCCATTTTCACGAATGCACATTATTATCCTTTTTTCAAATGATCTCACATTCATTAGCATGTCAGGAGTTATCGTAGCGAATGCATTTTGAATACGTATTTTCATGTCTTTGATGGTTGTGAAGGGTTTCGTATGTCTATTTTTAATACGTTTCGAGTAATTTGTATTGGTTTACTAAAGATACATAAAATTTGTATTTTTTCACAACGGAGGCTGTGACTTTAATTTAGTATCTGTCAAATGTGCTTAATGTTAATAAATATCGAGTTTTTTGTCATTGACTATAAAATGAAGAAGTATTCGTTAGAAGATCGTGTCAATATGATTTTAATTCTTGGGGAATGTTTGGAAAATTGTTTACTGGCAGCACGAGTATATGCAGAAAGATTTCCTTTAGAAAATCATCCTCGCAAGAAATTATTTGAAAGGCTATTGGCAAGATTTCGTGAAAAAGGTAGAGTGGCATATAAAAAACGAGAATTGGAGAAACCTAAAATGGGAAACGAAAATACGGAATTATTGGTGTTCCAATCAGTAATCGAAAATCCTAACATTAGTACAAGATGTGTATCTAAAGAAGTAGATGTAAGTCAATCAAGTGTTAAAAGAATTCTTAAAAACATCGTTACCATCCATATCACATTGAAATGCAGCAAAATTTATACGAACACGATTTTGAAAACGGGCTTGAATTTTGTTTACGATTTCTTGAAAAAGAAGGTAAAGAAGAACACTTTTTAAACAAAATCCTATTTACCGATGAAGCTACTTTCGATAACAATTGACTAGCTAACCGGCATAATTTTCACTATTACAGTATTACTATTACAAATCACCAATACAGAACCACAAATCATCAAAATCGATGGTCTCTGAATATTTATGGGGGGATAATAGGAGACTACGTAATAGGGCCACATATTTTTATGGTTATTTAAACGGAAAAAATTTCATTAAATGTCAGAAGAGAAATGTGGTTGCAACTAGACGGCGCTCCAGCACACCTTTCGCGTAATGTAAGACAGTATTTAAATGAACATTTCCCAGGAAAATGGATCGGCAGAGGCGGTCATTAGCATGTCAGGAGTTATCGTGGCGAATGCATTTTGAATACGTATTTTCATGTCTTTGATGGTTGTGAAGGGTTTCGTATGTGTATTTCATACGTTTCGAGTAATTTGTATTGGTTTACTAAAGATACATAAAATTTGTATTTTTTCACAACGGAGGCTGTGACTTTAATCATTGGCCCCATAGATCACCTGATCTAACACCAATGGATTTTTTTTGTGTGGACACGTTAAAAATATCGTTTTTAATACCTCTCCTACAACCATCGAAGACATGAAAATACGTATCCAACATGCATTCGCCACGATAACTCCTGACATGCTAAGGAATGCGAGAAGATCATTTGAAAAAAGGATAATAGTGTGCATTCGTGAAGATGGACATCGTATTGAAGTATTGAACATTTATTATAAATTTTGTATTAAAATAATAAAATGCACCAATTTTAGTAATCTAATGCAAATTACTCGGAAAGTATTAAAACTAGGCATACGAAACCCTTAACAAATAAACTGTATTTTTGTATGGTAAATTCAAAAATGTAATAAAATACAGAGTGTTCCATTTCAAATAGCAAAGAAATTGCACAAAAAAAAGATGATGAAAATTAGACCAATTGCCAGGAACACCCTGTATAACAATTTATTATTGTAATTATACCGATAGAAAACCTGAAAAGTATAGAATAAATAAGCAAAAAAATTACAGCTTGAAATTGACTTTATAAGCTGCAATTAATTGTTTTCAAGTAGACTGTATTTTCACAAAATGTCAAATAAATCGAAAACTATCAAACTTAGCTATAAGGTACCTTTAATAAACTAACATTACTTTTTAAAAAGTAATTGAAGAATTTAATAAAATACTGGGCGTTCCATTTAAAAAATATAACTTTGATGTTACTCGAATTTGAAACACCCTGTATACGTGAGGTTAATTTTAAATTGTAGCCGTTACTAATATACATATGCCTGTAAATGGACTTTTTATTATTTCTTACAGTTTACCCAGGAGATTCCGTCCTGTTGAGCTTGACTCACCCTGTACATATGTTTATGGTCTTAAGAGATTTCAGTTCCATTTAGTGAACCGAACTTTACCATTTGCGGATATTTTTATATTGTCTTTTATATCTTTACTTATTGTAATTATACTTGCAGTCAAGTCTTATTATTATTTAGTCTTTATTTTAATAGTAAGTTTGCTAATCTATAACCTGTTTTTTTTTCGTTCTGACGAGTGCACGTCATTTTCTTCTCTCTCTGTATTTACAACACGTCAAATATATACTATTATTATATTTACCTCAATTCAATGGAGAATGTGACATCAGATTTAGTCCTGGTTAGAAAACAAAACCTCTATCAAGGTACTACATTCACTGTAAGCATCAAAGTGCGTGTTTGTAGTTATTTTATTGTCTACAAATAGAGTAGACGAATAAGTTAAAACCAAAACTATTCTTTATGTATTTTATAACAGCGAAAACTTTAACTAACGTTAGCGCATAACGGGAAACACGTCTGGGCATCGTTCTGTTGGTAACATTTGTTTTAATTAGGAAGTTGATATTTTTGTGAACAACCAATATAGTATCAATATCTAAATTCTATGTAGGTAGGTAGTATTTTCAACAGTCAAATTAAGAAGAAATTCATATGAGTCATTCTCACATAAGTGTCTGATCACCGTCCCCGAGCTTTTGAAAGAACAGTTTTTTACTATGAACTTGCATTTTAAATAGAATTTATCTTTACAAGCTCCAGTAGCTGACAAAAGTTAAAAATGGGAAAATAATAACGTTTTCTATGTTTAATCAAGAATT
The DNA here is from genome assembly GCA_036346205.1 of Vesta saturnalis. Taxonomy (NCBI): domain Eukaryota; kingdom Metazoa; phylum Arthropoda; class Insecta; order Coleoptera; family Lampyridae; genus Vesta; species Vesta saturnalis. The sequence continues at coordinate 149,463 of JARFJB010001537.1, forward strand.
TAAAATGGAAATCATCATTTCGCTAACGGTCCCTGAAGCACTTTTTACTTATTGATTTCAGAAAATAATATTAAATATACAAAAAAACATTAAAATTGCAGTTAAAATATCTAAACACAAGTATTGTGAATGAAGAAATACGTAAAATAATAACTGATCTGCAAAAACAATTGCCTAGAAATATTTTAAGCTTGTCCGACAGATTTAAATCATTTCGGTAACGGTATGCACTTCTTGTTATGGCGTCCTCTCGGTAACTACTAAAAACGAATTAGTGAGAAGAATTTTTAACTGTAACAGTGTGGTCAACAAACTTACGGGTAAGTTTTTTACATTTTGCATGATATTTTTAATTACGAGGAGTCCAAAAATCTAATATATGGATGCGTACCTTTAGTGCTAATCATTGCGGTAACTGAGATTGTATTGTGACATTCAACTTTATTAGAAAAACAATAAAAAACGGTGAATAAATAGGTGGACATGAACCTAACCTCACATTTTCTAAGTAATAGCGGCAAATTTAAATATTTTACAATCATTTTGATTTAGAATCGTCATTTCTGCAATCATAATTTCGGTAACAGGTTTGTAAGTCGTAATTGTTACCGAAATGACGATGTTACCGAAAATGGCGAAAATTAGTTCTTTTTTCTTTTCTAACTAGATAAAATGGATCCCAGATATAAAGAATTGAAGGAACGATTAAAAAGAGAACGAGAAGAGGCTGCTGTCGCACAAAATGAAACGAAAAAAATGTTCAATTTACATCAAAAGGAAAAAAAGGAGGCTGCAGTTAAGCTAAAAAGATAAAATGCAGAGCAACTATTGGAACTTGTAAGACAAAAAAAGGATATAGAAAAAAAATTAAAGAACTTCAGGGTAGCAGTACAATATTATATGAAACAACAGACTGTGAAGTCAAAAGTGTAAATTCTAAGTATACTAACGAAAATAGTGAAATTGCAAAAAAAACTGAAAACAATAAAATGTTTCAAGAAAATGGGCATTTAATTAAAAATACACCAGAAACGCAAACACCTGAAAAACTTAAAATAAAATGATGGCCCAAAACTAAGGAAGCGGTAAACAATCAAAGCGAGAAGTGTAGCAAGAAGCTAATCAAAACAATATGTAAAACTAAAAATAATGTAGATAAAACAGGATATAAAAATGAAAATCAAATTAGACGTTTATCAGAAGTTAAAATCAAAGAGTCATCGAAATTAAGAAAACCAAAGGATGTAGATCAAATTATTGAGCGAGACAGAATAAGAGACAGGGTACGAAACCACAGAGCAAAACTCTCAGAAGAACAAAGAAATGAAAAGAAAAGAACGGATCGTGAGAGATACGAAGACAAAAAGGAGAGAGGTTTGATTAAAAGCATAAACGAGGTTAGCAAGCGGGAACAAAGAAAAAAAAGAAGAAACTGGAAAGAAGCTAGCAAACGTTACAGAAAGAATAAGGGCCACGTCAAGAAGACGCAAGAATTCCTTGATCTAAACACGCTTCCCAGTTCCCCACTACTTGGAGAAGAACAGATTGTGCCAAGAGAACTTGAAATGAATAATAATAATAAAATATATTCAGGAAGAAAAAAAGTGAAATTAAACAAGTCTAAGGTGTATCGTTCACTAGTCAGAAGCGAAGCTGACAACAAGTAGTTAAAAACATTGGTCGAAAAATATAAAAAAAGATGTCAAAGACTTTCGGCCCCAAATCGTTCTAAATGCTTATCACCATATTCTAAAGTCGAGCAAATAACCAAAGGTGTACCTGTACCACCACAGGTGAAGAGAAAACTGCTTCTCAGTGAAACATTTTTTACGCAAATTAAAATAAATTCTGAAAAATGTAATATACACAAGGAAAAATACAATATATCGAAAGCAGTCGATGGAAAGCTTTTTAGAAAGTATAAGTTACTTTCAGAAATACGAGACTTTGTACCATACCGAAAGGAAAGAAAATATAAAAACTTGTCGAATGAAAGACAATTTATAAGGAAGAAGAGGAATAATTTGAAAACACAAGAGATCACACATAAAATAAAAGAATTTTTGCAAAGAGATGGAAATTCAAAAATGTGTCCAGCCAAAAATGATTTTATTAGGAAATATAAAGTAAAAACACAAAAGAGGTTTTTACTGGATAATTTAAAAAGCATGCACAAAAAGTTTTTGAAAGAAAACGGTACTATGTTGTCCTATTCTACGTTTTCTAGACTCAAACCGTTCTAGATTGTACAACCAAAACAAAAAGATAGAGAAACCTGCGCTTGTGTGAAGCATGCGAATATGGCATTTATTGTTGAGAAGCTTTATTTTAAAAAGTGCGTTCAACATAGATCAGCTGAAGAAATAATTGCAAACGTAGCTTGTAATGTAGCTAATGAACACTGTTCAGTGCGTGTCGAAACAAATGTGACAACAAGAAGTTATTTTTTCGAAAAATTAAATTGGACAATATAGACATGAATAGCGAAATAGTATATTACCAGTGGACAACAACGCAAGAGGAAAGAATGATAAAAAACCAAAAACGAAGCATAAGAAGAACAATCAAAAAGAGTATAATTTCGACTGTGGATAAACTGTTTAATCTGTTGCATTCAAAATTGACTGATTATAAGAAGCACATTTATATCATATCGCATCAGTTAAAAGAACTACGTGTAAAAAAAGAAGAAATAGAAAAAGATGATGTTATTATGCAGATAGATTTTTCGGAAAATTATATTGCAAAGTATTCAAACGAAATACAGGCGATACATTTTGGTGCATCCCAAAAGCAAATATCTCTTCACACTGGAGTTTACTATACTCACAATTCCAAAAAATCTTTCTGTTCCGTAAGTGATATTCTGGATCATCAGGCTTATGCTATATGGGCGCATTTAAATCAGATATTGAAGGATATTGCTTTAGAAATACCAAATCTTAAAACTATCCTCTTTTTCTCCGATGGCACCACCTCTAAGTACAGAAACCGATCAAATATCTTTTTCTTGCTGCAAATTGTACCTTCAATATTTCCATCTATCGAATACATATCATGGAATTATAGTGAGAGTGGACATGGAAAAGGACCTATGGATGGGGTAGGAGGTTTTTTAAAACGCTCAGCCGATCGAAAAGTTCTCACAGGTGTGGATGTTACCAGTGCTGCCGATTTTGTTTTAGAATTAAAAGATTATTCGTTGATAAAAATGTGGGAGGTAAGAGAACATGACTTTCTGGCTTTGAAACGTATGCTGCAGACCAAAATACCCAGTATACCTCATATTATGACCATCCATCAAATAGCTTGGACAAAGGAAAATGATACTGATACCAATATTTCTGTACGCCAGTTATCTTGTTTTGCTTGCAATTGCGGGGTAATATGCAAGCACCAAATCAGTTCTTCTGTTGTGCCATTTATGGTCACACTAAAACGTATCCTTTACGTAGTATATTTTTGTTTTGTGATTTTGTCTCCAGGTAGTATACAATTTTCCTTAACTAAAATATAGGTAATGATAATGTTCGTGTAAATATGGTGGAGTCTACAGAAGTCGAAAATGATGTAGATTTAAATAGTAACGCAGAACATCCAGTTATCTAATTGACAGAACAATTACCAAACGTAATTGATCAATATCTCTACACAAGCTTGTATCCTTTTTCTCTTTAAATAAACTTAGAATATTATGTAACGTCTATTTCTATTTGAAACACTATACATACTTTTTCATCTTTTAATTAAAATATTTATTTTCCTTAATTTTTATACATGTCAAGTGATCCCTAAATAAAAAATTAAGATAATTAACGACACTATTATCCGGCCCTCAACGTCAAAAGAGTTACTGCATCCAGTAGTTGAAGACACGTCCCAAGTTCATATAATAGCCGACCTTTGTTTCATATGTGCCTTTCAGATGACAAAATTGAATTATGGTTTAAAATGCAGTTTCTGTAACCGAGCGTTAAAAAATACTATCGCGATTACTCTATAAAATTTTTTTGTTGTAAGTCCTGTTTGTCTAAAAACCCTATTAATACCTAAGAGTTAAACGTAATTAATTCTTAAGTTTAGTTTTTTTGGTTTTGTAATTCTTAATAAACCTGTAACTCAAACATACAAGTGGTTTTATTTAAAAAAAATTAATGAGTTCATCATTTCGGTAACTTTTGTCATTACGGTAACATGATTTTAACAACCTATTATTAAAAAACAAACCCTAAAAATTCAAGCAGGACATGTTTGTTACTATGGTTTAGTTCCATTCTATACATTTTTAGTTATTACTACTATTTAGTAAGGCTCCATCTGGTTAATAGTAAATTCTTCTCCATGGGTTATCCAAAGTTCATAAATTAGGGACACTTGTAAAGTTTTTATTCAAGGAGTGTGTCTAACTTTAAAGTAATAACTGCATTTCGTTCCATTTCTCACCTTTCAACAATATATTATGCAAAGTTGATGTGTTACCGAAATGATGAATTGCCACCCCTTCTGTTAGATAAATGACTGTAAAATTTTAAATACTCTATATTTTGCTCGCCCACTTAGAACAATGACAGAATATATTAATCCGAATCAGATGCAGTTTCTATTTGTATTATTATAAACGTTTATAAAAATCGACAATACCCTTTGACATCAGACACTTATATGAGAATTACCCATATATTCTGAAAGTACTAAATTCTAAAAATGTATCTTTCCAGTAAAAAAAATGGCAAAGATAATTTGGATGCTTTGCCCTTTTACGGAAGACTTCTTGAGATTTACATTGTAGTATTAATAAAGGTTTTTTTGTCTATTGAATTACTTTACGAAATGAATGCAATTTTAATTTTTGGGGTTTTTACAAATAAACTGGCGAAGTTTAAAATAGATAAATACTGTAATTTGTATAAATATAATCAATCATATTAAAATTTTTAAGATTTCTACTAATTATGCAATTTATTTTACATAACGCATAATAAAACCAATTCCTATAAACGGTATCTTATTAAATTGTAATTTTCTTTTGACGACTTCTTAATATTCTTAAATTCCAAAGACGTGATTACATTAGTGCCGACAATTTTCTAATTGATTTTCATAGTATGTAGTGTTATTAAGATTTCTTGTTATTAAATTATTGTTTTTTTTTAAGTTACAAAAATTGTTCTAAGGGTCACAGTGTTATCAATTGTTACTTATTGGAATAAATAATTACTTCATTAACATTTAAATTTACATACAAATGCGATTAAAAGCCTGACGTTTGCGTGTAATACTGATTTCAATATAATTTGATAAGAATCTATTTACATAAAAATATCATTAAAATCGAAACAATATTTTAGTTAGAAATTTCATTTCAAATTGATAAGGATTTTATTTAATTAATTATATACGTTTAAATTAAGCTTGAAATACGTTTAGACACTTTTAAGTTAAAATGAAATTAGTCAAATTTTACTTATGTTATCAAATACAAATAAAGGAAAACTGGGATAATCACACAAAAAAATATAAAACAAACAAACCTAACATAACAGCAAGTTTATAAATTCTATACAATAGTTATTTGTATCATTAGCAAGATACTTTTACGAGTATGGTTTTTGGAGCGAGATCCGAATTGCTGCTGTTGTTAGGTAAACTACGCCGAAACGTTGCCAATTTGTGCTAAAATTGTTGAAATATTATTTAAAAATCAATGAATCGATTAAAAGTTTAGGTAATTCTTTGTATTTTATATATTCGGAAATAAATGAATTTCTGTATTGTCAAGGTAATATTTTACACTTTATACTAAAAAATGTTGCAAATTGTATCAATACTTCCACATCAAAAATTTAAATTATGGTGTCAAAATGACATTTACACTATTTGTTGTACAGAAAAATTATAGGGACAAAAATACTCGCAATTAGATCAATGCCATTTAATTTATACCAACTTAAATACCCCAAATATGGAATGGAAAAAACAGTATTGCCAAAACCTGGTTGCGTCTATGCCTAGACCATTAAAATTCCTGATAGAGAAGAATGGAGCTATGATTAGGTGAAGTTGTTAAATTTGTTACTAAATTCTAAAATATAATTTGTTCAAATTTATTTTTAAACTGACATACCGTCAAAATATTTTAACGTCTTCTTGATAAATCGTGTTCACACTAAGTTCGAGATATTAGCAAAAAAAACCATAAATTTTAAAAATTGTTTTTTTTTTTGTAAATAACTTGAAAACTATTAAGTTAAAAAAAAATTACAAGAATTCTTTTCGATCAGAAATTTGATTTTCTATATAATTCCAAAATTAAAAAAAAATCGTGTGGAGTGGTACCAAAATCCTTTTCTTTGTAAATATTTCGAAAATGACAAAATTTTCGAAAAAGTTTCAAAAACATTTTTTAATGGTCTTTTCACTTTTTGAATATGTTAAGTAGTTCCAGAGATATTTAGGAAAAACCTGTTTTTTAAAATGACCGTTTTTGCTAATATATTGTAAACGGTTTGTTGTACAGAAAAATTATAGGGATAAAAAATACTCACAATTATATTACTAATTACATATTAAAAGTAAAAAAATATAAAAGAATAAAAATTTGCAAAAGGGGTACTTATCCCCCAATTTTACCCCTTTCCTCATATCCCATTGACCCCAAAAATAATCAATCGCTTTGGGTAGTTGACGTCTATATGTGTGCGAAATTTCAAGTTGATATGTTAAGTCCTTCTAAAATTACGGAGTACACACACACAGACAAGATTTTTTTTGCTCAAATTTTGTTTTTAGACGTTTTCGGGCATTTTAAAGCGATTGAGCAAATAAAAATTCTTGAAATTTTTTTTAGCGATCCAGTATTTCCCATCCGTTGAATGTGGAAGTAAAAATTAAGAAAAACCAAGATATATTGTCAATAAAATTAATTTGTTTAGTATGAAAAAGCATATTGTATTTGTGATGCAAAATAAAATTGCAGCTCTTGTTATATATTATGGTCCTTATAGTTGATTTATACAGAGTGTTTGATTCGTTTAAATATTCGAACTAGAATATCTTGAGTTCAAAATATAAAGATTTAACTTTAAATCCCAGAGAATATTTTGCTTATTCTTATCAGGGTGAGTTTTTTTTTTCATTTTAAGCATTGGCATCTCTGAAACTATAAGAGGTAGAAATTCGGTTAAATGGGGAAAGAGTTGCTGTTTGTGAACCTAAATTAACGACACTTTCAGTTGTTGGAAAAAGTTCATGACTTACTAGATATCTCAAAAAAACTAAAATTATGCATTTTATTTAATTGTAAGTAACTCTGTTATTATCGATTTGAAAATGAAAATGTAGAGGAAAAATTGGTAGTGTCTTTTATGTTTTATCTACTGGCGTCACCATTTTTGCTCTATCTCTTGTTATTCCAAAGTTATGATATAAACTTTTGTTTTTTTTAATGGAGGGTATAGTAGGCTATGTTTGTATCAGATGCGCATTTTTTTAAGATTTATAACAATATCATACATGATGTATTTATTTTTAAAAATAACAAGTTATAACGATTTTATTATTGATTTACAGTTGACCAGGAAACAATTAATTAATTATTACGGTTTTAGACGGTTTTACACTCTTGCCATAATAAATAGGTACAGGTTTTTTTTTTCATTTGAAACTTTGATGAGCGAAAACAAGTTTAGTGATTTTTCTTTTAAATGTTGTAGAAGCGTTATTATTGGGAATACAACAAAATGACAAGAATAAAAATTTTAGACATTTTAATGCGTAACATGTTTACATACTAATTTCCTGCTCGCTTGAGTTAGAACAAACTTATATTTTTTTAAGTAGCAGTAATAGTGGGCATTGATATTTTTAAAAAGAACAATTTTTTGTCTTTGTAACGATACAGGACTATTGAATTATTGAGAGGAGCAAAAACAGAATGTACCATGGAAAACATTTTTATCCGGCTATGTTAATTACTCAGTTTATTATAAGGTTTCACCTAAAAATTAGAGCCTCAAATAGAACAAGAACGCACAGAAACTAGGAATTATTAAGTTTAAATTTCGACTTCGAAGTAATTGCATGTAAAAAAAATTAATCTATCTCAGCAAATGTCCAAAATGTCCACCATTATTATTTACACACAAGCGGCACCTTTTCACAATGGAATTTAAAGCTTTCCGTATTTTCCTACCATCTAAATTGCGAAAGGCATGTGTTACAGCATCACGTAGGTCTTCTTTTGTCGCATAAGTTCGCTGATAAACCAAATCTTTTAGGGTACCAAAAAGAAAAAAACTTAAAAGTGAAAGATCTGGCGATCTTGGTGCCAAGAACTTGGAAACAGTTGGTTTAGGTACTCTTTCACTTGCAGTTGGTTGTGCGACGGAGCACCGTTGTGTTGAAACCAGCGTAAATTATGTATTACACATCTTGAAATTCATTTTGTAGAAACTCAAGGTAAGGCTGGCCTGTCAAATTTTCGTCGTAAATGAAAGATCCAAGAATTCGCGATCCAATAATTCCACACCAAACATTGAATCCAAATTTTCTTTGAAGCCGTCTTTCACGAATGATTTTCCTGCATCCACAAATGTTCATTGCGCCTATTAAACATACTGCAGTTAGTAAATTTGGTTTCATCAGTTAATACAATTTGATTTTGAAACTCTGGAGTCTGTTGAATCATATTAATGCACCAGTTACTAAACGCAATTCTTGCAGCTTGGTCTCCTGGATGCAGTGTCTGTCCTACTGATAGGTGATATGGCGTGAAATTTGTGTTTCTTCAAAACTCCCATGACTGTGGTTTGCGGCACACCAATTTGAGCTGAAACTTGTCTGGTCGAAGTGGAAGGATTCTGATTAACGTAGGCCAATACATTTATTTGGATATCCGCGTTGATGGTATTTTCATCCCTCTTTGGTTTCGAAAAGGAATTTTCAAACTGCTTCAGATTTCTGTATAAATTGTTGCATGACGGTAGAGATGGTTGACGCCGATTTTCATACAATTGTTGGTACCGTTCGGCTGCAAGAACACTATTTTCATTACACACTGTAAAACATTCCAACGTATCAACTTTGTCGCGATTAGAAAACATCTTTAATTTAATTTACGAAGTTACAAAACTGACACATTTCAACTAAAACAATGAGCACTAGTACTTTGTTTATTTTTTTTGCATGACACTCTCAATAATACGAAAATTCCTGTATTGCGTTTATTCATCAAAGTAAAGGTATCAAACCTTATATCGTTATAAAGAGAAAAAGTTGTTCTTTTTGAAAATGTCAAAGCCAACTATTACTGCTACTTAAAAATATCTAAGTTTGTTCTAACTCAAGCGAGCAGGAAATTAGTGTTATTACGCGTTAAAATGTCTAAAATTTTTATTCGTGTCATTTTGTTGTATTCCTAATAATAAGGATTCTATAACATTTAAAAGAAAAATCACTAAACTTGTCGCTCATCAAAGTTTGAAATGAAAAAATACTGTATTTATTATGGCAAGGGTGCAAAACTGCCAAAAATGATAATAATTAATTCATTTTTATCGCTACCAAGCTTAAAAAAATGCGCATCTGATAAAGACACAACCTACTATGCCTTCCATTTAAAAAAACCAAACGTTATATCATAACTTTAGAATAGCAAGAAATAGAACAAAAGTAGTGACGCCAGTAGATAAAGCATAAAAAACACTACCGTTTTTTACTCTACATTTTTTTCTTAAGTCGATAATAATAGAGGTATTTAGAATTAAATAAAATGCAAAATTTTAGTTTTTTTGAAATGTCTAGTAAGCCATGAACTTTTCCCAACTGAAAGTCGTTAATTTAAGTTTATAAAACTGCAACTCTTGTAGTTTGCGAAATGCCAATGCTTAAAATGAAAAAAAAACACCCTTACAGATATATAATCTTTTTTAAGGAATCACCTAGTTTTCTAGTTACAGTCATGAAAATTGGAGTAGTGCTATTTTTTACAACGGCAAACAAGAATATGTTTATCGATTTTTTCCAATCCAATAGAGGTTTTTAATAAAAAGATACACATAAAAAGGATAAAAATGTATTAATTCTAAAATATGTAGTTAACATAAAAAAATAAAAGAAAATAAACTTTTGTGCTTAACATTTTTTGATGTAGATTATAGATTAAGAGGTTCAATCTTTCATAACATGCACAAAGTTAACAACTAATCTATTATTTAATTTTACCAAATTAAGACGACGTACCCTTAGAATAATAAATAAAAATACCCCAAACCTGTAATATACCAAAATTTACACATATGTGAACATTGTTAAATAAAAGTAACAAAATTTATAATTTGGCTGAAGACCCACGCCGGAATTTTATATTAATTTCGATATCACAATACTTTATATCAAGTAAATGTGGCAACGCTGTCTATTATTATCCCAAAATATATTAAGTTTTGTGTTATAACAAAGTTGGTCGATGGATGCAATTCGGACGGATATGGGATGCACCTCGGATGGTAAAAAATCTACCTGCTCTGTCTGGGATGCAGCTCGACCATCCCGGTTTTTGGACGTGTGATACACAAAGTTTTGTATGCTTATTCAATTAATTAAAAACATCGTTTATTAAGATTTCCCTAAAATTCTTGTTTATTAAAAATATTTTGGAATTTTTTTTGGTAGCTCTAATATGTATGGAAGCTGTAAGAAAATGTTCACGTATGAAAAATGGGTGGGGCCAAACACAAAATGTTAACATTTTGAAGTGTAGGCCAGAAACAATGCGTTTATGGAATTTTTAGCAGTTAAATCACTGAACCAGTCAAATGAATAATCACCAAGTTCTTCAATGATTTAAAACTACCATTTATTAAATTTACCCTAAAATTGTTATTTATTACATCTGGGGCGAGAGTTAATTAGTTAGAATTATCTACCACCTTAAAATTTAATCGACAGTGTTGATTTTCTTGAATTAGTTGAATTATTCTTTTAACGTTTATGTGTGTAACAAATAGTTTTTTATTTTGCGAGTTGGTACGATCAAATCACAATGACTTGCTTTTACTGTGTCGTATACAATTTATATAATTAGAATTATATTCACTCAACTTTTTAATTTTCAGAAGCACTTAATTACATTTAATGCTAGAGTTTGAATCTTTCATGCATCAAGCCACAACAAAAATGTCACTTGTATACATAAAACTTTTTTGTAGCACGAAATATGACTGTAATTGTTAATATCAAATTACCTGTTTACTAAAATCACTTTAAACTTCTCAAATTGGTAAGCAATGCGTTCTGTCTATTAATATTTAAAAGTACAAGACTTTATAAACTAGAAAAACGAATATAAAAAATGTGTTTATTAATAAATAAATAAATAAATAATTATGTACAAAATCACTTGCATTATTACTATTAAACGTTAACACGAAATTTAAGTTAGAACGTGGAAGCTGATGTTTCTGCTGGTGGTACACCGTACGTAGCATGAGGTTGTGGATAAGCTGTACCAGTTGCTCCAAGTGTAAGTGAAGGCAGCGTAAGACTCCAATTTGAAAACAAAGTAAAGATGAATTCCAAAAAGTTTCTTAACAGTCCAACACCCTTTAGAAGAAAGCTTTGTAGTTTTTGTATCTTTCCGATAAGCACATTAAGAAGGGCGCGTAACAAATCCCAATTTTCATTCATTAATGTTTGAACACGTGCTAAAAGTTCACTTTTTAACCTGATGAATGCTTCAAGAAAACGTACAACTTCCACCTGTGGAGCTAATACAGCTTGAGTGTTAACTGAAACACCGAAAGATGGTTGAGGTTCCGGTGGTGGTCCATATGAGCTTGCGACATCATGATAAGATTCGTATGGAAAAGATGTTAAATCTGGTAAGTCGCTATTAATTGGTGTAAATGGTATAGTGGCGATTGTTTGAATAAGGCCAGATGGAGCAGCTTCCGTATCGTTGGTTTCTTGTGTTAACGGAGCACGTGAATCAGCTGGAACTGCTATGATTTTTGGTACGAATATTAAAATCTATAAAAATAAAACAAAGAAGATTTATGACATGAAATCATAAGACGCAAAAAAAATTACTTACCGCAATTGGTAGTATGTATTTGATGTCCATTTTAAATTATATTTACTTGATAACAGCTAAGAATAAAATGTAAATTTTAGAACAATTTATTGCCTTTTATATGAAATCGCATTTTGACACTATAATTGAATATATGTGTAATTAGAAAGTGTCATTAGCCATTACCGCTTCAAAATACTAATTTTGCAAATGACGTAGATAAATGATTTATTGCACACTATATATATAAAGTGGAATTTCTGTAAATCTATTATTCCGCACGTTGCTACCGTAAGAAATATACATACGATGAAACTATTAACGATTACTTTGGTAAGTCATTATTTTTTAAAAATTATTAGTAGACCATATTTGTTTTCTTCTTTTCTGTATAGCTAACATGCTTTACAAATGTTGTATTTACGTATCCAACTCTGGAAGAAAGTTGGGAAGAAAGGGATGATTTTGACGATGGAGATGCTGTAGAATCATCACATCAATCTCTGCACACTCTACCGTTAGAAGACAATGTACCTGGACAGCTCTTCGATATAGCTTCACTTCCACATGAAGCTCATCAACCGTTTAATTCTTATACCCCACCGGCCTCATCTGTTCCAGCTCCTGTACATGAACCACCGCATATTGCAGCAGTACCATTTGCAGCAGTACCAATAGCAACAGTACCAGTTACAGCAGTACCAGTTGCAGCAGTACCAGTTGCAGCAGCACACGCAGGACTTGGCGTCCATATTGGTTCACATGCTGTTTTGGCACCACAAGTAGAAGTTTTCCGTTTTATTCAAGCGTTTGTACAATTTAAGAGTGAATTATTAGCGCGTCTTCAGATTTTAGTGAACGAAAACTGGGATTTGCTACGTGCGATTATTAATCTTGTTATTGGAAAGATCCAGAAATTGCACGGTTTTACTTTAATCGGTATAAGTGTTTTAAGAAAAATTATGGAGTTTGCACTTGCCCTGTTTGGAAGTTGGAGCATTAATCTTCCATCGATTGCTGTTGGTGCAACTACTTACGCACAACCTCACCCAACATACGGAGTACCAGACATTATTTCAGCTGCCACCAACTTTTTAACCGGTTAATTCAATTTGAATTATTTATTTATTTAATTTATTTTTTGTACATTTATTTTAATGTTTTATTTATTGATAAATATACTTTATGATTTTAATTACATATATTATTTATTAGCATTTATCGGCAAACCTTTTTTTCGCAAAACAATGTTGTTTTGGATATTAAAACTATAAATATGGGCACAGTATTCAAATATAATTTGGGATCACTCTGTTAGTTTGTTTCTGTAGTTTTATGTTTAAAATTACCATGTAAGTTTAAATCGTTTTTTATTTATACAAACATTAATCGTAAAATGACGTGTGTCTTTAATATTGATTATTTATTTAAAACAAATTTCCAATAGCTGGCCTGTTGCTTTTCTAATTATCTTGGAAAAGAACTTTAAGTACCTACATTATTTTATTAGAATACACGCAGATTAAGTATACAATGGCCCAATTAGAGTTACACCTAATTACAATGTAATTTCAAAAAAAAAAAAAGTAATAACCTGCACAAATAAAGTATACACTTTTGTTAATCGATATTTTATTTACCTTTTTACATTTGCAGTTGCACCTCTTAAATCAGTTTTTGTAATTTGCTTCCATTTTGATTCTTTAATCGACATATTAAGAAACGCGAGTCATCATCTCCGATATCATTATAGCCATTAATTCACGGAACATTTTACGAAAATGTTTAGGTTGGGAAAGCTTGATCCGGAATTATGTCATGTACAAAATGTGTTAAAAAGAGGATGCCTCCAGTGGAAAACTTTGATGTGAGCAAATTCGCGACCGTATTTTTGACAATTTCATGTATTTCAAGATTATCTTGACAATCCAACTCAAAATTTATCAACCAATCGAAACAGTCTATTTTTAAATTTGAACCAATTAGGATCTGATTACACTGGCAATCTTTCCGTACTAAGGAGCAAGTTTTTATAGCGATAATACAGGTGAGAATAAACGTAAAAAAATTCAACAATAAACTATTAATAATAAAATACTTATCTTTTTTAGATTTTTAATGGTGTATTTTAAATTATACAATCTAAACGTTTCAATAACCCTTACAGTTATCTTCGTCAGTAGTAATATCTATTAAAATTGTTAAAGATGTTGAAAACAATTTTGTCAAAGTTGAAAAATTAAAACATAAACATCAGCCTGCTATTAATATAACAGTTTGAGAAACGTATAAAGCCAACTGTACAATTAAATTTTAATAAAGAATACCTAGGTCATTAAAAATTAAACATAATAATTATTATTTATAACACAATTACATTTAAGGCTGGGGTTACCACCTATGCTAAAACATGTATTCATTTCTAAATGCACAGTTTGCTTAAAACGTAATAGTTTTAAATCAAACTTGGTAATGACATAGTTGAGTGTTTGTTGTAGGACTTGTGCTATTTGATTTTACAAGCAAATGTAAAGAAATAGTTGAAAAAATTATGTAACTTTCAGCTATAATTTGCTAAAACGTATGAAGATATTATTTGACAGGTAGGTAAGTATACGTCCTATAACATAGTGTGCAGTAGCATCATGTGTAATATGGATGGATTTTGTTACACCGTTTTTAAACTGTGCATTTAGTAAGTTTTTGCCATAAGCGCAATGTAAAATTCAATAAAGCGCCATTATTTAGTCACAAAACACACTCGCAGGGGTGTGCGGTATTGCCGAGAGATTGCAGCACTTGTCAACCTTAAAAGTTTGTGCACACGGATGCTTTACATGAAATACGTTACGTTCTCCTTGCAGTACTTTTTTTAATAAATAAAGACAGAAATTTCTCGGTGGAATACTAACAACTGATAACGAACCACTTCTTTTAGGTTTTGGATTACAGATGACGTCATGTTTTTTTGTGTGCAGACGTTGCACGTGTAATTAACGTTATCAATTCCTTACCATTATTATTTTTATGTAAAACAATAAAACCCAAATCATAAGAAAAGTGCGTAAGTCCGAATTGACAAATTTTACAGGAGACATAAAAAATTGATTTAAAGGAAACATTTTTACTTAGCGCAGGTTTTATTTAATATGAATTTAATATGAAAATATGAAATAGTGTTCTCCATACTTTTTATAAAAAAAAGATTTATTTTTTAAATATTGTTGCTATTAAAATGGAGTTAGTCAAATTTCATTTTTTTAATACTTTTCGTTTTCATATGAGGTCAACGTTATGGTCATGGAATATTTTATTAACAGCCACGATTTTAATATTAGGATGGCCTATAAAAAATAACATTTTTTTATGAAAAACTTTAATGATAAAATAACAAATTAAAACTTTTATTCACTAAAGTATAAAACGTTGTAAATCTTTCTGCAAGATTTTCAATGCCACGACAGTACCATGTAGCACAGGGATTCCCAAACTATTTTGGGCCAGAGACCCCTTTTCCAAAATGAACTGATACCTCAGACCCCCATAGCCAAATTACTTTAAAAATCCTATCTCTAGTTTTTTCCTATTGATACAAAATACTTACCAATTTAAAAACTTTGCGGTTGATTAAGTGAGTAAACTTGACATCATTTTCTCATCAAAATTTAACAAAATAAATAAACATAAAATTCAGTAAATATCAAATGTAATTAATAATTATTAATACGAATTACGTGAAAATAGTTAAGTAGGTAATTATTTTTTAAAAAAACATTAAAATCGCAAAGTAAAGATCAAAAAAATAAAAAATTCAGTGTGATGGATGAACCTGGTGGCTTTCTACCAATCTAGTTAAATCTGGTTCAATATTGGTAAGTTGCAGCCTTAAATCTCCGCGTTCGTTGATTTTCAAACGGTTTCTTTGTTTTGTCAAAATGTTTGTAACCACACTGAAGCCTTTTCCGACTAGGTATGATGATGGAAAAGCGATAAGGTACGTTTCACCAATGTTCCACAATGCAGGGTACTGTTTTTTAACGTTGCGCTGCAACCAGAACTTCTAATAGCCTTGGTTGAACTTCTGCTTAAGCTCCTTGTCTGTGCTTATGGTGAGCAACTCTTCTTGCATTATCACATTGGCTTCTTCCATGGCTGTTATATTGTACGGATTTATTATCCATTGAGGAATTTGTAAATTTAAGAGATCCTCAAACCTCTTAGAAACCCTTATGTAATGCGTCCAAGTGAGTGACATATGATAAAATAACATCGTCTTGAAGCATTTCTGGTAATTTTCACAAATGCAGCAACTGTGAATGTTTTTTCTCCTTAAATTTTGTTTATAAAGGATAAGTTTACCCACAAAGGCTAGGATATTATTAATTTTGTTTTAATCAAGTTGAGATCGTCACCCTGCAGGCCCTGCAGCTTCAAATTAACTTTGTTAAACGTACCAAAGATATCAGTCAAGTAACAAATATATGTTTTAACAATTGTTCAGGTTTTCTTTCAAATTTGCATCTTTTTCTTGTAAAAACTCCAACACAGATTCAAAAATAGTTGAAAATCTTGCTAAGCAAGAAGCTCTTGATAGCTATCGAACTTCAGTGTGCAGAAGTAACCGAGTAAAGACTTCGTCGTTTTCCTCACATAGCTGAGCAAATAACCGAGAGGTTATTTGATACAATTATGAGCATCAAAATGTGAAAGAATTCGATGCTTCTCTTTAACAAACGTTTTATATGATATATGAATATCGGGAAATACTTCTTCAAATTATTGTCGGCATGACTGCAGCGAATAGGTCCAGTTTCCATCTTCGTTACGCGTACCACTTCAATAATGAGCTTTTAAAATAACGATGAGGTTATAAGTAATGAATAAATTTGACAGATTGACGTCAAATCAGAATCCGTGCAATATTAAGTTGAAGCGTTGATTGAAGTCAGCTGTTGGACATACGGACATACTTCTTTCTTGTTTTCACTGACGATTGCCATCTTTATCATAAACATGCATTAAGCTTTAATGATTGTTTAAAGGAATGTCGCGCATTCATTCGGAAACCTATGACGTGCGCAAACTTTCGTGGATACAATAATAACACAACTGGATCAGTTTTAACTATTAGTCTAATAGTATATAAACGACATAAAAAAATATGTTATATTGTTACATAGATACTTAAGTACATGTACATAGTTGTGTAGTAACGAACATATCGTCGGCGATCTGATAATACGTGCTATGTGAAAATCAGATCTGTTTACAGTAAAGAAAAAAAACATTGTCGAGCTTGGTTGTAATGACCCGTACATGCAAAATTTAACATGTGAAAGTGTTTATTTACCAGGATAGTAAACAATTTTAGTAAAAAATTATTTAGTCTTTATTAAAACGCAGATAGCAGATATTGTAAATTCCAGTATTTCAAAAAAATGTCACAAGATATTGTCAGATCACCGACGATATAGTAAATTTCACGAGTCATAGCAGTGGCGTCACTAATATTAACACTGTCAGAGAACGACGATGTTGTCAGATTGTGAAAAATAAGTTTGAAAACTGTGAAACCTCAGCTTCAGGGGTGATGTTTATTTTATTACAATAATAAAATTTAAGTTATATTATCTCAAACGTTTAATGTCAGAAATGTTTGACAACACCGGACCAAACTGCCAACCTAAATCAGTTGCATCTGCAGCCTCTCGTGCACAATAGGCGGGTTCTAAAGGTGGTAATGAAGCAAAGTTAGTTATGTCGAACTGCTCTAACTCGTGAAAATTGGTATACCACACAAGTGTACATTGAATAAAGAACAAAACATAGAAAATAGCTTCATTTCTTTCCATACTCCCCCTCAGTGAAGGTATATAAATATTATCTTCACACAATTAAAAAAAGACTTAAGATATGGTAAATTTCACATAAGTTTAGTTGCAGGTCATAATGTTTTATGACGTATCAAATTACAACGTTGCCTAAGTAATTTTAATCAAAAAGTATACATGTACGTTCTGTCTTAGAAAAACACTGATGTCATGTTGGGTCAACTGTCCACCAGTAAAATCTATTGTATGTTTGAGGAGCTTTTTTACGAAACGCACAAGTTTAGTTGTTAATCATCGTTTGAAAGGTGTGGAAAACAAATTAATGACAAAACTCACATTTCGTATTTTTTTAAAAATTTTGTAAATTTACAATTATTTTTATTAATAGTGTATTATCTTAAGATATGCCGCTTTTTCTGATAAATTAGATATTAATTAAAAATTATTATTGATTTTATTAGATACATAAATAAAAAGTTTACCTCGAGTAGGATTTGAACCTACGACCTGTACTTTGCTAAAGTACCGCGCTAACCAACTGCGCTATCGAGATTCAAGCCCAAATCGATGTAAATTTTGTCTTTATGTATGTAGCATTGATGTAAATTCTAAATATAATGAGATTGCAATCAAATTACTTATATTAATGGAATGGGAGCCTGCAATATCGCAAGGATTCACACATACCAAAGCAACTTGACTATTATTAAATTATTATAAGTTTTGTTATGAACAAATAAGTCCAAAAGTAAATATGTAATTAAAAATTATTATTAATTTTATTAAATACATAAATAAAAAGTTTACCTCGAGTAGGATTTGAACATACGACTTGTAGTTTGCTAGAGTACCGCGCTAACCAACTTATAATAAATTAGATATTAATTTCATTCATTCATAAATTCCATTTTGGCAAAACTGTTAAAACTCACATTCTAACAGTCTTCTCCAAAAAAAGTCAATAAATATATAAACTAATTTTTAATAATAGCGTGTTTTTTTAAGATAAAATACTTTTGCTTATAAATTCAACATTCATTTAACGTTTTTACTTTGAATTCAGCCAGCTTTACTTAAAAGTTAAGGGAGTTGGTAACTAGATCGCCTCGAAAGTTGCTTTTTCTGTGTGGGGAAAAATGTTTAGTCAAAGAATTCAACGAAAATGAAAGGCTGATTATTTTTAATGAATTTTGGAAGTTGCGTTTTATTGCAGCTTGCATGACCCCAATGAAAACCAAATATGGAAAAGAAAAAGAGCGACGTCGTTTCATTTTACTCATATAGGAGAAAAGTCAAGAGTTTGTAGCCAATTTTTCGTTGCTATTTTAGGGATTAGCACACGAATGCTTCGACTACTGATGACAAAAGAGATGATAGTTCAAGAATCGTCACTACAGATTTTAGGGGCAAACAGGGTAAGCAGCCAAAATTGCTTGAAGAAGTAAAAGAAGGTAGAAGAAGCCATATTAACTCAATCCCAAGGATTGAAAGCCACTATGGCCGAGCGCAAACGCCCAAAGAATGGAGGAAAGTCAATTGCCGATTTCTACCGAGATTA
Source organism: Vesta saturnalis (assembly GCA_036346205.1). Taxonomy (NCBI): domain Eukaryota; kingdom Metazoa; phylum Arthropoda; class Insecta; order Coleoptera; family Lampyridae; genus Vesta; species Vesta saturnalis. The sequence goes on from JARFJB010001537.1 coordinate 168,922, forward strand.
TGTAATGATATGGAATCATAGAAACGAGGAACATGGACATTATATGATGCATTATACAATCTACAACACGGAATTTAATACAGCCCGTTTTTCGTCGAAAAAAGATCAATGCGAGTTATCTAAAATTTACATCGATTCCAATGATGAAGAGAAGCTACTTATTCAGGAGAAATACGAGACTCATATTATGGACAAGGATCTATCGAGGATTGAAAAGGAGATAGAGAGAAGAGCTTTGATAATAACGAAGTTGTGGCGGTCTATGATTTGCATGCCGTATTGCCTTGCCCACAACGGGATATTTGTACGTTATGTTTCCAAATAAATATGTATAACTTCACAATTTTTTATTTAAAATCTAAAATTTCAGAGGTTCAAGTGAAATTAGGTCTTGTGTGTGGAGTTATCTTGACCAAGTTTCTGAATCATCTAATAACCCGGTGGATGTAACTTTTTACTCCGACAATTGCAATATCAAATACTTGCAGAACATCAAATACATCACCCATAAGTATTTAATTACTGGTCATCAATAAAATGAGTGAGAGAAACCCAGATACCTAATGCTAGGAAAACGGTACCAATCTATACGCCGACACCATTCGTCGTCCATGAGCTAAAGGTTGAAGATTTTTATCAACTTGAGGGTAGTGAAGTCGAAATCATTAAGAAGAAATCAGACGAATTTAAAATTTCAGAAGTAAAAATTTTCAGCGTTCATAAATCTGACCCTTATCAATTATTTTATAAGATGTCCTATGGAGAAAATGAATTTTCTAAAAATGTATCCTTAAAAGTAAATGGCCAAACAAAAATTACAAAAAAAAACTCATGTTGTAAGGAATTAAGAAAGTCTTATACGCACAAGAAAGCAATTTTAAATAGTAAGAAGGAAGATTTATTGAAACTGGTTCAAAAAAAGTTATACCTAGGTATTATTCTGCATTTTATGAGAACTTGTAACTTTCTTTTAATTATTATTATTTTAGTATTTTAATAAAAGCTCAGTTAATTTTAATTAATACGAACTGTCGCTAGACTAAACGCCAAATACGAAGACACCAAGCTGCGCGAAAAAATCACGTGACCATGTACTATTCAACCGGAAAATATTAGTTTTTTTAAGAAAAGTAAAAGATACGTTTTGCACATTTTTTAGTTAATAACCACTTAATTATGATAAAATACTTATCTTTTTTGGGATTTTTTAATGGTGTACTTTAAATTATACAATCTAAACGTTTCGATAACACTTACAGTTATCTTCGTCAGTAGTAATGTTTGTTAAAAATTGTTAATTATGATGTTTATATTTTATAATTAGGACAATTTAAACAAAAAAAAAACATTTATTTAATTGTGAAAAGTGAAATATAAGGTTATGTTACTAGTTCATAAATTTGCTCGAAAATGTTGTAATTCGCATTTTAATTATTAACCACAGTTCTAAGGGTAAATAATTCGTGTCTAAACAGTTTTATACTGTGATAGTTATAAATAGGTGTAATAGAGGGGGTAGAGTTTTATCGAATTCAAATATTAGATAGTATGCAAGTTCAAATAAAGTTGAAGAAGTTATATAATTTGTTATAAGGAAAATATAGTATACGAATATAAACAGATGGTTTTTATACAACAAAACAGGATTTATGGGGTTTGCACAATGATGTTGTATTCATAAAAGCATTGAGCTATGGCAGTAGCATGTAAAAAAGGTCAACACGATACATATTAGTGTGTTAAAGATAAATAAGAAATTTCACATATAAATCAATATAATTAAACAATTAAACACATAACAGATATTGATTACAAGTACAATAATCCTAATGTGTAGAACATGTATAATAATTGGTACAATGCATAAAAACTCTGCGAACTATAAAAAGGGTTATGGTACGAAGACGTTATGTTGGTAGATCATAGACTAAACGTTTAAAAAGTGCTTAAGAAGTTAAAGTGCCTTAGAAACATATCTAAGAACAGGAACAACACGTGCAATATGAAATTAACAATATAAATACAATAAAATATTACACAATTACTCTACACTTATTTCTTCGTTATCATAACCTGATATAAAATCAGATTCATCCGACGAGTCTCCACTCCTACGTATAATCAATTCCTCACAAACGACATCCATAATATGCTCTTTATTAATGTATTCCTGTTCAATTTCTTGAACATGACAGCACACTTCTTGCCAGTGGCTCTCCAAATCCATCGAATACTTTTTACGAGTTAGTTTTTCAACATCTGCTAATTTAAAAGTTGTGTTTCTCGATGCCACCCAAGCTTTTACAATGGCCCGCATTTTTTCTATTGGATTTAGCTCCGGGTGGTATGGAGGTAGTCGACATACAGAGTGACCATGTTTCGCAAATATAGCATCAATTGAATATTCCGCGTAGCTCGGTTTATTACATTTTATTAAATCATACAGCTCCACTTTTGTTAGTGATTCATCATGTACGATCCCTCGTTCTTGTAACCAAGTTATCATTACCATTTTTTTACTGCCAAAAGTTGGATGTTTAACTGCTAACGTATTGTGATAACTTGCATTATCCATAACAATAACTGACTTTTCGAGCAAATTCGGTAATAACTGGTGCTCAATCCATCGTTTATAATTAATAAAGTTCATATCGTCGTGATAATCACCTGTTTTTGAGCCCGATTTAAAAACTAAGAGGGCTTTATTGATAAATCCCATTTCAACACCAGCATGTACTATTATAAAACGTTGACCTATTGGACATTTTAAACCTTCGTTGGAATTATTTACCCAGGAATGTGGCGTTGTATGCGATGGATGTATATATGTTTCATCTGTATGCACAATGGGTCGCCCTGCTCTTCGATACTTTGTTATTGCTCGTATATAAGCACAACGTAAAGATCGTATATCGTATCGTTCCATTAAACATTTACTATTGTCAACAGTTTTCGTCCATTTAAAACCTATTTTATTTAATAATCTTCTTAAAGACGTATCCTTTCCAGAGAAACCAATGGATTCGTCATCTTTAATAATATTATAGATAGCATTGACGGTTGGTCGTCATTTCTCCGTGATATGAAAATTGTGTACAATGCGTCAAATCACTTGCCCCCATTATCGACAGATGATCTTGGTGCGGTTTTCATTCTTTTATTAGAAGTCTTGAACGATTCTATTTCACCACGTTGAATTGCACTCCCTTCTCTAATAATTCTAACGACGGTACTTTTAGATACTCCAGTTGCTTTCACAACGATATCATGAACGTTAACTGTAAAGAAATGTAATTGTGAAAAAACTGACAGATGTTAATCGTACAATAATGACATACCTTTATTCATATTTTTATGAAACTGATAAACATTCCAAATAATTTCGCGGGCATCTTGCGATAAGACACGCCTCTTCTTTGCTGGAATGTTTGATGTACTATCAGACGATGTACTCGCATCACCCATTATAAACAACGAACTAAATCAATATATTATATTAATACATATTACTGTGGATTACAAATACAACTTACTTGTAAATAAAAGGTGCTGAAACGCAATGAGTTTTGAAAAAAACTGTTTACAATTGATAAAAACGTGCACGAAAAATGAGGTTAGAAAACAATAAACAACACTACATTTTGTGGACGGAACATAATATCTACTTCTCACTCATATCATTATTCCATTTCTTTTTAATGCAATATTCGGTTTCTGCGCAGGTGTCTTCGTATTTGGCGTTTGCTCTAGTTGCTTGCAGCAGCACACAATCTAACAATAAACACAACTTTCTCCGTTTACGTTTATTTTAAATTTTCTGAAATAATCAGTAATGAAACGTTAAATAAAGGAAAAGTACACATAAAACTTACATTTATATACTAAATAATGAACAGCTGATCTTTGACAACTTGTGTTAGGGTTTCATAGGAACTTACTTGTTTTTAGTGTTTTCTCCAGAAAAATTCGTGATAATTGACTTATTATAGTGTTAGTATATAATGTTAAGAAAGCTCATAGTTAATGTTAAGTGATTCCTAAGCACTGCTTGTGAAATATAAGATATCGAGCCTGCTGGTGTTATCCCTATGAGAACTTTGATAGTGTTGTGATGTTTATTAATAGGTAGACCAAGTTGTGCATTGTACTTCCAATTTTTTTATTTTTTGCAATTCAATTTCAAAGCAATCTATAATTATGGTGATTCTATTGCCAAATGCCTGTTTAAGACAAGGTGGCCTTGCTTTTATTAATTTGTCTCGTTAGAACAAATTTACATCGTCGAAAGTACATTACATTTAGTGTTGAATAGAAAATTCTAGAAATAATTGGGATACTGACATGAAACATATAAGAAAACAAAGTAAAATCTAAATTTAACGTGAGTTTTATTAACACTATCAAACCATGATTGAACTTATTTGTAATAACTGCTTGTGGTGCTATTTTGATATAAGGTTCAATTAATTTTGTAAATATTATATTGAAATATTATGTAAGATAATTGTTCACTTTATTCACGTATTTCTGGTGAATTGTATCAATATAATCCTCATCTACAAGTATTAGCACAGAAACATTTTCACCGCCTACGATTTTCGATAAAATGTGATGTAATGATAGGTGTGATTTGCGGGGTGATTCGGAACACAAGATTTGGCTGTTCCGATTCACCCCGTGAAACGTGATCATCCATAGAGGAATGTTTTTTGGCTATTGTGTGTATAAAATATACTATATTAACTGTGAATTATAAATATTGTGTTTGTTACAGGTTATGCTGATGAGTGATTACCCATAACTGAGATGCCGCGCAAATGTTGGTGTTGCTGTAAAGAAGCATAAATACGTTGACCTCAAGACTATGGAAAAAGCTTTAGACGATCTAACAAATGGATTAAGCCCCAGAAACTTAAAAAAAAAGGGAAGTCAGACTGTACTTTCTCCAGAAGAAGAATCAGTACTTGTTGATAGACTTAAAGCCTGCAGTGACTGGGGGTACCCAGTGGATTCCTTAACTTTCAGATTGTTAGTGGAATAGTATCTAGAAAAACAAGGCAGGCAAGTAAATAAATTCAAAAATAATACACCAGGACCAGATTTTGTGATGTGTTTTGTAAAACGTGATAAACAATTTCTATCCAGTCAAATGTTCCAAAATATGAAGAGGCCTAAGACTGCTGTGTCCTCTGAAATAATAAACGCCTATTTTGATGAAATTGAAAAGGAACTAAAGGATGTTCCACCAAGTCATATATTAAATTATGACGAAACTAATCTATGTGATGACCCTGGAAGAAGAAAACTAATTTTTAGACCAGAGTGCAAGTATTCTGAGAGAGTGATGAACTCTAAGACGTCAACATCTGTTATGCCGCTGTAACTGCTGATGGGAAGGTATTGCCCCCGTATGTTGTTTACGAAGCACAACATCTTTACGATTCTTGGAGAGAAAGAGGTCCCAAAAATTCATGGTACAACAGGACAAAGCCTGGATGGTTTAACAGTTTCTGCTTTAGTGACTGGGTGGAATCAACGGTCTTACCTTTTGTGAAGAATCTTGAAGGACCCAATTTCCTCATAGGTGACAACTTGGCATCACATTTGTCATTGGATGTGATGAAACTCTGTAGTGATAATCACATAAGATTTATATTTCTACCAAGTAATTCTACTCATTTGACACAGTCCTTTAACATGGCGGTTTTTCGACCGATGAAAATTACTTGGAAAAGACTATTGGAAGAGTGAAGAAGGAAACTTGAAAAGGTGAAGCGACTGTACCGAAAGATAAATTTCCTGCTTTACTAAAAAAACTATGTGACGCAGCACATCATATCAGGATTAAAAAAATGTGGAATTGCTCCGTTATGCTGCCAGAAGGTCCTTGATATGTTACCTGGAACTGGTAATACTAGTATTATTGGATCTGGTACGGTTACACCTAATGACAGCACTGCCTTGGTGTTTAATGTTGAAGCCATTGATGATACCTTCAAAGAACTCTTGAGAACCCTCCGACAGTTTGATATACCTCAAGTCAGGAAGAAGAGTAAAGGTAAATGTAACGCCTGGAAAAAGTGCAGAAGTGAAAGATTTTGAAGACACTTTTGATACTACCAATTGCAACAACCAAGGTGGACCCTCAGGAGCCAACAAGGTACCTAAATCTATAACGAAAAAAAGAAGACTGCTACCAAAAGATCTCTCAAATCCGGATCAGGCTCAGAAGACAATTACTCTATTCAAGACTCCGATAAGGAGTTTAGACTGTCAACGTCAGAGGAAGATTTCCAGTTTGAAGACGAAGAAAAAATTCGAGAGTCTAGTGTTTACTGTCCAGATGACTTCTTGGTGGTCAAAGTGTATGGAAAACATCATATAGACTGTACGTCTCGAAAGTATTATATCCCGAAGAAGAGGGATACGTTGGAGTTTTTTAATAAGAGAGTCCCAAACACCTGGAAGTTTTCCGAAACTGATGAGGGGGCAGCGTTCCTACCTCAAGACGTAGTGAAAAAGCTTCATCATGTTGGTGATAACACAAAAACATCATCTCGATTCAAAAACATGATGGCATTCAAGGATGACATGAGTAAATTGAAGTTGTACTAAGATTTTGTACAATTATCCCTTTGTTAATCATTTTATTATGTTCCACTTGTAATAATCATAACTGTGCATTCTAATTTTCATTTTCACTGTTTTAATCATGTTTCCATTCATCATTTAAAGGTCCGAATCGAAACATTCAAAAATTTCAACAGCTGTTCCGATTCACCCCTATTTGCGAGGTGATTCGGAAGATCATGTTTTTTTTACTATATAAGTTCAAAAGTGTTCCTATTCACCCCATTTTACGGAACCTAATACAATAATTAAAAAAGTATTAAAAATAAATGAAGCTATCTTGCATGTTTTTTTTTTATATTTTGTGAACCATGTATTCCTAAATAACAAGAGACTTTACCTAAATCTTTCATAGCAAAATTTTCATTTAGTACACATTTTAGTTTTTTTATTTCAAGAGAATTTTTACCTAATAAGAGCAGATCATCTACGTACAGTAGCAAAAATATTTTACTTTGACTCGAAATTTTAACGTAAACAAAAATCATTTTCAGATCTAACAAATTCGTGTTTTTTTAAGAGTATCAAATTTTAGGTTTCAACATTTTGGCGATCTTTTTAAACCATAAATGGACTTCTTTAACCTTCAAACCGTATCCGATTTATTTTTTATTTTTCCAGGCAAAGACATAAACTTCTTCTGATATGTCTTCATATAAAAAGGAACTTTGAACGTCCATTTGAAAAACTGGCAACGCTAACTTATTTGCAATAAAAGTACATAATTTTCCAACTGGCGCATAAATGTCATATAAATGGTCACTCGCTTGTTGCTGGAACACTCTAGCAACTAACCCCGCTTTAAATTGTCCATCCGTCTTTACCTTTAGTACCTAATTACTCTCTATAACTGGTTTGTTCTCTGGCCATGGTACCTCATACCAAGTATTGTTTTTCTTTAGGACATCCAGCTCTCTTTGCATTGCTTCGCTCCATTTCTGTGAATTTTCTCCAGCGACTGGTTTTTCGACAGACAGTGGCCTTTTGAGAACGGAAAAGTAACTCTTTTCATAATAATTCAATCATGAAGGTTTCTTAATCACTCTTCCTCTCTTATTAACCACTTCTTGAGCTTCTTCTTTTTCGTTTCTTTCTTCCAGGTTCTGTTTTGTAATGTCTGAGCTGCCAATAGCCTTACGACTCTGAAAGTGTTGGTCATTTTCTAACTGATACTTTCCTCATCGTTCATTCTGTTTGATTATCATTCATATTGTCTTCTATATGATCTGTGTCAACACTTCTCTCTTCATCTTCGCCAAAATTTTCGCTTTCGTCTATGTTAAACAATATTTCTGGCTTTTTCACAGTAATTTCTTCTTTTTCAGGTCAAAATATCACGTCTTTATGAATTTCGACTCTGATACTGTCGGGAAAGTACACACTGCAGCCTTTAACTTCGTCCCCGTACCCAACTAGAATCCCTTTCTTACATTTTCAATCTAACTTGAGTCTCTTTTCTTTTGGAACATGTATGCTTACTTTTGTTCCAAATTCTTTTAAAAAAGTTACATTAAATTATTTTCCTTTCCACACTTTGTATGGTGTTTGATCGGTAATTTTACTTTCCACAACCCTGTTTAAAGTAAAAACAGCAGAATTGACTGCTTCTGCCCAGAACTGTTTTCCTAGGTTCTTACTATGGATTACTGTGCGTGCAGCTTTCAAGGCGGTCCGGTTCTCTCTTCCCACTCGACCATTTGCCTGGGGAGTGTATGCGCACGTTTTTCATGTTTTGTGCCATACTTGAAAGATAAATCCTGTAAACTCTCACTCACACACTTATTCAATACTATAACGCAATTATGCTAGGCGGAAAGTTTATGGTAACACAAATGGGTCAAAGTCAGTGAACTGTGAATGGACTTGCCTTTCTGCAATGCAAATAATGCTTAAATTACTGGGATAATTTTATATACACACGGAAATGGTTTAACTAGATTAATTGACTATAATTAAAAATGTATATACAGGGTCGGAAAAAATCGTTTGAATACGAAATATTTGAATGCATTTTACTAAACACGTAAAATGTGGAACGCAGATGTTGTTTAGTTGATACAAGTCAATAAACCATAAATTGAATTGATTATTTAAACAAACAGAAAGTTTTGTTAATGCGTTGAATTTATTACTTTTTGTTGGATCGGGATAGTGCTAATTTAGGTTTTACTATTTCGTTAATTAGGTGAGAATGTAGAAATAATTACTTCAATTTTAAATAATTTCTTATTGTAAATCGTATTCATCTATTGGGAAGCCAACCTTTTTAAATTCAATTTAGTTGTATAAAGTGGTATGTTTTCAAAATTCTGCTTTAATTATACAAGGGGTTTTATGTGGGACAGGATATACAGAGGGCACAAATTTTAATTCCCTTACAGCCAAGGTAGAAAACCTCAAAAGACCGAATAAGGTTATTATTATTGTATTCTAGATATTTTGAGTCAATTCGGTCAATTCCAAATACGTAGAATATAATGGTACGGGTTTTTAATCTGGAGTTCCAGAGGTATTAGCTACGTGTGATCCCCCCAGACGATAGCTTTAAGGCCTTTTTCTAGGAATCCACGCTACCGCTGAAGTGATTCAGTCAATAGCCCAAACTCGTGATCTGTTGCTAGTTCCTTTTTTGCGTCAGCTTAATTTTAAAATGATTTAGTGATAACAGGAATTGACAGGTACTTCTACTCTTTCATAACTAAAAGTTCGAAATATTAAAATATTTTATAGCAATACGTACAAATTGCAATAAGAGCGGGTCGGAATTATATTTCTCGAACAGATAAATTTTGGTAGAAATGCAGGAATGCTGGTATAGTAATAAATTACTACAGAAAATCGGAGTTGCAGAGAAATATTTTGCTGGAATATTCTGCAAGAGAAGTGTTCTGCAGAGAAGTAGAAGTCTACAGAGAAGTGTTCTGCGGAGAAGTGTAGAAAGTGTAGAAATGCCATGAAAACTTTCGCTTTTATACTTCGCGTTGGAATAGGGTTTTGGCAAAATTAGGTGCGATGGCTTTGCACATATTGAAGGGGGAACTGGTGCGTACGCGAAAGTGTCGTTTTGTTACCGTATCTGGACATGAAACTAAATAAATACTTAAATAAATTATTATCTGCATACTTTTAAAATAATAGAAATTTATTTCGCGTACTACTTTTCAGGCTAATTACATCCTTAAATAATTAAAATACATTTCAGATGGAAAATTGGTTGCAATTCAAAGATACAGCTTAGAATAGAGGCCCTAGAAATAACATTTTTAAATATGTAATTCGTGTAAACACAAGTGATTTTACAATGTACAGCAAATTAAATAATTATCTCTGTAGCCTAATCGCTATTCGCTATCAGTTTCAGTTTCGTTCTCCGAAATTGTATCGGAAACAGCTATAATTAACGTTTGAACAATTTATTATTGCCTGTATTCGCCATTAATTCTTTGTAGCGACTCCATCCATATTTCTTTGACGTGATCATCCTCGAACTTCGCATTTTCTCGCCCTACATTTTTATTGTACTGTACCTTGCAGTCTCCCCAGACCAGTTGAATAGATTTAAACTGGCAATGATATGGCGAAAACCCTTTGTCCGCACTTATTGGCAATTTCTTCGATTTCGTACGTATTTGGCGTTACATTTTCCGTAACCAATTGCAATAATTCTTTTTTGAACATGGTAGATTCCTTCTTCGTTCTTGGACGTAGTATTTATAGTTTTTCAAGAACTTTTGAGTGATAACCAGCATTGCACGTGACGATTAGCGATGGCTCTTTTAAATTGGGAATTAAACTGCTTTCAAACCATTTTGTGACTAGCTCTGCACACATATAACCATGATGGTTGACACTTTGTGATTTTGTAGAAAAGAGAAGTGAAACACCCGCAATAAAGCCATTTTTATGCACTATAAATCTAACATAATAAAAGTCGTTAAAAAATGTAATCTAAAAAGATTATAGTACTAACTTTTTTCCTTCGTCCATTGGCTTTTTCTTCGTGATCTGCTTGCTATTATCGTTCCAGCTTTTCTTGTACGAACCTCGTCTGAATATCCAGGCTTCATCTAAAAAATGGGCTTGTTAAGAGCTTCTTTATTGTTGTAGCATTCCATTAAGGAGCGTAGACGATTGGCGGTAAAGTGGGGTTGTTTAAATAAACTTCTTCTTTTTATAGTGATACTAACGTTATATGGATACCTAAAAAAACAATTATGTGTAAGCTTACAGGTTATGAACGCCTTTTTTCAAAATAATTAAGGACGTTTCCTAGCATTTTTACCCTACAGATGTAAAATTTTGTTTCACAAAGATTACTCAAAGTTATTATAATTTACCAATTAAACACAACCCAGCTTTATTCTAATAAGTAAAGTAAACATGAAGGATAACGAAATAAATACAAGAGGACAGATATGCTTGAGAGCTATTTTATTTTGTAATGCTCGACAAACGTTTTAAAGTCGCAACGTTAACTGTACAGAAGATTCAAGTTGCATACGTCATCCCTTTCTAACACCATGTAGCACTAAGAAAGAGACAGTAAACTGTTGCTTATTATAACGCTTTACATCGATGAGTCATACACAAGTATACGTGTCCAGACTTTATATGTAGGTTGGAAGGTACAAATTTCAAAACCAAACTTACAAGTTTAATACACGTTGGATACATTTCAAACCATTTTTGAAAGTTTGTCGCACATGTGCAAACTATCTGCCTATAATTTTACCAATATTTAATTGCATAAAATAATTGAAATTGTTTCTGGCCAAATTTATTGGTTATTTTTTTAATAATGTCAAACTGAAATTTGGCATAACAACAATAATAATTTAAGTCAGATAACCCTTAAGCCAGGTTTATAGATATCTAGATGCTAACTTGAAAAACATTCCAAAACCGGGCGCTTTCACAAAATTATAAATGATAATGCAGGATTTTAAATCTTATTTATTATAATCTATATGCTGTATGCTGCCCTTATAAATATATAATAAAAACTGAATACTACTCCTAATGAACCACCACCCTCTCCGCCGCTGGATTTCTCTGAAAATATATTTAGCTCCGAGAGTAATGAAAGCAAGCTTAAATACGTATGTGATGTCGTTCCGGAGTTATCGTGTATACTAACATACACCACGCACGCACGCACGCACGCGCGCAAGCACGCACGCACGCACGCACGCACGCACGCACGCACACACACACACACACACACACACACACACTCACACACACATCATGGCTGATTTTGGCGCAACTTTGTCAAACGTTGTAAAATGAGGTTTATGGTCGATTTATCGATAGTGAAAACAACCTTATACACCTGGATGGTAAAGTGAAATGTAAAGATGGAAAACAAGTAGGGCAACTATAGTAGTAGTTTATGTATTATGTATTTAATGTATATTGAGACACGGAGTTTAGCTAAAATAAACCACAAAATCTTACACAATAACGTTATTGTCGAAGTGCATTAAATTTTTTCCGCAACCAAAATCATTGAGTAAGAAAGTCAAAATGTTTATAAAAATGTGATTTATTAATGTGCAAGATTGCATTGGAATCACATCATTTTTTGCGTTGTTACGGTATTACGGTATTGTTTTTTGAAATTATGATTAGTAAACAATGAAATGCGTAGGGTAATAAAAAGGATATTTCTGTTTGCATACAGAGATCTACACACAAACGGAAACGTCATTCATCTCTATGCGCATCAGCTACTGACGGTTACGAGCGCTACCCGGCACTAGAATTTTGCCCTACTAGTCCACCTTCAGTAAGGAATCTCTAACGTGTGAAACATAGTATTGCCACGGAACCTACAGTTTACCTTCCTATCCGATAAGGAGTGCTTTGGTTTTTCTCCGTTGTAGAAAAATGGAGAAAAACCAAGGATCTTATTATACTACCACTTTAATAGGATTACCGACGAGATTTTTAAATTTTAATCAAGGGTTTGGCAGTGAACAGATTTACACATTGTGTATGCACAAATTAATAAAATGAAGATATCTGTAATGGCACAAGTGTTTAGCCACAATGTTGGTGCCATAATAACGATGGTTTCACAATCTGGGATGAAGTACAGAACATGCAACAGAACATGGATTGCCAAAGAATGCCGAAAACACTGGGGATTTTATACTATTTTTAGATGCGCCTTTTTATAACCTTGACGACAACAATAAAATAGAAAGGAGAAGCAAGCCACTGAAATGTGTAGTGACAAAGAATTCTGCTCATCAACACTTTTGGAATACTGAAGTTAGGTTAGTTGACACTATAAAATTTTGGGATGATAAAAAATGAAGCATGTTCAAGTTTGTGTGTGTATGTGAAAGAGTTAAAGCACATTTTCAGCTTGATCTTTTCCGCACAAGTCAATCACTGCATTCTTATTACACACGGAAATGTAATGATGTCTGCTTAATTTCCTTAACGTTAAACAAAACTGGTTTCGCTTGCAACTACTACTGCTACTAAGTTTTTAATATATTACTAAACTATTTTCGACAATTATTATTATTGTACTTCGATAGTGCAGTTGGTTAGCGCGGTACTCTAGCAAAGTACAGGTCGTAGGTTCAAATCCTACTTAAGGTAAACTTTTTATTTATGTATTTAATAAAATTAATAATAAATGTTATTTCCGACAACTTCACTTCTCCAAATTTAGATCACGTCTTAAAGAGTATTTGCCAATAAAGGTGTAAAAATCTTTGCATTTATTAACATTATTAAATAAAACTAAAAAAAAATCTAAAACCAATACGTTAAAGTTATTCAACATTTTAATTAGATTGTTTAATATTGAAAGTCATTCATTGAAACCCATTTTGCTTGTATTGACAATATCAGTCAAATACCATGGTCATCAAAATTGTCAGGGATAATATAACTAGTGCAACGTTTATTATCGGTGATAACATGAGATAAAGTTCATGAAAATTGAACGAGTCCGAAGCACTAGTTCAGTTTTCTGAAGGTTTTAATGAGTGTTATCATCAATAATAAGCATATCACGAGTTATACTTAGGAAGGAAGAAAAACGTGCAATTTCATTGGCTAAAACGACCCCATGTAAATAAAGAATTATATCCTCACATTTCGACGTAACGGTAGTCGTGGACGGCTAGAAAATATGTCAATAATACCTTTGAGATTGTGTTCCTTTTTAAATAAAATTTATTTTATGGTTAAATCCCTGTCATGAAGAATACAACTTTTATAATGTAAATTAATTAATTAACACGGATGGTGCAATGTAATTTTGATAATTTCTACCTACATCTAAATTAAATTAAAATTGGAGACTTGTTGATAACTTTTCCATTCAATGTGAGTGTTATAATACAGAATACCTTATCCTTCACTAACGTTCGACATTTTTTTAATTGTGAAATAATAAAAGAAAATCAATATTCACATTAAACTTTATTTCAAACATAAAACTGTCTGTGTGGTACAACACACGACCTTCCAACCTACAAACTGAAATTAACAGAAATGGAAAAATTGTAATAATAATTTTTTTAGGACAGTTATGCAACCTAATTTTTAATACTTTCATAAACAACATTGTAAAAAAAATGTTAGATAGACGTTAATAAAATTCCAAAGCCGAACTACAAAACACCGATAATACATTTTAAGCATTTTCAATCCTATGTAATTAATTTTTACACTTAGTTTGCTTTATTCTAAGAAACTAAATAAGGAAAAACTTAATCAGTTCCAGAAGAAATGAAAACAAGCTTAAATACGAAATTTGAAGTACATACGTGTTGCTGTTCTGCATACTAAGATACATCACACACATACACATAAACATAAAAAAAACAACTACACACACACACACACACACACACACAACACACACACATACATATAATACATATTTAACACACAAAAAATCACAAAATATACACAAAAACATATAATATATAATAAATAATAAATATAATATATAATATATAAATATACATATATAACAATAATAACATCAAATAAAAATAAAAACAAAAATAAATATATATATATATATATATATATATATATATATATATATATAAATATATATATATATATATATATATATATATATATATATATATATATATATTATAATATATATACTATATACATATACATATATATATAACTATATATATAACTATATATAAATATATATATATATACATATATAACACACAAACACAACACACACACACACATACACAATATAAATATCATATATAATATATATATAACACAATAATACATATATAATATAATATAATCATATATATATATATATATATATATATATATATAATATACATATATATATATATATACATAATATACATATATATATATAACATATATATCATATATAATAACATATATATATATATATATATATATATAATAACAAATATACCACAAATCATAACAACAAAATAACACACACCACACACCAACACACACACCACACAATCACACACACATATAAATCATACATCATCAATATATCACACACAACAACACACATACACTACAAATACAAAAATAATAATATATTACAAATATATATATATATACAACACAACAATATACAACAACAACAACAAACACACACACACACACACACACACACACACACACACACACACACACACATAACACACACACACACACACACACACACACACACGACACACACACACACACACACGCACACAACACAACACTAACACAATAAATAACACACACACAACACACAACACAACACACACACACACACACACACACACACACACACCACACACCACACACACACACACCACACGCACACCACACGCACACACACCACCACACACACACCACACACACACACACACACACACACACACACCACACACACACACACACACACACACACACACACACACACACACACACACACACACACACACACACACACACACACACACACACACTACACACGTACATGCGTTGCACCCACACGCACACGCTCACACACATACACGGCCGATCTTGGCGAAACTTTGTTAAACGTTGTAAAATGAGCTAATAAGTCGATTTAACGTTAATAATAAAAGTTGATTTCGTAACCTTCTATGCCTAGATACCTATGTGTAGGTTGAAATATACAACGATATTTGGAATTATTCTGCCTATTTAATTAATACAAAATTTTCCCATAATGTTTGGAGTTGTACACAATTAAATGCTAGCAATTTGTGCTAATCATTAGCTACTCTGGTAGTGAAGAAGAAACTATCTTCACAGAGAATAAAATTTTCTTTATGAAAGTTTTTCATAAGGAAATAAATAAGACCTAAAACAACAAAAATGTTATTAAAGTGATTTTTTTAAATATCTTCGGAATCGTTTAGTTATAGTTTATAGTAAAATGAGAAGGTAATTTGTGAAAAATAATAAAATTTTAGACCAGCTTTCTTCATAAAAAATTAATTAAATCTAAAAAGGTAGTGGTCATCACTATATTATTGGAAATAAAGTTGCACATCGAATAAATATGTTAATTACCGATGACTCATTGTATGTAGGTGTACGGTATTATAAAAAGTCATATTGTCGGTTTATGTTTTAATACCTTTCACTAAAGTGCTAAAAAATAGTAACATTAAAGTGGTATTGAAATTTGAAAAATTTGGAACACTGCATATGTTACGACAATCACTAAACTTTAGATCACAAGGTGCTAATCATTTATTATGCTAGCAAGTCTTTGATTATTTAAACTTTTTATATCTGATTTTTGTGTTTAAAATGTAATTATATAGAAGTGTACAACTTTAACTCATAAAAAGTTTCTTTCATTTTATAAAGTGATGGGTATACCAGAAATCTTTTTTGCTTGAATTAAACCAATATTTCTATAAATAGAAAGGTAAATTAACGTCCACATTTTACTCCTTTACACATTTGCATTCAATTTTAGATAAATTTGAATACAAAACATTTTTACCTATATGGCTTGTTATATTTCCTAGTTTTTAACGAAATACAATCCTAAAGGATCCATTTTTTCACTGTTGACATTTGATAATCCTACCTTTAACTAAAAATCATACAACCAAAACATTAAACAATCAGTTTATTTGTAATAAAAATAATTTACATTACAATAATTTACATTGCGGTTTAACCGTGACCAAAGCCATAAGAAGATTTAGGTGGGAGATATTGCTGTGGTGGACCAAATAGCTCTAACGTTTTACTGGGTGGTAAAGGAGTAGAGTAAGATTGTCCACAAGAAGTTGTTGATTCATCTGACTGACTTGTAGGTGCATTGCGTTGTGGACGTAGCGTTGGATTATTATAATCATAATAATCGCAGTTTGCACCTGTTATAAATGCCATAGCAACAATGCACCATTTAATCTAAAATGAAACTGTTATAAGTAGTAAAGACATTAATTTATACAATCTTACTCTAACTAAAGCCATGACTAAAATGAACTATTTCGATAAATAAATTACATTTGAAAATAATGGGAGGAGATAATTAATCGTTTGGTCATTATTTTCTCATTAGATACACATTTTTAGGAATAACAACACAAATATTTACACAAATATTGGAATTTGAAAATGTGGTTAACGAATTTATTTCCAATTTAAATTACTTCAAATTAGTATTACAGTAGAAGCTATTAATGTGTACGTAGTCCGCAGATAATGTCGTTTTGTGCGCAGACGTTTTATTAGAGTAGAATATACAGGGTGAGGCATCTAAGCTCCGTCGGTTCGTATTCGAAAAATGGTAAAATATTTTTGAAATCTTTTTTTTAATTATCGTGTAGGTTCATTAGGAGCACGTTTTAAAATTATTTTCAAACATGCAGTGTGGTCCATAAAAATTTTACGCATCAAAGTTATGAAAATTTAAATGGAACACCTTATATATGATGGCATATTTCGATTCTGTGGACTAAATAAAGGTCACTTACTGTTATAGTCCCTATACCTAACTCCACCTGTTGCCGAGATATTTCATTATTTGTGAGAATGTAGATCGAAATTCAAAAGAACTTTCTGTTTTACGTACCCGAGGATTTTTTTTCAAATGTTTTTCATTGTTTACTGAAAGTATCAAACTTTAAAATGCACCGAAGTTATTATCACAAATTTATACTGGGTGTATAAAAACTCAGTTACTATTTTGACCAACATTAAAGCCAATTAACTTCCTTATTTTAAATGGTATTTATCATCATACTTTTATTCTAATTTCAATTCCCTACAAAACTGTATTAGGGTTCACTATACATATCTCTTACAGATTTTTTGTAATTTAGGATTTTCTAATTTAATCATTAATTTTATATCATTTTCTACTCAATTTTTTATGAGCAGGTTTTGATGAAAAGCTTTCATTGCTCGAGATAATCCAACCGTTTGACTAGGCTTTCCTTAACAATGACTGAAAGACGTTGATAACTGGGTAAATAGCAAAAACATTGTTTTATTGAACAAACACAGCTTAACAAAGACTGAAAGACGTTAATAACTGGGTAAATAACAACAACATTGTTTTATTGAACAAACACAGCCTTGATAAGTGAGCATCTTCAACGTTTCAACAAATGTTCAAAATGATTTCCGTTCCTTTCAATACATAAACGAACTCTCTCTAGGAAAGACTCCTTCACTTTTCTCAACATGCTTGAAATTATGGAATTAAAAGCTGTTCTGATTCGCTCCTTCATGTTGTCGGGTGTGGTTAGTGGTGTACGTTAGACAATATTTTTGATGTATCCCCACAAGAAAAAATCAGGACTAGTTAAATCAGGGGATCTTGCCGGCCAATTTTGTGGGCCGCCGCGCCCTATCCACCTGTTGGGAAATTGCCTGTGCAATTCGTCCCTAACATTAGCATGAAAATGTGCCGACGCTCCGTCTAATTGTAGGCACATTTCCTGCCGAATATCAAGCGGTATGTGTTCCAAAAAACAGGCAAATTTCCTCTTAAAAATTCGAGAAATATATCACCGTTCATATTGCCATAAAAAAAACGGACCTACTACATGTGTTCCCATTATACCACCCCACACATTTACGGACCATCTGTGTTGCCTATCGAGAGTTCTAAAAAAATTAGGATTCTCGTCACTATTAATAATGAAAGTTATGTCTATTTACTAAACCGTTATTGTGGAATGTTGAGTCGTCCGAAAAAAGCACAAAATCAAAAAAATTTTTATTATCACCAAATTTTTCTAAAACCCATAAACAAAATGCAAGCCTTCGGTCGTAATCCACTTCTAAAAGTTCTTGATGTAATTGAATGTGATATGGATAAAACTTATTCTTCTTTATTATCCTCCCAACGCTCCGCTGACTTATCTAAAATTCTTCACTTATTCTCCGCTGGCTGGTATGTGGATTTTCTACCAGATATTCCATAACGGCAAAATTATTCTCTTCGTTACCCGTAACCGGCCTTTGCTTTTGTCGTGTCTTGTATGATACACTTCCAGTGCTTCGAAAAACTTGCAATAATTTTTCTAGTGAACGCCTGTCGGGATGACGTCTATCAGGATACATTTGTGCGTAAACCCTAGACGCTAGCAAGCAATTATCATTGCATTTCCCAATTACTAAGATCATGTCGCACTCGCACTTTTCAATTCGAAAATAGCAAGCCATTTTAAATAGTAGGTACCCACCTAATAAAACTTATTCTCAAAGTTGATTAGCTGAAATGATTTAACTTTAACACGAACTATGACTTTTCAATAAATTCGTTTATTTTATGTGACAGTAAGACCGTCAAAGCCTGCTTTTCAAGAACAAATTGCATGAAATTATTATTGGAATAGAAAATCCTAAATTACAAAAAATCTGTAAGAGATAGGTATAGGGAACCCTAATACAGTTTTGTAGGGAATTAAAATTAGAATAAAAATATGATGATAAATACCATTTAAAATAAGGAAGTTAATTGGCTTTAATGTTGGTCAAAATAGTAACTGAGTTTTTATACACCCAGTATAAATTTGTGATAATAACTTCGGTGGATTTTAAAGTTTGATGCTTTCAGTAAACAATGAAAAACATTTGAAAGAAAATCCTCCAGTACGTAAAACAGAAAGTTATTTTGAATTTCGATCTACATTCTCACAAATATTGAAATATCTCGACAACAGGTGGAGTTAGGTATAGGGAATATAACAGTAAGTGACGTTTATTTAGTCCACAGAATCGAAATGTGCAATCATATATAGGGTATTCCATTTAAATTTTCATAACTTTGATGCGTAAAACTTTTATCGACCACCCTGCATATTCGAAAATAATTTTAAAACGTGCCCCTAATGAACCTACACGATAATTAAAAAAAAAGATTTCAAAAATATTTTACCATTTTTCGTATACAAACCGATGGAGCTTAGATGCCTCACCCTGTATAATGTGATGTCAAAAATATAATAATAAATTATACTGTGCAAAGAAACACATATAATACAGGGTCATCGACGATCGATGGTAGGCTAGACGCTAAAATAAATTAATCAAATTTGACGTTGATGAAAGATATTACACCAACTTCGTAAAAATAACTCCCAAATCTAGGGAAATTGTACAAAGAATTGACATTTTGAATAAATTTGTAAGTTTTAATGCGTGCGGTGCAAAAAATAACGTATACCCCGTGTTCAAAGTTTTCGATTTACCATTGCTAACTTTTTATCACTGGAAAAACAAAATTGGTTTATGGACCTTTACAACGAACAGCAAAATAATTTTAACTGTATTTTGTTGTTGGACCAATCTAATTTTTCTAATTCGCGTATGTGCAATAAACGTAACCAACATTATTGTAGCAGAACAAATACCTTTATAGATTTTCTTCGTAAATCCTAGCGCCGATTTAGTATAATTTTTTGGCGCGGTTTAATAGGTTCGGAAATCGTAGGCCCTACTTTCTATCAGAGTACCTTAACCGGCGAAAGGTATGTTCAATTGTTAGCACCAATTATTGAGGATTTTCTGGAGAACATACCACTTGCTGATCGTCCGTATATTTATTTTCAGCAAGATGGAATACCCGCTCATAACCCTGGTCAAACTCGAAATATAATGTATAATAATGAAATGTGTGGCAATCAGTGATAGGAACAAAAAGACCAATTCTTTGACCAGTACGGTCAATAGGCTTAACGTCATTAGATTTCTATCTTTGAGGAGTTATAAGAAACAATGTGCATAAACATAATCATCGAGTCAACATTGAAGGCAGAAATATCCTAAAAATGACTCGAAGCGTTATAAATTCTTTTGATTTATTTTTATGCATTGTTAGTTTTCATGTGTTAAGATAAATTATAATCTCATCGCTGTAACGGAAACTTGGTTAAGGCCTGAAATAACTGATGACTTA